>CP025648.1:9543336-9558583 GCA_003576665.1 Ipomoea trifida
AAGAAGTAGCATTATGTGTTTGTAAAGAATAAATATATGTTATGTGTTATGCCTATGTTGAGGTTGGGAAATGTATATGTTATATGCATTGAGATGTATGTGTCAAATATGAGACTTATGTGATAAATATGGAGTTGAAAGTGTAGAGTAGTTAACCTACGGGATAAAGACTTATGTGATAAATATGTGTCAATGCAAGAAAGGAAAAGAGTAGAAAAATGTTTTCAAACCTTAGTTCTAGTAAAAGTGGTGAAGGATCTTGTTAACCTACGGGATAAAGATGAGCTTAAAGTGCCTATCCCGCATGGTAGTTATGTGTATGATCATTCATACTGTGGGCGAAGCCTATTCGCTGAATACTATATCACCCGGAAGGAAAAGGTACTCCTACGGGGGTGTGCACACTTAAGTATAGTCACTCTATGTTCGGGTAGGTGTCGTTCTTATTAACCTAGTGAGGCTAGCTAGGAATCATTCCAACGCTCCTATAAGTCCAGGGTATCAGTATTAGACCGGGCGATGACCACTGAACCCGAGTTCAACGATCTAAGTGGTCAAAAGTGGAGAAAGAACTCCAAAGGCCTTACACTTTCTATCTAGGACCAAGTGAAGTTTTGAAATATGAATGTAGTTACGCCGTAACTATGGGAAAGAGAGATGTGACAAGTATTTAAGTACCCAAAGGTTGTGGGTGATCTCTCTCTTTGAAAAGTGAAAAGTGATGAGAAGTTCATTATGAAGGAAAGGTTTTTCTACTAAGGTGATTACAAGCAAGATGGGTGATTTATGTTTTCTATTACTTACTAGTATGCTTAATTGTTTAGCAATATATTATTGGGTATGCAAATGATTACCAAATGACCTTGTCAAGTGGGAAGATGATTTGAGATGTTATT
Organism: Ipomoea trifida; assembly: GCA_003576665.1. NCBI lineage: Eukaryota > Viridiplantae > Streptophyta > Magnoliopsida > Solanales > Convolvulaceae > Ipomoea > Ipomoea trifida. Next base: position 9,544,233 of record CP025648.1, read on the forward strand.
GAATTTTGCTCATAGTGTATGCAAGTTGCTATTTATAACTGTTGCAGGTAGAATCTCTACCGATGAGTAAGGTATAGAGTTTTCTATGTAACAATTTTTACAAAACCTTTATTTAGTTTTGAATGACCCATGGATATCCTTACTTAGCCGTCGTGCTAACTACACTTCACTGTGTTCCTAACAGATGCAGTCTAGTGTCAGTTCCTGTAGCCCGGTGAACTCCGAAAGTTCACCGGAGTATGTTTGTCAAGGCATGGATTATGACGAGTACATACAGATAATGGAGGGAGAAGACCCTTACGCACCTGGTTATGCTCCCGAGGCTCCCACCAATCTAGATACTCCTGTGGCTCCGTCGGCCCCTTTTGTCTCTTGCCCTGTTTTGGATGAGGTCCAGGCTGCTTATGGCTTGAGTCAATTGTGCACTACCCATACCCTTGGGACCCTAGCCCTCGGGACGTTTCGGAGGAGTGGTCGAAGGTCATAACCACTTCTCGGTTTTTGGACCATATCACCTGGTACGAGGGGGAGTGGCACCTGGTCTGGGGAGAGTTCACCGACCCCGTATACCGCATGATTGGTGTACATATTTTTTTGGTGATCCACCATACTATGCGGGTGAAGAAGACCCGGTAATCTTGGAAGAATGGATCAGGACGTTTGACAAGCTGCTCGATGCAGTCAATTGCCCTGCAAATCAGCGAGTATCCTCCGCCGTGTATTATCTGACAAAAGCGGCAAACAACTGGTGGTCAACAGCTGGGCCCGACTTGCTGCAAGACCCAGACTTTGGCTGGGAGGAATTCAAGGAAGAATTGAGATGACAATTCTACACAGAAAGGATTAAGGGAATCAAGTGTGAGGAATTCCTGCGATTGAAACAAAAGGGAGCAACTGTGCAGGCCTATTATGATCAGTACGTGGAGCTGGTAAGGTTTGCTCAGAACATTGTGCCTGACGAAGCCAACAAGGCGAGGAGGTTTGTACGTGGGCTGGATTGGGCCGTGAGGGGGGCGATTGCACCGTTTATGTGCACTACTCTCAAGGAGGCATATGACAGAGCATCTGACCACTACCATGTACCTGGATCAACAAGAGGTCTATAGCAAGAATAAGAGGAAGGTGGATGATAGACAGGGGAAGTTCAAGCCGGACAACAAGAAAACCAACCAAGGAAGATTTAATCTGATGCAAGGGGAAAGGAAGGGAGGAATGAATCAGAGGAGAAGTTCAACTTGCCGGAGGTGTGGACGGGATCACCTCGGAGAGAATTGCCAAGGGGAGAAGATAAGGTGCTTCAAGTGCGGGTTCTTGGGGCACAAATACTATGAGTGCCAAACTAGGATGGACAATTATCGGGACCCCTCTCAGAAAAACAATCAAAGGGGAGGATTCGGTGGCAACACCAACCAGAGGCCCGCGGAGACCAGAAATGGAGGAGGTAACTCTCAACAAGGAAACCGGGGGAGGCGGACTAACGCAACTCCAAATCCCACCAACAAACGAAAAGCACCCGTGGGGAAAAGCAGCGCAGCAAACCAAGGCAAGATCTACGTCGTTAATAGCAAGCAATCTCAGGCTAGCGATGTTGTGACTAGTACATTTCTTATTAACTCAGTACCTGGCTTAGTATTGTTCGATACGGGAGCTACCAATTCGTTTATATCATCTACATTTGCGGATAGATTAAAGTTAAAGCCTACTATGGAGTTAGATTTGAATGTAAGAATTGCCTCGGGAATAGTAGTAGCCTGTAAGGAAGGATATGACAATATCACAATAGAAATAGCGGGATCCAACTGTCCCGGAAACCTCATTCGTTTCGATCTAGAGGGTATTGATGTGATACTAGGAATGGACTGGTTGGATAAACCTAAAGCTCAGATAGTATGCAGTGAGCGAAAGGTTGTCCTGCGAGGACCGAATGGGAGGAGGATATCCTATCGAGGAATGGAAAAGCAACCTGAACCAAGGTTGATGACGATGCAGAGACTGATGAAGTACGTTCGCAAGGGGTGTGAAGTGTACCTCTGTTTGATGCAAGAAGCTGGAAAAGAAGAACCTGAAATAAATCAAATCCCAGTAGTGCGTGAATTTCCCGATGTGTTCCCAGATGACCTCACGGAAATGCCGCCGGAGAGGGAAGTGGAATTTACCATCGACCTCGTACTGGGAACTGCACTAGTCTCGAAGGCGCCTTATCGAATGGCACCGAAGGAGATGGAAGAGTTGAAGGCCCAACTGGCAGAGTTGTTGGAGAAGGGATTCATCAGACCAAGTGTGTCACCTTGGGGCGTACCGGTACTATTTGTAAGGAAAAATGATGGAAGCCTAAGACTGTGCATTGACTATAGAGAGCTCAATCGAGTCACAGTGAAGAACAGATACCCATTGCCTAGGATCGACGATCTGTTTGATCAACTGAGGGGAGCATGCGTGTTTTCGAAAATTAATTTACGGTCAGGGTATCACCAGGTGCGAGTCGCGGAACAGGATATTTCCAGAACCGCATTCCGGACTAGGTACGGACACTACGAATTCACAGTTATGCCGTTCGGAGTGACCAACGCACCAGGAACTTTCATGGACTTGATGAACAGGATCTTTCTTCCATACCTAGATAAGTTCATTGTTGTCTTTATAGATGACATTTTGGTTTATTCTAAGACACCGGAAGAGCGCGAAAAGCATCTTAGGAAGACGTTACAAATGTTGAGGGAAAAGAAACTTTTCGCAAAACTTTCAAAATGCGAATTTTGGAAAGAGGAGGTAGCATTCCTGGGTCACATAATCACCAGGGAAGGAATAGCAGTGGACCCAACTAAGATAAGAGCTGTAATGGAATGGGAACCACCCAAATCGGTTACAGAAGTCCGAAGTTTCTTGGGATTGGCAGGTTATTACAAGAGATTTGTCCAGGATTTCTCAAAGATAGGAAGACCTTTGACCAATCTGCTCAAGAAGGCTACCAAATACAGTTAGAGTGGAGAATGCGAGCATGCGTTCCAGGAACTCAAGAAGAGGTTAACGACTGCCCCAGTGATAACCTTACCCCTGGGAACGGAAGGCTATGAACTGTTGTTAGGAATAAAATTGTAATAGTTTTGATGAGGCAATTTGTTTTTTTTAGAAATCCCCTATTTTATTTTTTTAGAGTGTAGAGTTTGACCCGGAAGGCAAGACTTGACAATAGTTGGTTCGAATTATTGTCTTATAGAGTTCATTTTTATGACTCTTGTAAGTCATTTACTTCCACTATACACATGAGTATACATGATCCAATGGACAAAGCTTATTTATCGTTGCTAGAAGACTCAAGTTCGAATCCTATTGAAGACATTTTAAGCCTTGGAGAGCATGGAATGGAGCTAATCCTATCACGACCAAAAGGTTAAGGTTTTGATCAATAGAGCAACTTATGGAGGAAGTTTGGGTCAATTGATCTAAACAACTTCAAGATCTACTATCTCTACGTCTTACTCTATGCCATGCTAAAAAGAATCAAATATATTTATTTGATGGATATGATCGAATGAGCTGAAATGGAGAAACGGTGAAAGACTTAAGCATATACACAGAGGTCCAGCGTTCGAATCCTACTTGCTACATTTTTAATACAAAGGAAGAAGCTTTTGGAGCTAGTTACACGGCCAAGTCAAAAAGAGCATAACTTTGGTCAATAGAGTAAATTTTGGAGCTAGTTTGGTCAATGGAGCAAGTGATGAAGGAAGTCAAAGTCAACATGGAGGAACTTTGCATGGATTACACACGCATAAACTATACATGCATAAAAGTTACTCTAAAACAATTTGGAGCAACTTATGGAGCAACCTAAAGTGGAATTTATACTTAACCATTTTGCATGGTTCAAGTTTATTCCAGTACGTGATAATACAAACCAGAAGAAATCTGAAGATGGTGATTTTCTGAAGATCATTGTTATACTCAAGCAAGAATCACCCGGAAAATATTTTGAAAGATCAACTTGCCCAAGATCAAAAATCAAGAGCACAACAAAGTCAAAAATATCAAGCTCTGAAGGATACACAGTCTGCAATATCAAGCTGAGAAGGCAACAAAGTCAAGATTGGAGGCTACAAGTTTCAAGAATCAATCAAGCCGTAAAAGAAGACTTTGTGAGCAATTACAGAGGTAAATTGTCAAAAGTTACCAGCGACATTAAATGTGCAGATCAAAATGGAGATTTCATCAGATCAATTTGGCAAGTTATCAGAACAACGGTATGGTCATTAAATGAGAAGGTATGGCCATCAAGATCAGATTGGAATGGCCAATCAGATCAAGTGAACGTTCAAAATTTGAATGTTCATAACGGGCAAAAATTCTTTGAATTATAAGAAGCCCAAGAAGACTTGAAGACAAGCACTGAACAGATCGGATACAACGAAAATACAAGTGCTGAGATATTGAGCTATACACGAGAGAATTCAAGTCTTAGAAAAAGAAATCTTTATTTCTTTAAAACAAATTTTGTATCTCTACCGAGGGTAGAAAGGAGTGTAGCTGGGTGCGTAACACTCGGTGAACTAAGTGCAGCTTTGTGCGTACCACTTAGTTGGGAACGTAGCTTTGTGCGTAGCGTTCGGGAGCGTAGCTTTGTGCGTAGCGCTCGTGAGCTTAGCTGGGTGCGAAGAGCTCGTGGTTGAGTGTAGCTTTGTGCGTAGCACTCGGATTTTCACTATTGTATCTGGGTGATTGAAGATAGTGGAAACCTTCCTTGGAGCAAGGAAGAAGTGGACTAGGAGAATTACACCATCTCCGAACCACTATAAATCTCTGCCTCTCATTTACTTTACTGCACTTTACATATTTGCATGTTTTAACATACTAACCCTTTACGTATTGTGTTGAGCATATCTTCTGGGTTTGTGTGTTCCCACGTTCGCATGTTGCTCAAACTTTGCATACTTGTTCTTTGAGCTGTTCTGAGTATTTCCAACGTTTTGCATGCGAGTTATCTCTTCAGTTTACGTAGTTTCGTCCTATAGCACTTTTATATTCGCTGCGGATTCACTCTCTGGTTGAAGTGTTATAAAGTTTTTAATTGTTTGAAAAGTCTATTCCCCCCCCCTCTAGACTTTTCCCACCCTATCGGGGACCAACAAGTGGTATCAGAGCGGTTGTCTATTGAGTCAATATTTTGACTGCTAGGCAGATCTCATAACCTTCAAAATGAAGAGAGACTTGGCTCCGAACCTATTATTTTCATTGGATAAATTTGATGATTGGAAAATACGTATGCAGGTACATCTATCTGCGCTACATGATGAGATGTGGGAAGTTATTACCAGCGGTCCGATCAAAATTCTTAAAGCCAATACTGAAATCGCACAGACGAGCACTACACCACAAAACATTCCTAAACTCAAAGAGGAATGGACTCCTGAAGATAGACAACGAAACAACTTGGACAACATTGCCAAGGATATTCTATTCAAAGCTATCGACGATGCAACGTTTCCAAAGGTCCGAAAATGCAAAGCCGCAAAAGATGTTTGGCAAACACTAGTCAAAATGGGCGAAGGAGACGAACAAGAAAAGGAGAACAAACTCACAATAGCATTAAAGAAATTTGAGGATTTCAAAATGCTAAATGGTGAAAGCATAGCCGAAATGGAAGCAAGATTTATTAAAATCTTGGGAGAAATTACTGATCTTGAAAAGGAGATTGATCAGAAGGAAATATCACTCAAAATCCTACGTGGACTACCGTCAAATTGGGACATGAAGGTCACAGCCATGCGAGACCATAGGGATCTCAAAACTCTTACCACCGACAAACTCTTCAGTGATCTAAAAGCTTATGAGTTTGAGATGAAGTCAAGAAAAGAAGAAGAACGCGAAGAAAGAAATACCGCGCTAGTCACCGAACAACCGTCTACATCGAGGTCAGTAGATAATAGTGAGTTTTTATCTGACGAAAATTTTGCTTTGTTTGTTAGGAAATTTAAGAAGTTCATGAGGAAAAAGAACAACAAAAATTACACTCAAGCCAGCACACCCAGATGGACGAAAAAGGAAGTGCCAGATGCAAACTTGTGTTACAATTGTAGAAAGCCAGGACACTTTATGGCAGAATGTCCTTATCCAAGAGTGAGCAAAAACCAAGGTGATAATGCTCAAGAGGACACCAAGGCAAAAGAAAGAAGATTCAAGAAAGACAAAAGAAAAGCATTAATAAGTGACCCACTTGAGACAAGTGATAGTGATGAGTCATCTAGTGGAGAAAGTGACACCTCAAAGGATGACAATGCTTTATTCTGCATGGATGCCTTAAGTAGTTCATCAACTCAAGACTTATGCTTAATGGCGCATGAAGTTGAAGAAGATGAGGTAACATCTAATTCTTTTGATTCTGCGAGTACTTCTTTTTCTAGAGAGTCCTTCTCTCAATTTATAAGAGATTGTCAGACCGTTATGGACACTCATTCTCAACTCGAAGAGCGCAATAAATTTTTGATTCTTGAAAAAGATGAAATAAATGAAAAATTGCAAAATGCTCTGTCCGAGGTAAAAGAATTGAAGGCTAAAATTATTTACCTTCAAGAAGAGTGTAAATCAAGAGAAGTGAGAGAACACAACCTCAGGGGAGTAATAGCCACATTTACTCATTCATCCAAAATAATGGATAAAATGGTAAATATGCAGAAACCCTCAGGAGATAAAACCGGTTTGGGTTATGATCCATCGTGTTCTCAAGCCTCTCAGAAGTTGACCAATTCTACTACGACTTTAGATAGTGAAGTGCAAGTGGTGAAATTTGTCAAAGGTCAAGATTGCACAGTGAGACAAGGAATTGGTTATCAAAAAATTGCCAAAAATAGTACCGTTGGGCCGAAGCATTATTGTCAAAATATTTCGCCTAGTCAGTCAAAGAAAAGGCAAAGTTTTGTTCCCTTAATGAAATATTTCAATGAGTTTAGTGCAAAACAACATTTGAAAAAGGGGAGATTATCGAATGGTGGGCCAGGGAGATTTTATCCCTCTGAGCAATATTACAAAGAAATTAAACCATGGGTAAAATCAAGGTTTAATTCCTTTAAGGTCTCTTCCCAAGTGCCTAAACATCGAGTCAGTTTTCAAAACCAGGCACCAAAAGTCTTTTCCAAAATCAGTTATGATTATAAAGTCAACAATGGTTACAAATCACCTTTACTTGGTTCAGTAAGGACAAGGTGGATTTGGGTACCAAAAATCACTAACCCCCAAGGACCCAAGCAAGTCTGGGTACCTAAAAATGTTTAATTTGTTTACAAGAAGTATGGTACTTCGATAGTGGATGTTCGCATCACATGACTAGAAATAAATCTAGTCTAGTGAATTTTAAGAATATCGAAGGACCAAAAGTAGTCTTTGGAGGAAAAGATCGATACGGCCAAACCAAAGGAATCGGAACAGTTGAACGCAACGGATTAAAAATTGAAGATGTATCTTACGTGGAAGGTCTAAAATTCAACCTCTTCAGTACAAGTCAATTATGCGACAAAGGTTATTTAGTGGAATTTTTCAAAGACAAGTGTCTAGTGAAAAATGAAACTACTGGAGAAATTGTACTGCAAGGAACGAGAAAGAGGAACATGTACGTTGTTGATTGGTCTACAACAAAGGAATCAATATGCTTAGTTGCCAACAACACAAATGCTACAAGCTGGGAATGGCACAAGAAGCTGAACCATCTAAATTTTAAAACGATCAACAAGCTAGCAGCAAATGATCTAGTCAGAGGTCTACCCAAAATAGTCTACAAGAAAGATCAGATTTGCGATGCATGTCAAAGAGGAAAGCAAATCAAATCTTCATTCAAGTCAAAGTCACAGGAATCATCATCAAGACCCCTCAGTCTACTACACATGGATTTATTTGGTCCAGTAGACCTAGTAAGTATGAGTGGTAAGAAATATACACTTGTTATTGTTGATGACTTTTCCAGGTACACATGGACTATTTTTCTCAACAAGAAAAATGAAGTTGAAAGGAAGCTACCGGAATTGTTGAAACAACTTCAAATCGAAAAGGAACTCAAAATTGCAAAAATACGTACGGATAGAGGTACAGAGTTCGTAAACGGCGTGATTCAAAACTACTGCAGCATGCAAGGAATTCTACATCAATTATCAGCTGCAAGAACACCGCAACAAAACGGTGTTGCCGAAAGAAGAAACCGAACACTCAAGGAAGCCGCACGAGTAATGATTACAGTAGCCGACTTACCGAAACGGTTTTGGGCAGAAGCAATTAATACTGCTTGCTACACCCAGAATAGAAGCCTTATCAACAAGCTGCACAACAAAACACCATATGAATTATGGAAAGGGAGAAAACCTAACCTTAGCTATTTTCATTCTTTTGGATGCAAATGTTTTGTACTCAATAATGGCAAAAGCTATCTGAAAACTTTTGATGAGCATGCAGATGAAGCAACGTTTCTTGGATATTTATCTACCAGCAAAGCATTCAGAGTATGGAATAAATCGACGATGGTGGTAGAAGAATCAATTCATGTCGTATTCGACGAATCGTCAAAAGTCAAGGAAATTGAGGATCCAAAAATTGGTAATAATGTTCCAAATAATTTTATTACTACTAATGAAGCTTCAAGAGACAATGTTTCACAGGGATTAAAAAATCTAGAAATTAATGACTCCAATTTTGAGCAAAATGGCGCACAAGGCGCAGGAAATTCAAGAAATGAGGTAGAGGAAGTTTTAGAGCAAGTTGGAGTGAAAGTTAATGCAAGGGATGGAGTGGAACCTATAGAGGAAGTTGTGGAGGAAATTGGAGTTAGTGGTGGGACCCAAAGTGAACCCACTAACTTTCCCTCTCTCTCTACACGTGAGAATGAACCCATTCTGCCACCCTCTTCACAAAACAATTTTCAACCAGATTTAAGATGGCTCAAAAATCATCCACATGATTTAATTATTGGAGATGTACATGAAGGCGTGAAAACCAGATCAGCCACAAGAGACGCAATGTTTTCGTGTTTCCTGTCTCAAATTGAACCAAAGGAGATAGATGAAGCTTTAAGTGATCCTAGTTGGATTGAAGCCATGCAAGAAGAGCTGAATCAATTTCAAAGAAATGACATATGGGAACTTGTTCCAAGACCAGGTAATTACAATGTAATCGGTACAAAATGGGTCTTCCGGAACAAAGCAAACGAAGATGGCACCATTGTTAGGAATAAAGCAAGACTGGTCGCAAAAGGCTATTCACAAGAAGAAGGAATAGATTTTGATGAGACGTTTGCGCCAGTGGCAAGATTAGAAGCAATCCGCATTTTCCTAGCATATGCAGCGTACAAGAATTTTACAGTCTACCAAATGGACGTGAAAAGCGCATTTCTGAATGGTTTACTTGAAGAGGAAGTATACGTTGAGCAACCACCTGGATTTGAGGTAAAAGGTGATGTTGACAAAGTCTATAAACTAAAGAAGGCATTGTATGGGTTAAAACAAGCACCTCGAGCTTGGTACGATACTCTGTCAATGTTCTTAATTAGTTGTGGTTTTACCAAAGGACTAGTTGACAAAACCTTATTTAGAATTCAAGAAAATAATCATATTTTATTAGTACAGATTTATGTTGATGACATTATTTTTGGAAGTACTGATAAATCTTTATGTGAGAAATTTTCTAAGCTCATGCAGAACAGGTTTGAGATGAGCATGATGGGTGAATTGAACTACTTCCTTGGACTGCAAGTTAAACAAATGAAGTAAGGAATTTTCATAAATCAAGCCAAATACACCAGAGACCTGATCAGAAAATTTGGTTTAGAAGGAAAAAGCTCAGTCAAAATTCCCATGAGTACTGCACAACGATTAGATAAAGATGACGAAGGAACTGACATTGACCCTACGATCTACCGAGGAATGATTGGATCTTTGCTATATCTCACTGCGAGTAGACCAGATATATCTTACTCAGTGGGTGTATGCGCGAGATTTCAGTCAAAACCAAAAAATAGTCATCTTGATGCTACGAAGAAAATCATTCGATATCTCAAAGGAACTATCAATGTTGGATTATGGTATCCAAAGGAAGGTAACTTTGAACTAACCGGATATTCAGATGCAGATTTTGCAGGTTGCAAAATTGATCGTAAAAGTACCTCCGGAACATGCCAGTTCTTAGGGGGAAGGTTAGTTTCATGGTTCAGTAAGAAGCAAAACTCCATTGCAACAAGCACAGCCGAAGCTGAATATATCGCAGCAGGGAGTTGCTGTTCGCAAATTTTATGGATGAAGCAACAATTGAAGGATTACGGAATTAATTGCGAGGACGTTAGTATTTTCTGTGATAATACTAGTGCAATTGCAATTTCACAAAACCCTGTACTTCATTCACGAACGAAGCATATCGACGTACGACATCATTTTATCCGCGACCACGTCGAAAAGAAGGATTTAAGGATCGATCATATCCCTACAGAAAATCAAATCGCAGATATTCTCACAAAGCCGTTGTGTGAATCTCGCTTCGCAACCTTAAGGCACGAAATGGGGATGATCGAAATCAGCTAAGTATTTTATTTTATGCAAATTTATTTTATTTAAAGTGTATGAGGCGTGAATATATGATCCTAGCAAAGCTATGTTGTTATTTTGTGTACAAGTGTGCTTTACGTGTTGTATGCATAGCTTGTGTGTTTTTAATTTTCACATGCTTGTGTTTTTACTGTGGTGAGTCATCCTTACACGTGTGTTTTGCATGCAGTAGAAATGATTGTGTTTCACATGCTTCTTATCTGCTTTAGATAAAATTGTTTTTGGATAGTTTGGTAATTTTATTTTTGTGTGACCCTACATGCTTGTACCTTCTTATTTTGTTTTTAGCATATGATTGCTCCTATAAAATAAATGGTATTGCATAGTCCTATTTTTGCATGGAACTGTTCACGTGAGTAATCTTGAGCTATCCAAGTCAATAAAATACCCGCCTTTTGACCAATATTGATTTATAAAAGCCGAATCATTCTTTTAAAATTCCAATAATACCCTTTTTCGGCCAAAGGAGTGGATTTTTTAATAGAAGGGCATTGTGGTAATTTTACCCTTATCTAGCATTCATAAAAGATCCCTTCTCTCTCTTTCCACCCAAACCCAAATCAAATCCCAAACCCTTCTTCTTCCTCACCACTCTCACGCACCACCATAGCCAAAGAGCTTCAAAAATTCCTAAATCCTACACCAAAAATCCTACCCACTCCAAATCAATTTCATAAATGGATTCTACTCAACCCAACTCTCCTATTCAACCCCAACCCATTGAAATAAATCCACACATTTCCAAAGTCACGCAAGGATATCTACTCGAAAATGAAGATTTCCTCAACAAGGCAAGGGATAAAGACTTTGCTCAAGCATTACTCAATGGAATGGAACAAAGCAATCTTCTAAAGGTATGCAACTATCATTTTCAAGGAGCCTTCAAAGATGCATCTTTACAGTTTTTCGAGCATGCTTCACACGCGAATGGTGTGATTTCGTCCTTTGTGAATGATACTCCTGTGGAGGTTGTTGCTAGTGATATTAGGGATGTATATGCTTTTCCTGAAAATGCTTTGCCTGTTGATGATATTGTGTTTGATCTTGATGAATTTTGGAAAATTGTGCGTGTGAATGAGATGAAAGTCGTCCCGGATTTTTCTGGATACAAAGTGGAGTTAAGATGGGAGTTTGAGTTGTTGGCGGATGTGATACAAAAATGTGTGTATCAACTGTTAGGACGAAATGACAAGTTATCCCTCAAATATGCCCGAGCTATGTATGTCGTATTCCACGGGATTAGCGTAGACTGGAGTAGGTCTATGTTTGAGAGATTGTGTCATTTTGTGAAAGCTAAAGGACATGTAGGATATGGCCTTCTAGTGTGTGAAATTCTAAGGAGGAAAGGAGTAAGAGTTGGTGTAGTTAATGGCTTGACTAGAGACAACTTTGTGTTGAAAAGGAACAAAAAGAGAAAACCAAGGAAAACCGTGTGTGTAACTCAAGGAGAAGGTAGTTCCCGTCAAAGAAGAGAGGAGATTGTTGATATTAATTTACCTAGTCAAGGAGGAACAAATCTAGAAGTTGTTGGAGTTACCGAAGGATTTAGAGTTGGTGATGTCGAAGGTGTTTGTGTTGCCGAAATGGGCGAGCCGAGAACAACTTTGAGTCAAGTTCTTGAGAGTGTTGGTCTTAACACTCCAAGTGAAGGATTGGTTCGTGGAAATGAAGAGGATATTGAGGAGGAACAAGGAAATTTCCATGTGCACTTTGAGGAGGATGCCGAAACTAGAGAAGAAAATCCATCTTTTGAGAATGTTGTTGAACCATCTTTGGAGCAAGTTGGAGAGCAACTTGGAGAGGAACCCATGGAGCAAGTTGAAGAGCAACATGTGGAGCATGTTGTGGAGGAAATTGGTATTCAAGTAGGAAGCTCAAATGCCGTACAAAATGAGAATTTTGAAAATTTAAGGAATGAGTTGGAACAACAATTTGAGCATATAAAGGATGGTTTCGAAGAATTCAATGAAAGGTTGGAAAATTCTACCAAGGCTACAAATGACAAAATTCAAGCCTTGAGTGACAATGAACGAAATGGATAAGAAAGTTGCACGGATCAACCCGGTACTGCGTGATGAAGTCACGGCACTCAAAGCTGAATGGAGTGTGAATTTTCAGAAGGATAAAGCCGACATGACCGAAATAATCCAAGCACAAAAAGGAGAAGTTACCATTTTGAAAGGCATGTACACGCATCAGATGAAACAATTGGAAGAAATAAGGAAAATTGTTGACAATTTCTGCAAAGTTCAAAATGAAGAAGTCCGGAAAGTTAGAGAAGAAAATGCAACAATTTATGGGACTTGTAACTCATTGGTTGATCTGCTGCATGATATGGCTAAGGATATCAAGGATCTCAAAGGGAAGCAAGAGGAAAGTTTATCTCTTGATCGTGAGATACGGGTGCAACAGAAGGCAGATGCTTACTTTTTCCCAAGGATTTTAGATGCTGCCAAAACAGGGGGAAGAAGAATGGTCAATCAATTTGGCCAAGTTGGTTCGAGTTCCACCGCAACTACACAGGGGGAACGAACACAGGGGGAAGGTGTACAATCAAGTTTTAAAATTTTTGCTAACCCCGCAGGAAATGCATTTTCTACCTTTACAGCCCCGAGGCAGCCGAGCCAACCAAGCACACCCGCGTTGACTGATCAGGAGCGTGAAGATAGACTGGTTGATCTATTTGCCGACCACTTTGGAGTTACACACGATGCAGTCTTGGATCAAGAAGAAAGAAATCCAAGAGAATGTGCAAGATGGTATTTGCGTGGAGTCTTTCCCGCAAATGATTTACGTGAGGCCGCGGAGTGCTATAAGATCGGTAGAGTTTTTCAAAAATTCTATCACCTAGAGGACAAGGATGATTTTGGTAAGCTAAGAAAAAGGATAAATGATATGTTGGGTATTTAATTAGCTTATCTCAATATTGCAAGTTCATGACTTATTTTTGAGATATTCGAATTATTGTGTAATGGTTCGAATTGTTGTGTCCTATGATATATATTATCTTTCTTTATTAGTTTTGTGTGTTATGGCTATTCATTTGACTTAATATTTTGTTGCATGCATGTTGGTACAAAATAAAAATTCAAGTAATGAATTAACCCAACAAAGCATGATCTTTCGTATAAGTCAAAATAAATAAAGCCGTAGGTCAAAATTTTATGAAAACTCATCGTAATGGCTAGTCGCAATAAAATTTGAAAAATAAAATCAGTTGATTTCTAGACTAAGCCAAATATGATTGAGTATAGGTTTTGGCATCATCAAAAAGGGGGAAATTGTTAGGAATAAAATTGTAATAGTTTTGATGAGCCAATTTGTTTTTTTTAGAAATCCCCTATTTTATTTTTTTCGAATTATTGTCTTATAGAGTTCATTTTTATGACTCTTGTAAGTCATTTACTTCCACTATACACATGAGTATACATGATCCAATGGACAAGGCTTATTTATCGTTGCTAGAAGATTCAAGTTCGAATCCTATTGAAGACATTTTAAGCCTTGGAGAGCATGGAATGGAGCTAATCCTATCACGGCCAAAAGGTCAAGGTTTTGGTCAATAGAGCAACTCATGGAGTAACTTATGGAGGAAGTTCGGTCAAATGGAGGAAGTTTGGGTCAATTGATCTAAACCGAGAAGAACTTCAAGATCTACTATCTGTACGTCTTACTCTATGCCATGCTAAAAAGAATCAAATATATTTATTTGATGGATATGACCGAATGAGCTGAAATGGAGAAACGGTGAAAGACTTAAGCATATACATCGAGGTCCAG
>CP025648.1:9566068-9579108 GCA_003576665.1 Ipomoea trifida
TAAAGTAAGTACAAGTCAATCTACTTATTATGTACCTAAGATACCTGATGTGCAATGTTCTATGTGCTAATTGCCATATGTGTGCATGAAAGTAGGAAGCGGTCTACTGTGAGACCCAAGATGCGAGGAAGTAAGTTTCAGGGACGAAACTTTTTTTTTAAGGAGGGTAGACTGTAACCCCTCACCTATTCCAGTAAGATTAAAGTTCGAAAAATATTTCTTTAGGTTATAACATTCATGAGATGATCTCTCGATGCCTCAAAAGAATTATTATAAGTAAGGACAGTTAGTAATAAGTTGCGATCGTACGTCCCGGTCACGAACTGTAAATTTTAGGAACTAGTATTCGGACTCGTTTGTCCTAGGAAATGGATTTTTAGAAACCATACTATTATTCTGGAATTTCCTATTTAATTAAATTAGCCCATAGCAGCAAAAATTTATTTTTGATCGTACAACGCAAAATTTCGCGGTGTACCGAACCTAGCCCAATTTTGAATTTCAGTCTGGGATAAATTTTTGGTTTCAAAAATTATTTGAATTAAATTAGTTTCTACCGAGAATTCATCTGATTTAATCCCGATCAGTCTAAGCTAAGATATTTTCCAAGACCAAATCATAGGGAGGTGACACTTGTCACAATTTTATACCACATATTAGGGTGGACTAGTCAACCAAGTGGATCAAGATCATAAAGTCAATTTTTTCCCCCTTTTCCTTCATTGTGGCCGAAATAGAGAGAGGGAGAGTAGGGTGAGATTTTCATCTTCTTCTTCAAGCTTCAACACTCCATAGCCAAGATTTCTTCACAACTCTCAAGTTATTCGGTAAAACTTCAATTTTATTCGGTAGATAGCTTTATTTTCCCTCCTAGAACATGAATCTAAGTTAAGATTTCTTAAAATCATGTGTTATGTTGTTGATGGAATTTTAGGGTTTTAAGGTGAATTTGGGGAAAATCAACTCCAAGGATCTTCTACAAAATTACAAACCCGGTTGAGGTAAGGAATCCCTTTAATTGGTTGAGGTTGTTTGAAACTAGATAATTGATAGCTATGTTATGGTTTGTGGTAAACTTGTGAACATGAAAACCTATGTGTTATGTGAAGATTTTGCCTTAGTTGTGTAACAAGAAAATGATAGGAATATGTATACTAGTAAGAAGAGAAATTATGTACCTAATTATATATATTGTTAGTGAGAAGAATAATACTATGTAGTTAGGCATATGTGTTATGTAGGTATTGCTACATATGTGTGAACTTATAAATAGTATAAGAAGTAGCATTATGTGTTTGTAAAGAATAAATATATGTTATGTGTTATGCCTATGTTGAGGTTGGGAAATGTATATGTTATATGCATTGAGATGTATGTGTCAAATATGAGACTTATGTGATAAATGTGGAGTTGAAAGTGTAGAGTAGTTATACTTGAATTACTTTTGTGAAAGGATGTTAGTGGATTATCCAAATGTTTGCAAAAGAAAAGGGAAATTTTTGAATTGGGTTAAAGGGGAATTAAATTCCGAGTATTGGGATTGACCCAAGTATGTCCAAAATATTTTCAATGCAAGAAAGGAAAAGAGTAGAAAAATGTTTTCAAACCTTAGTTCTAGCAAAAGTGGTGAAGGATCTTGTTAACCTATGGGATAAAGATGAGCTTAAAGTGCCTATCCCGCATGGTAGTTATGTGTATGATCATTCATACTGTGGGCGAAGCCTATTCGCCGAATACTATATCACCCGGAAGGAAAAGGTACTCCTACGGGGGTGTGCACACTTAAGTATAGTCACTATATGTTCGGGTAGGTGTCGTTCTTATGAACCTAGTGAGGCTAGCTAGGAATCATTCCAATGCTCCTATAAGTCCAGGGGATCAATATTAGACCGGGCGATGACCACAGAACCCGAGTTCAACGATCCAAGTGGTCAAAAGTGGAGAAAGAACTCCAAAGGCCTCACACTTTCTATCTAGGACCAAGTGAAGTTTTGAAATATAAATGTATTTACGCCGTAACTACGGGAAAGAGAGATGTGACAAGTATTTAAGTACCCAAAGGTTGTGGGTGATCTCTCTCTTTGAAAAGTGAAAAGTGATGAGAAGTTCATTATGAGGGAAAGGTTTTTCTACTAAGGTGATCACAAGCAAGATGGGTGATTTATGTTTTCTACTACTTACTAGTATGCTTAATTGTTTAGCAATATATTATTGGGTGTGCAAATGATTACCAAATGACCTTGTCAAGAGGGAAAATGATTTGAGACGTTATTGAATTTTGCTCATAGTGTATACAAGTTGCTATTTATAACTGTTGCAGGGTTTTCTATGTAACAATTTTTACAAAACCTTTATTTAGTTTTGAATGACCCATGGATATCCTTACTTAGCCGTCGTGCTAACTACACTTCACTGTGTTCCTAACAGATGTAGTCTAGTGTTAGTTCCTGTAGCCCGGTGAACTCCGAAAGTTCACCGGAGTATGTTTGTCAAGGCATGGATTATGACGAGTACATACAGATGATGGAGGGAGAACACCCATACGCACCTGGTTATGCTCCCGATGCTCCCACCAATCCAGATACTCCTATGGCTCCGTCGGCCCCTTTTGTCTCTTGCCCTGTTTTGGATGAGGTCCAGGCTGCTTATGGCTCTTACCCCATAGAGCCGTTAGATGGTAGCGATCCCCTTGAGTTCATTGTGCACTACTCATACCCTTGGGACCCTAGCCCTCGGGACGTTTGGGAGGAGTGGTCGATGATAATAACCACTTCTCGGTTTTTGGACCATATCACCTGGTACGAGGGGGAGTAGCACCTGGTATGGGGAGAGTTCACCGACCCTGTATACCGCATGATTGACTAGATGCCGGGTTCTTGGGAGTCTTTGGGAAATTTTTTGGTGTACATAATTTTTTTGTAGCCTTAGTGATGGCTAGGCATGACCAGTTGCGTCTTGGTTGAACCTTGTTTAGTATTTTGGCCCGAGGGGCAATCCTATGTATGTATAACTGCAAGAATGTATATTTTTCGTAATGGAACTTTTTCAGCTGATATGTATACAAGTACTTAAGTATCTGTTGGGTGGTTGTTGTGATTAGAAGAGTTTCCTTTTGCCTGTGCACTTAGAGTGAGGTCCATCGCTAAATGATAGAACACACTCTCTAGGTGTGGCGGTAATGCCTCGGATGTACGGGAAGGTAGGTCCGGGGTGTTACAACGAATCACTATGTGCCGGTCACTGAACCTGATCAAAGGCAAGAGCAACCCAATAAAGAGAAAGTGATAAAGAGAAGTCTGAGTCAGATACTGAACCAGAGGATTCAGAACCAGATACTGAACCACACAGGAACATTGATTCACAACCTACGTCACAACCAAAACAGGTCCCAGCTCACATTGAAAAGAATCATCATGCAAAAAATATTTTGGGAACACCTACAGCTGGTGTTCGAACCAGAGGAATCTTGAAAAGCAGTCATGCTAAACTATCCGGATACTCATGCTATACCTAAAAGTTCGAGCCTAAAACTACAAAGAAGCACTTCAAGATGAAAATTGGATAAGAGCAATGCAAGATGAACTTGCTCAATTCGAGAGGAATGAGGTATGAGATCTTGTACCCTGTCCCCAAAATGCAAACATAGTTGGAATAAAGTGGATCTTTCGGAATAAAACTGACGAACTAGGAAATGTGGCAAGAAACAAGGCTCGACTGGTGGCACAAGGGTATTCGAAGATTGAATGAATTGACTATGAAGAAACCTTTGCACCAGTTGCAAGACTTGAGTCTGTAAGACTTTTGCTTGTTGTATTGTAACACCCTAGACCGGCTCGGCTTGCCGTACATCCGGAGGAGTTACCGCCACACCTAGAACGAGTTCTATCTTCTTTTGATAGACCCCACTCTAGGTGCACAGGCTAAACGGAAACTTTTACTTAACAACAACAACCACCCATCATAATATATATATATATATATATATATATATATATATATATATATATATATATCTACATTTATATATACCTAAGTTTGCCCATCGGGCCAAAATATAAGTTAAGGGTCATCCACGACCCGACTAGTTGAGTTAGCCACCACTAAGGCTACAAAAGACATTTACACAACAGAATCTTCCCCAAAGCATCTCCCAAGACATAATACCTAGTTTATCCTGCGGTACACCGGACTTGAGAACTCGCCCCATACTAAATGCCCCTCCCCTTCAAACCATGTGAAATGGTCTAGGAAGCGAGAGGTGGTGTTAACCATGGACCATTCGTCACGATACTCTGGTGAACCGGGGTTCCATGGGTAGGGGTAATACACGATAAACTCTAATGGGTCACTACCGGTCAACACCTAAAGGGGATAAAAACCATAGGAGGCCTGAACATCTGGGCCATCTTGGACAGGAGGGAAATTATCTGCAACTGGAGAGCTAGCTGGAGCGAGCGGAGCATAACCCGGCGTATATGGGTCGGTACCTATCATCAACTGTACATAGTCATCGTAATCCATGCCATGACCGAGTTCGCCGCCCTACAAGAACTTGCGCTAGATTGCATCTGTAGGTAACACAATGAAGTGTAGTTAGCGCGGCGGCTAAGTAAGGGGATCCGTGGGTCACCCAAAATTAAATAAAGGTTTTACAAGGCAGGTATTTAAAAACCTTTATTACCCTTACTCAACATTGATACTTTACCTGCAGATGAGTCATCAAGTATAGTTTGCACAAATAATAAACAAGAATTGAAAAACAGTCTAATATCTTATGATAAGTGATTGCTTACCAAAAAAAATGTATTATTCAACGCATCAATAATCATCTACGCATATAAGCAAGTAGTGGAAAATTATGAACTTCACGTTTAATCACAATCATGTACTTGAAAAATCTTCCTCACAAGGAAATTCCACCAACTTTATCTCAAAGAGGGTTCATCGACACCCTTTTTCGCTTAAACAATCATCGTATCACTCTTTAGCGTAGCTACAGAGTAACTACATTTTCATACAAAATTTTCCACTTAGTTTCTTTGTAGAAAGCGTGAGGCCTTTGGAGTATTCTCTTAACTCCCTCTCTGACCACTTGGATCATCGAACTCGGGTTCAGTGGCCATCCCCCAGTCTAACACTGATCCCCTGGACGTAAGGTTCGTTAGAATGATCCCTAGCTGGCCCTACTAGGTCCATAAAAACGACACCTACCCGGACATCCTAGAGTAACTATACTTTAAGTGTGCACACCCCCGCAGGAATTCCTCATCCTAACGAGTTATATAGTACTCGGCGAATAGACTTCGCCCTTCCTTATGAATGATCATACTATATAGCAACCTTGGGCAAGGGCACTTTAAGCCACTCGAAGGCTAATCAAGGTCCTCCTCATCTTTACTAGAAACTAGGGGTTTGAAAACATTTTTCCTTCTTCCTCATCTTCCTTGAGTCAAAACCACTTTTTGGACATATTCAACAAAATCAAGTCCCAACTTGAAATCAATCAACACTCTTAATCCTAGTCCAAAAGTTTGTTTCTCAAAATGTTTTGACAGTACACTAATTACTATACACTGCGGTAATAAAGTGTAACTATCCCACAGTTTCCATCATCGCATTACGTATGTACATAACACTACATATATGTATATATGCATACAACATAACACCTCCCACATTTATGCATACTTGCATAAGGTACACATACTATATTTATACTTAGTATAAATTTCCCATAATACTCATACATATATGTATACATGGTTAACATACATATCATATATATATATACATAATACAACACCTTATATTACTTATACATACATACATAATACGCATATAATATATATTATTATACTTACACGTACGTACATACACTATATAATATATATAGTATTTCTAATTTAGATATTTAGGCACATTAACAACCACATCTCACCAACACGACATTTTGTACATATATTATGTAAAATACAATTACATATATATTATACCTACAAACATGTGTTGGTCCCGGTGGTAGCGATGTGAGTATAGAAGGGGGGGTTGAATAGACTCACACGGGATTTTCAAAACTTTTTGACTAAAGAGATAAACGCAGCGGAAAGAGTATATCAAAATTTTATCTTTACTTTGCACTTAGGTTTTTCTTGTAAAGGATGTTAGGTTTGGGCGATGTATGCAATGCTATGCGTGAGGTAAATAAAGAGAGAGAGAGAGAGAGATTTTATAGTGGTTCGGTTGTTAACAAAGCCTACTCCACTCTTCTTCACAACACGTGAAGGTTTGCACTATAATCTCCTTTATAGTACAATCTCCGTTACAACAAGCTCCTTTGATCACTAAGCCCGGCAGCCTTGTTGTTGTAGGTTTTTCAACTTCTTCCAAGTTTACTCCGCCTCTTTCTACTTCACTTGTAGAGATGGTTGAATAGATGTGATGATTCTCCAACTTGAAGTTCTTGTGATTTGTTTGCTTGATCAACTTCTTAATCACACAAGGACTTCCAAACAAATCTGAATATCACTTAATAAGCTTATGAATATCACACTTAAAGTTTTTCACTTGAATGACAATATTTCGCGTAATTCAACCTTGTCAAGGTGAGATGGGACAAGGGTATTTATAGGTGGAATTTCAAACCCGTTGGAGGGAGAATGAAATTCAAAACCTATTGTCCAGTGTGTAATATCCAATGGGTAGTGTTTTCTTCTTTTTCAGAATGACAGTACTTTCTAGCCGTTTGTCCACTTTTGTGCAAGGACAAATTGCCTTTTGTCCCTCAAAAAGGTGGCAATCATTAAATGCTCCTTGGGATCGTTGCATGGGACCCAAAATGACATTCAGTTATACCCATTTTCAAGGCAGTAGATAAGATAACTTATCAGAGAATGTCTTTGCCTTGGTTATAAAAGAGAATGATTGGACCTTATCATTTCTCTTAACTCCTCGAG
This sequence comes from Ipomoea trifida, assembly GCA_003576665.1. Lineage (NCBI taxonomy): Eukaryota > Viridiplantae > Streptophyta > Magnoliopsida > Solanales > Convolvulaceae > Ipomoea > Ipomoea trifida. The sequence continues at coordinate 9,573,022 of CP025648.1, forward strand.
TCAATCACACTCTTGATTGCTCGGTTATAAGTGCTTGGCCCTTCCAAGTTTCGACCTAAGATCCTAGTCTTCGGTTCCTCAAGTCTTCGTGTCCTCGCGTCTTCGGCTCTTCGGATGAAACACTCTTCGGTCGAAGTCTTCATGTCTTCGGCATGTAAGACTTAGATCCTTAGTAAGGCAAGGATAGCTAAGGATTCAGTTACCTTACGAAAAAATTAGGGGTCTCCTCGTATAGTTTGGTATCATCAAAATCAACAACTCGGGGTTCCTAACAATTTCCCCCTTTTTGATGATGCCAACACCCTACATTCATTCTATTCGGCTTTCTTTATCCTTAAAAGGATTTTCATTAAGTATGTCCGAATAGTTGAAGTTTTACATTTTAGACGAGGAGTAAAACAAAACTAGATAACACACACACGCTGATTCAAAAAAGAGAAGTCTTTTATTTATGAAAGGTTTCATACATCTTTGCAAAAAGTAAAGACAGAAAGAAAGATCTTCTTATTTTGAGCTCTCGCCAGTCTTCTTCTTCTTCTCCTTTTCCCAAATTTCATACTCTTGGAGTTGCATCATATCGTTGATTTCTTTCCTTGCTTTCACAGTGTCGAGACCTTGAATCTTGAAAGAATATTTATGGTGTAGCCTCAGCATCAGATAGTTTTGGACTACTTCACCAAGATTTTCTCCCCTTATGACTCCCCAGTCCCACCATGCTATCAGTTCGGGAGCATTCATTCTATCAGAGAAACTTTGTTGCATGGCAGTCAAAATTTGAGCAATGCCATTCATTTTAGTTTTTCCTTCAGCTGCTTTGGTTATCTTGTTTGCTTCTTCAAGTTCTTTCATGACTTTCTCAAATATCTTCTGTTCTTCCTGCTGAATTCAGAAGATTTCTTTATCTTTCTTTCTTTGCTCATAAACTTGTTCATTGTGATCTCGCAAGAAATTATGCCTATCCATGGGTTGCTTCTTGTTCCAGAAGGGTGGAATATTGCACTCTTCCCATTTCTTTCCAGATCCTTCTTGGTATGGGATATACTCGATAGGCTCTCCATTAACTCTTCGAGTCATTACCTTCGGTTCTTTGCCTTGTCTCTTTTGTCTTTTTGAACTCGGTTCAGCACCTGTGGGTTTGTCTTGTGTTCTCTTCGGATATGGTGAAGGAGATGGAGTTTTCCTAAAATTTAGGATGGCTTTTCTTTGTTGTGAGATATCATCATCATCCTTCACGACAATTTCCTTTCCTTTGCAAGTGTTCGGGGATGACGTTCCTTTCATCTCTTCCCCCTTGTTGTCATCATTGACTTCGATGAGGGTGTCAACTTTGTTGCTTAGACGATTGATGCAAACTTGCAACTCCTTAAGTGTCCACTCGAATTCACATACAAGAGACGTTGTTGCATTTTGGCTCCCGGAAACAGTTTCAAGTTTCGAGCAGGATAAGTCAAGACGTTCCTTAATGAAGTCATGTTTTGTAACCAAATCACGCTGTATGTTCGTGATTTCAGTTACCGAATCCTTCAGGGAACCAAGAGACATAAGATTTTCAGAGAAGGCATTATCAATCTTCTTTTCAAGAGCAGTGATTCTTTCGTCAGTAGTGGATTTAGAGGATTTCTTTTTCTACCTTCAAGCGTCCTTCTTGATTTTGGTGACAGACTCATTCAGAGATTTGAATTGTGCATCTTGAGTCCTCGCCAATCCCTGTATAGCATTCAACAGAGAAGTGAAAGCAGAAGAGGTATCAAGGATTACCTCAGAAGAATCCGAGCTCTTGGATGCATCAGCAGATGGACCATGACTGTCCTTAGAAGGTGCTTCCATGTTTCCACCTTGAACTAAGACAAGTTCTTTGCCCTCTGCATGATTTATGTCTTCGATTGGTGAGGCTAAGTTTTCGGGACTTGCACTTTTAGATGCTTACAGGTTTCCATCCGAAGTGTAGTCTGGAAAGACTTCTACCTCAACATCGATTAAGTTAAGATCAGATGTAAGCATTTCTTCATCAATTATCTGCAGGCCATCATGATTCGCACCTCGAGATGCTTCCATTGTTTCATCTCGGGCTGAACTAGGACTTAGCAGGATTTGTGCTTCCATGGATTCGGTGGGAGCAGACTTCGGTTCATCAGTATGGTGCTGATCAGGTTCATCATTTGCACGAGTTGTCTGAACTCCTGTGTTAGAAGGATTTATAGTTCGAGAAGAAGGAGCATGACCTCCAGAAGGGTCATCGTTGTCATCATCATCATTGTTATCATTCTTTTTATCTCGACATCCTTGATTCTGATTAGAATCCGAATCCTCAGCATCATCTTCATTTTGTTGACGACTCGGTCCAACATCAGTCGAAGATCCCTTATCTTCGTTTGTGCTCGAGAGATGTTGTGAATTTTGGCAATCTGCATGTCTTCTAACATAAGGCGTTCCCGAGGAGTTCGGTAGCCAACATTTAAATCTACGAAGTTGTCATACCGAGTTGTTTTTCCTTGGAGTTTTTCAGCAAAAACTCTCTCAATTTCATCGGGCCGTGTGGCGTCAAAAATCGATCTTGTGCCCATCCAATCCAATGCCCATTCTTCTTCTTCGGCCATTTCGCTAATCGTACTAGCTATAACCCGAAGACTTGATATCCGCCATTCTTGCCAATTGTACACACGAGCAAGTTCTCGTCTCAGTATCTCTTCGTGAGAATATTCGGCCATCAAAGCTTCGGCAGGAGGCATTTCATCTTAAGATTCCTCATGTGCTAACTGTTAAGCCAAAGCTGCATCGGCATTAATTTGGTGAGCAATCGAATCAGGATGAAGGACAAGTTGTTGATCTGATTCAGGAATATTGGATTCGGTTGCTACAGATGGGATCTCCTCAATCCGAATAGTTGACACACGTGGCTATTGCAAACAGAGATGTCGATTGACATAGTCAAGAGCAATCATTATTCGGGCCATGGAAGGATTCATATGCTCTGTGATTTGTCGTCGAACAGTTGCAGACATTGGTCGATAAGACTGATCACAGACTTCAGCATCATCTCCTTCAGATTCTTCTTCTATCATGGTTGATTCGGAACCCGAATCATTTCTTTCTCGTGGCAGAGTGATCACCGGCTGTTGTACTTTGGGTGAGGGAGCAATAGGACTTTCAGGTTCAGTAGTTAAAGGCTCGGGAGATGGTTCATTTTCTGAAACGAGTAGAGCAGAAACAGGTTCAGTTTGAGTGGATTTTGTCGTCATTTGCCTAGTAAGAGGCGTGTGATCTTCCTCATCACTATCTTCCCTGGAAAGATCAAGAGGAGGAGGAAGAACTCGATGGCTGTCTTCGAATGGAGCTTCCTTCGGTTCCTCTTCTGCTGGTAAGACAACAGTTGACTGAGTTTCATGTTCCACTTCAATTTCAACACCTTGATCAATTCGTTGCTACTTTTTCGGCCTTTTAAGCTGTTTTGCTTTCTTCTTTCTAGTGGTTTCTTTTGATACCCTCGCCTCCTCCTCATGTGAGAATTCGACTTCTTTTTCCTCAGACTTATCACCTTCTGAATCTTCGGTGAGGTCTTTCTTTTGTGATCGCTTAGAACGCTTAGTTTTATGCTTCTTTGATTTCTTCTTCTAGGCAGCTTCGTGATTTCCTGCCTTGCGCTTTTTAGAAGACTTTTCTGGCTCATCTTCTGACGAGGGTTCGGTGCGTTTCGAGGATTCAGCATGTTTGGAGGCTTTCGGTTTTGAGTGCTCGGGTTGTGTCTTTGGTTGGTGTGTAGAGACTTCCGAACCATGGCCTTTAGCCATCTCAAATTCCCCCTGTCCAACTAAGCTTTTGGACGATTTGGAGTTAGATTTCTTCTTTTCCTTTTTCAAGGCAACTTCCAGTTCATCTGCCTTTCTCTTGATGTAATTTGGTGGCTTTGAGGTCATGTGGTAATGGTTTCGGTGTGATACAGTTCCCGCACGCAACTTCACTTTCTTGTCTTTCAAAATAGCACAGATCATGAATCCAAAGCCAAGAGCCTTAGTAATCCATCTTGTCGTAGGATTAACACCTGTTTGAACATTGTCTACCAGAAAGTCAAAAATCACCATTGACCAATCAACAGGGTAATTTTCCAGGAGGGCACACAACATACGCATCTTTTTGTCAGAAATGTCATCAGTTCCAGATTGTCTGCTCTCAACAATCTTGTTCAGGATGTCTACAACAAACTCATAATCCATTTTCAACATCTTCTTCTTCAAAATAGATGGAAAGGATGAGGGTTGTGAGTGACCTTTCATCTTCTTCCACATCTTCTTCCTGCTATATTTCTTCTTAGAGCAATCTGGATGAAAACCATCCCCATAAATAGGAAAGTCAAACACTCTCCTAATGTCTTGTTGAGATATCACAACTTCAGTGTGTTAGGAATAAAATTGTAATAGTTTTGATGAGCCAATTTGTAATTTTTTAGAAATCCCCTATTTTATTTTTAGAGTGTAGAGTTTGGACCCGGAAGGCAAAGACTTGACAATAGTTTGGTTCGAATTATTGTCTTATAGAGTTCATTTTGTTATGACTCTTGTAAGTCATTTACTTCTTTATACACATGAGTATACATGATCCAATGGACAAGGCTTGTTTAATCGTTGCTAGAAGACTCAAGTTCGAATCCTAATGAAGACATGTTGAGTCTTGGAGAGCATGGAATGGAGCTAATCCTATCACGGCTAAAAGGTCAAAGTTTTAGTCAATAGAACAACTCATGGAGTAACTTAGGGAGGAAGTTCGGTCAAATGGAGGAAGTTTGGGTCAATTGATCTAAACCGAGAAGAACTTCAAGTTCAACTCTCTCTACGTCTTACTCTATGCCATGCTAAAAAGGATCAAATATATTTATTTGATGGATATGACCGAATGAGCTGAAATGGAGAAACGGTGAAAGACTTAAGCATATACACGGAGGTCCAGCGTTCGAATCCTACTACCTACATTTTAATACAAAGGAGGAAGCTCTTGGAGCTAGTTACACGGCCAAAGTCCTTGGAGTAATTTTTGGTCAATAAATTCTAAAATGGAGCTAGTTTGGTCAATGGAGCAACTTATGGAGGAACTTAAAGTCAAAGTGGAGGAACTTTGCATGGATCCATACGCGTGAAGGCTAAACCATTTTTACAAGCGTAAAGGTCATTTTGGAGCAACTTATGGAGCAACCTAAAGTGGAATTTATACTTAACCATTTTTGCATGGTTCAAGTTCATTCCAGTACGTGATAATACAAACCAGAAGAAATCTGAAGATGGTGATTTTCTGAAGATCATTGTTTATACTCAAGCAAGAATCACCCGGAAAATATTTTGAAAGATCAACTTGCCCAAGATCAAGAATCAAGAGCACAACAAAGTCAAAAATATCAAGCTCTGAAGAATACACAGTCTGCAATATCAAGCTGAGAAGGCAACAAAGTCAAGATTGGAGGCTACAAGTTTCAAGAATCAATCAAGCCGTAAAAGAAGACTTTGTGAGCGATTACAGAGGTAAATTGTCAAAAGTTACCAGCAACATTAAATGTGCAGATCAAAATGGAGATTTCATCAGATCAATTTGGCAAGTTATCAGATCAACGGTATGGTCATTAAATGAGAAGGTGTGCCCATCAAGATCAGATTGGAATGGCCAATCAGATCAAGTGAACGTTCAAAATTTGAATGTTCATAACGGGCAAATAATTCTTTGAATTATAAGAAGCCCACGAAGACTTGAAGACAAGCACGGTTGAGAACGGAAGAGAATACACAACAAGAGGCAATAACAGCGATCGGATTTACAACGAAAATTATAGAGTGCTGAGATTTTGAGCTATACACGAGAGAATTCAAGTCTTAGAAAAAGAAATCTTTATTTCTTTAAAACAAATATTGTATCTCTACCGAGGGTAGAAAGGAGTGTAGCTGGGTGCGTAACAATCGGGTGAACTAAGTGCAGCTTTGTGCGTACCACTTAGTTGGGAACGTAGCTTTGTGCGTAGCGTTCGGGGAGCGTAGCTTTGTGCGTAGCGCTCGTGAGCTTAGCTGGGTGCGAAGGGCTCGTGGTTGAGTGTAGCTTTGTGCGTAACAC
>CP025648.1:9586182-9598949 GCA_003576665.1 Ipomoea trifida
TCTCTCTCTCTCTCTCTCTCTCTCTCTCTCTCTCTCTCTCTCTCTCTCTCTCTCTCTCTCTCTCTCTCTCTCCCTCACGAATGAAATGGAAATGAAGAAATGAACTTCATTTCTTCCTCTAATCCCATATATATATACCCACGCAATATTATATATATAATAATAATAATATAATATATGGATACTTATCCATCCAACTCTATATAATAATAATATATGGAAATCTTATCTTCTAATAATAATAAAATATAGATGAATCTTATCTCATAAGCTTGGTACTAAAATATTAATATTTTAATTACAAGGTAAAAATTAGTGACACTTGTCACTACCTTGTGGTTCCAAAATAAAAATCTTTTAACTTATCAGTTGTGGTCCAAACAGATAAAGTTTTGGTGGAAAATAATTTAAATAGGAATAATTTTGAAATCAAAAATTTATCTCAGACTAAAACTCAAAATTGGGCTAGGTTCGGTACACCGCGAAATATAGCGATGCTACGATCAAAATAAATTTCTGCTGCTATGGACCAAATTTTCGGGGTATTACAACAACAGTTATTCTACTTTAAGAAATGTAGAACTTGAAGATTGTTATCTTCAGGGAGAGATAAGAAGTACATTTCCTTGAATTAGTCTTGAAGATTGAGCCTTAATCAATCCTACTAAAGATTGAATCTTAATCAAAATCCCAAAGATTGAGGCTTAAAAGACTAACAGTTGTATTTTTGTAACATATGAATACAGACATACCATGTACTCTTTTCCTCACTAAGTTTTTTCCCATTGGGTTTTTCAGTGTGGTTTTTAACGAGCCATGAGTATGATATAATAGACGGAGAGAAAGTTGCAAATACATACTCAAATAAGACGAACCCCGAAATCCCGAAGATTATGCCATAAAGACTTATGATTGTACTCTTTTTCCCCTTAACTAAGTTTTTCTCACCGGGTTTTCTTAAGTTAAGGTTTTTAACGAGGCAATCAGGAATGTTGTTGTCTTCAGGGGGAGCAACAATATATCAGTACACATAAAATTATTAGTCCAGAAGACCAACAACTCTTATAATCATGAAGATTAAATCCAGAAGATTGTGGTTGTACTCATTTTTCTTAACTAAGTTTTCCCACGAGGTTTTTTTTAGTGTAAGTTTTTTTTTTTTGAGACAACCAGTAGTATATATGATTTCATAAATATTATGTACTATTTTCTTCAAACTAGGTTTTTCCCACGTGGTTTTCCTAGTGAAGTTTTTAACAAGGCATAAATATATTTTATACTATACCTTGCACTCTTTTCTTGTATAGCTTTTTCCACAGGATTTTCCTAGAAAGTTTTTAACGAGGCAAGGTCGTGAACAAATAATGTTCAAGGGGGAGTGTTATAAATAAATGTATTTAGTGGCCATTATTTTGTAACCGTTGTAACAGTCACCATTATGATTGTTATTATTACTACTGTTATATATATATATATATATATATATATATATATATGTGTGTGTGTGTGTGTGTATGTGTGTGCGCGCGTGTACATATCCTCTCTTGTATGATGGTGATTGATCTAATGAAAAGACTCTCCTTTCTTCCCTATCTCTATTGTTCTACATTACTCATATTATGTTATTAATTCAATCCCACAAATGATTCACCGGTTAGGAGCTAACAGGTCAACTGGCATAAACTATTACAACAAATATGAATTATATGATTATTGTTCTTATAATGTTTTGCAGATTTTTTAGAGCTGTTGACATGCTTTTAATACCTCAATGGCATAATATTGGAAATCAATCATAACATCATAAACTAGCTATTAAGAATTTGGGAGCCCATCTTAGTCTTCCAGAGGTCTCATATATGTTAATCTACTCACCTCATCAAAGATATTTTAAAAATCAATCTTTAAACATTGCTTAAAAATCACGTCCTAACTAATTGAGAATTGAAAACAATACACCACTTCAGGTTGTGAATCATCATTGCTCCAGATCAATTTTCAAATTCTTTCCATTTATTGGTAAAAAGGCATCTTTTTGTAAGCAAACTTCTACGAGTAAATGCCTTCAAACACTAAGCTTGTTCATTATATATTATCTTCTTAATTTAGTTAACCGTATCATTTCAATAGAATCTAAATGTTCATCAATAAGTAATAAACAAGTGTTTTGAAATAACCAGTGTGCCCATATTTGAGAGCTTCGAATGAAATTACCTTGCAATAAAAGATCAGATGACACTTTAAGTATTTTCTCTAAAAGCATAGAGGTAAGTACTCAACTTCTAAACCACAATCCTCAAAACTTTTGGACTAGAATAAAACCTGTACACAATGCCCTTGCCATTGTCACGTAAAAATCCTTACTTTGTAAAGAGTGGAGGTACTCTAGTAAGCTCAGAAAGACTTCTCTGTGATAAGCAATCCTTGAAATCAATTCAAATAAAGAGAATAACTGATTGCATGTTATTAGCTGAAAATCCAAATACATACATTATGCCAAAAATCAAAGAAAATCATATGGTAGTAACCTTTCATTTAGAACCCAACTAAAATAAAATAAAAATCCGTAATGGCATCTAGGTTTACTCATCAAAACAACAACACGGTGCAACCAAATACTGCACCTTGAAATCAAGATGAAGTGAACCTCTCATGTTGACTTACTATATTATACTCAAATTCTAGCAAAAATTCATAGCAGTACCATACAGGCATTTTATCAAGCATCTAGAACACAATTATGAGAGTTGGCATTACTCTCTCTTCATCCCTTCCATTCTCTCTTTCTTTATCACTTAAACAAATTCCCAAATATTTATTAATTTCTACGCAATGTAAAGTCTGACCTCACCACATGAACAAAATGATAGAGTTTAGAGCAAATTTCATCGAGTATATAGTATTGTAGGTAGAAATTTCATAATATACATCTCATCGAAAATCAAGTTTATGCACATAAACAATAATATGTTTTACGGGATTTTAATCCACCGAATGAGCTACAAAATTCAAAAAAAAAAAAAAACTAAATTGAAGTGCCATTAAAATAATATTTATGTAAACAAATGAATCACATATAGAATGCTAACCAAAATTTTGAACGATTCTATTGGGTCCAAATGTTCAATCGGTTCTTCAATACAACTGATCAAACCCTCACCCCTATCTTCGATCGTTATACACTGCTAGCCTTAATTAGCTATGGAAATGAGCTTTTGCTATAACCTAAGGAAACATCGAACGACTACAATTTGTGAAGAGATCTGGAAAGAAGATGGATAGTTTGAAATTACGTAGATACCCTTCTTATTTTGGATAAGTTGGAAACTTGGGGGATGTATTTTAATAATCAAAATGACATAATAGTTTAGTCAAAGTGAGCTCTTAATTTGATATAACTCATTAAGTATATTCTTTATATGTGCAATTCTTTATATGCCTTATAGAAACACATGATTTAGAGAAACTATTAATATTTGCTAGTCTAAATTGTATCCTTCAGGGATTTCTATAAGGTATAAAGATCCGTTGCCGGAAGGTATTTTTGATTCTTTAATGTGTCAACAATATGCAAAATCATTTATTTATGCTAAATCATTTCTAGAGACACTAAGGCATACTTAAACATGCTATTCTGTAGGTATATTCATAGCAATAAATTGAATATACAAAGTATAACATGATTAAGCATATTATTAAACTTGAAGAGCTCATATATCATAAAGAAATTGTAATACTTAAACAATTAAATATGAGCACACATATTAAATTAAAATTCAAAACAAGCTTAAAAGAAAAAAAGAGGCTCAAATTGAATTTATAATTGAATAGAATTTTCTCAATGAAAAGGCCCAAAGATCTCAAAATTAGTTTGGCCTAAAATTAAAGGCAGTCCAAAATACCTTTAAATAAATAAATAAATAAAAAGAGTTAATTCCAGAAATGGTCCTTCGACTATTGACTTTTACCAGTTTTTGTTATCGACTTTTAATTTTACCAAAGTTGGTCCCTTAACTATTGATTTTGTACCAATTTTGGTCCTTCTGTTAAATCAATGTTAAGAAGGTGTTAAAATTGAGGGCAAAATGTTAAATCAAATATTTAAACCTTTCTTCTTCACTTTGTTTCCCCTCCTAGTGGTGCCCTTTTCTACCATTTTTGCTATCAAATAAAAAAAAACACCTAATACAACAATAAAATATACAATAACACTCCACATCTAGTTAGAGAATTTACAAAAAAAAAAAAAAATTATTACAGAGTATATATATTACATTGCAGTAAACAGAAACAAAAACAAAAAAAATACAGGAAAAAAAAATTAATTACTTGAAACAATTTAACATAAAATGTAAAAAATAAATATATTGACTCACATTGTTCCCTATATAATCTTGCGATGGAAGAGGGAAAACAAAGTGAAGAAGAAACGTTAAAATATTTGATTTGACATTTTTGCCCTCAATTTTAACACCTATTTAACATTGATTTAACATAAGGACCAAAATTGGTACAAAATCAATAGTTAAGGGACCAACTTTGGTAAAATTAAAAGTCAAGGACAAAAATTGGTAAAAATCAATAGTCGAAGGACCATTTCTGAAATTAACTCTAAATAAAAACCCAAATAACAAATGATGGAGGAAGATCTTAAGAAATTGGGATAAACCAAAAATAAGGAAAATGAAGCCCAAATCTTAAAACAAAATGGGTCTAGAATTGAAAACAAATTTATAATGCGTTTAAATAAATCAAAAAAGCTCAAAATATAACTAGATCATAGTCTTGATCCATAAACCAATTAGTAGGGTATATAAAGCCCAAGTCAAAATAAGAATGAGGGAGAAAGCCCAAGCCCAAGCTCGAACGACGAGAGGGGAAAATAAAAACGCTCTCTGCTCTGCCCATCGACGACTTCCACTGCGCTCTGCGTCGACCACAATTGTTCGCGGCGACAACAACCTGCCACCGCCACCTCCTCCAGCAGATCGCTGCCGGATCCGCCAGGCGTCTTCACCGCCGGACGCCACCACAGCCGGAGCCATCACCGCTACCGGCGTCGACAGTCAGATCTTCACGACGCGGACTCCACCGCCGACGCTTGCTACCGCACGCCGTCGCTCGATCGTCTGTCGCCGTCGTCAGAAACGGGGACCACCGCCGCTTCACGCCGCGGAGAGGGAGACTGACAGGGAAGGCGATCCCAGGTTTGATCTCGTCTGTTATTTTTTTTATTAAAGTTTCGAAAAAAAAAACTTTTTTTGTTTTTAGAAAAAGATGTTCTTGTAGAATAAAAACCATGGAGGCATATACTGTTTTGGATTGTTTTGGACTGGGGGGAAAAAAAATTTCCCAATTTTTGCTAAAAAAAAGTTGATAAAACGAGGATGTATGATTTGTAAATAAAAAATAAAAAAAAAATTGAGTTGTAAACAACTGATATACAGATTTGCATATACTATTTTGACGGCATCAGATATTGCAGGGCATATATTGTTAGTATATAGAGAATTATGCATAAAATAGAAAAATAGATATGCCACATCAACAACAACCTCAATAATATTAAAAAAAAACAATATACATATTTTGCAAATATGGTTAATCACAGAAAAAATAATGTAAGCAATTTTAAAATATCTTTCACCCATGGGAGCATCCTTATAACGGGTTGTAATAGTTGATGCCCGTTGGTCTGTTAGCTTCTTAACCTATCCACGATTGAATTAATAACACAATATGAGTAATGTAGAACAATAGAGATAGGGAAGGAAGGAGAGTCTTTTCATTAGATCAATCACCATCATACAAGAGAGGATATATATATATATATATATATATATATATATATAACAATAGTAATAATAACCATCATAATGGTGACCCTTACAACGGTTACAAAATAATGGTCACTAAATACATTTATTTATAACAATATTGATGATGATGATACTAATATTAGGAATAATAATAACATAATTTCTAATTTTCCTTTTCTTCTCTTTTTAGCCGGGGTTTGGTAGAAGTGTAGAACATGCATTGCATGTCTATTCTAGTTATGCCTGTCTCTAAAATTGCAATTCCTTGGATAAGAAGTTTACACCATGCTTACCTATATTTTCTATGTGTCCACTTTCAGATTTAAATAGAGGCCAGGTTCCCTGTTGGAGGAATACTTTATTACTCAAATTTTTTTTTAGGGAAAACCAAATTTATATTTTGCGTGACATCTTCATATGTAGTATGGAAAGACTTTTGTTAAATACAATATTATAACGGTAAAAGTGGCTTTCAGAAAGGTTATCATTCAATTGTAGCAAATTATGTCTCACACACAGAGTGCCAATATTGGGTTCAATTTCTAGATTTAAATAGAAATATTCTTGAAACTAACTTATGCAAGTATTTCCATTCTGATTTTTATAAATTGGAAACTTTCATATCTTTAATGGTTTAATTTCTTTACTAAGATTATACTTATCTGATTTGGTATGGTTTTGTATTGGTTTGTATTCATTTAATTGTATTTGTTGGAAACATCTATTTATTTGTTTATACAATGCTTAATATTATAACTTTTGTATAAAATATTGAAAAATCATTTTTCAATGAGTCTAGCTCTAGCTCAATTGCGCAAGCTCAGTTGAGCTTTGGGTTTTGAGTTTTGACTATTTGAGCTTGGCTTAGCTCAATTACACTCCTATGCCTCATGTAACTTCCAAAAATCTCCTTACAGTAAGCGGTTAAACTTACTCAAATACCAATGGACGAGGTGGCGGAGGAGGTGGAGAAGGTGAAGAAAGAGTTTGAGGAAGCAAGCAAAAAAGTAGAGGATCACATCAATTCCATCCAAGAATACGGAAAAACGGGAGTAGGATTATCCTCAGCAATAGCAGAAGAAAAGAGTTCACTCCCCAGACTGAATGGCGTTGCACAGGACAGCTTAAATCTGCTCCAATCACTTCAATTCAAGCTTGATCTCTTGGCACCACAGCTGCCCACTGATGATCAGGTCCAGGATGCCAAGTTTTTTGCAGAATCTTGGAAAAAGCTTATTCATAGGTATATGCATACCCTTTTTTAAAAAAGATATATCATTCAAAAAAAAAGTCCATTTTGTTTTTGTTCAGATGACTTATTCGTAGAATTAGAAAATTAGGAATGAGATTTGCTTGGAAGAAGAAGAATTTATTGCTAATTCATCAGAAGTTTGTGAAGAACTATTTGATAAAATATGGAGATTTTACATGTTTTTGGTTAATTGATATATTCGAAGAGTTAAAAAAGTTGGGAAATATAATTGCTGGGGAGTCACTTATTGCTAATTGATTGGGCAATTTATGAATATACTTTTTTATAAAGTTTAACAATTTCAATTTTGCATTTTTTGTTTTTTCTTTTTGTTGTATTTTACAGATTACTACGACAAGAATGCGGTGTTAAAGGCTAATCATTCTATTTCAATTAGAAAATAAAAGGAAATGAAAAGTGGTTTACGAGTTAGTTAGTTGATTTTTAAGAAATCCAGGGATATAACTGTGCTGTCAACCTGTTATGTGATTGCTAAATTTGGTAAATGGTAACTCTTGTTTCCAGTTTTTCAAAACTGAAAACGCTAGTCACATTAAAGGTGACTCTCATAGTGACTAGTGAATTGCATGGTTTGCAGTACCTATTGAAACTGTCTTTTGCATCCTGGATAGGAAACATTATCTAATGAAAAGTATGTCTGGGCAATTAATACATATTGGGTTCTCTTGTTATACTTTTTCCGTATGCTTTAGAAGCTAGAATAGCATATGCACGAAAATAAAAGAGTTATTCTACTTCTGTGTGCATGCTCATGCTTCTTCTAATGCTTACTTATCTTGATTTTTAAAACTTTTATGAATTATTTAGCTTGAGGTTGAGCCTGAGAAATGCTAATTTGCAAGCCAAGGCTAATACGAGGAAAGCCGCACAAGAAGAGGTAATGCTTTTCTGTTATTTTCAGATTCAATATTATGGAGCGTAATAGCCTCCTTTGTTTTTTTTTTTTTTTTTGGAAAATAAATAGGATAGTTCTTGTATTTCCCTCCATGATCATTTCAGATTATTTTGTGTAGGTGATGCTACCTTTCTGTTTTCTTTCCTTTTATTTTTTGGGTGAGATGATACTTTTATTCGAGGCAATTTATTAGAAAAGTTTGTCTAACTTCACATGATTGCATTTAGAGAGAATTGCTTCTAGGAGGTGGAGGAGAATCAACAATTCGGAGACGTAACCTACAGTATGTATTATGCACTCCTATGCATTTTTAATATATATTCAATACTTATATGGTCCTTATGTGGTTTTATGTAGTCTTACAAGGATATTAATTGAATTAACTGAATCATAATATGTGAATTATGTGTTAGGACAAAAGCTGGAATGACATCTACAGCTGAAGGTATCACAGAGAGTCTGCGCCGGACTCGCCAGATGATGATTCAGGTTATTATCCAGTCCTTGGCTCTTTTTCTTGCTGAAATTATCCTTTTGTTTTTATGAAACATTTGCCTAATTTTGTTTTGTGATTGTTGTTTATGTTTCAGGAGGTTGAAAGAAGTGAAAGTACTCTCATGACTTTTGGTATATATCTTTCATTTCTAAATAGGATCTCATTCTTCAGATAAGTTCTTTTCATTTGCATATCTTGCTTCATTTAGTGTAGTATGCATTTTTCTTGCTTCATTTAGTGTAGTATGCATTTTTCTTGCTTCATTTAGTGTAGTATGCATTTTTCTTCTTAAGAACAGGTAAAAATATTACAAATAAAAAATGCAGAGTGGTGGGGAGGGAGGATTTTGTTACTCTATAAATTATAAAACAAAATAGTTAATAGTGAAATTTAACTTGATTAGTGAAGATTTAGATTTTTACCCTTCATAAACCACAAATTAAAAATGACGGGCAATTAAAGGGGTGTCAATGTTGAGTTTTTAGAAAGGGAGATAGTGTAATAAATTTACAATGATATAATCCTTGTTCAATAGCCTGGTTATTTGTCTAGTGCAATGAATGATTATATATATCGGTTGGAGGAGGTCTACCAAAGGATATGTATGTGTGGTTTTTTAATCACACATACTGGTACTATTGTCTAAATAAAGAAGTGCACATGAGAGAATGATTATTGCCATTGACACTACTAGCTTAGTTCAAGCAATGGTAAGTTGGACACGTTATAAATTGCATTATATTAAAAAATCTACTCTGTCCTGCTCAATGTGCATCTAGATGGTGCCATTTGCGCCTATAATGAAGCTTTACTTTCCGGTATGATCTGAATTCAGATGTGACCAATGGAGTTGTAGAAAGATTTATGTATCTTTCTCTGTATTCAATATTTTGTATTGACAAGTAAATCAAACATGATGTCAAATTTCAATGTTTTATGGAAGCAAAAATTTAATTTGATTGGGTTAGAATGTTAGATAACAACTCACATGGTTTGTGTACTGCAGAGGAATCAACAGGAGTATTGAGAAAAGCTGAAAGCGAATACAAGGGCCATCGCTCATTGCTGATGCGAACCCGAAACCTTCTCTCCACAATGCAACGCCAGGGTGTTATTGATAGGTATAAATGAGTAATCACTTTTATTTAAATAACTTATGTCCTCCATTCGGGTTTCTGAGTTGAGTTCTTATGCGCAGGGTGATACTTGTTGTTGGGTTTCTTCTTTTCGCATTGGCAGCTCTTTATGTTGTTTCAAAGCGTATTGGACTACTCAAGTTACAACGGAAGGTAATGGAAGCCGTGAAAAGTGGTATGGCTGGGCAAGTGGAGATTGTACCTAGGGCTGGAGGAGATGGTGGTGCTAATATTGTCCAGATCCAACAGAATGTTGTTCCTACTTTGAATGTACCCTTGGAACAACATATGCATGATGAACTTTGAAGTTTCTTTTGCAAGGTACTAACAACACCCCTTTCGAATGATTTGTTGCTAATACTTTCTGTTTTCTCCTCAATTTTGATTATGGCTTGAAAGGAGGAGGATATACATTGTTTTATTGGTGTTGTATAGAATATGTTCATCTTGTTGAAGCTCTAAACATTTACAGCTTTTGCAGAGCTGTAATGTAATGCCAAATCAATGCATTTCTCTTGTTTCTTTTGATAAATTAAATCTCGTGTAACTGGTCCTTACTGGTACATTAATAAGTATTCTGTTTGTAGCCATGTTCCTCTCATTTTCCGTCTTGCATACATCTTTAGACTCAGTTTGGTACTGTACAAAGGATCGCATAACCATAGAATGAACCTTATAAAAGAATAGAAGAGAATTGCTCTTAATTTGTTCTAACTTCTTTCAATTGTAGTTTCAGTTCCAGTTTATTCTTGATTCTTGCAATGCTCCTATTTTTGGAACCAATAGTTCTAGCTCCAAATATATTGAATAGCTCAGGTTAGAGTTTTGGTTCTGGTTTTTCCAGTGATCAGGTTCTTGATTTGATCAAATCCGATGAAGTAGTGATTGTGGATGAAGATGGTAAAGTCAGTGGGTGGTGGTTCTAATCCGTGCCTCAAGGGATTTCTTGAGTAGTGGATGGCTCTATAGATGAAATGATGTGCGGATGTGATTAGTTTGGTATTTAGGTGACAAAAGATAGATTAGTTTTGTATTTAGGTGACAAAAGATAGATTTTATATTGATTGTGTATGTTTATTGCTTTGTTACTTGTTGGTGGATCTTAATTGTAGAATTGGATTGAGTTAGTGAATTAGTATACATCATTGTTTTACAGCCACACATCCAAACTTGTATCATCCTACGAAAGAGATTCATTCATTTTATTTTAAGAATTACTTTTATTTGTCTGTTATACTCACCAAAATGCCCCTTCAAGTCTACTTAATAATATAGTCATTCCATTCTTTGTTCCCAAATGACAAGATGCCTAAGAGAATTACCTTACATGGACACTATCTCTCTATAAACTGATAAAATAACACTATTTAAAAATCCTTAATAGTAAACTGATAAAATAACACTATTTAAAAATCCTTAATAATATTAAGCTTAACGAGGTTAAGTCTTTAAATTTTAATTTTTGTTTCTTTTTTTAGCCCAGCACATGCAAGTAATGCAACACCTCTACACTTAGCATCTATTTATTTAACATTTGTTTTATTTAGTTCACAAAATGAAATTTTACAGAATTAAAATTATAGTCTATAGGATGAAATCAATAAGGAATAGAATAAAATTCGTATTTCATTATTCTTTTCGATGTTTCATAATTTTATTCTAATGTTCGATTAATTTAAAAAATTGAAATAAGAAGACAATAAGTTTATATTCTCATTAATTTTTAAAATTCCGGCAATATTGTCTTCTCTTCGGAAAAAAATTAGTTTCAGCGGAACCTTCAAATTTATAAACAGCAAAGAAGAAATATTACTGCATCAACTTTGTTAGATAGGGAAATAAAACTTTAGTTCTCAAAAGTGGGATTTGAACCCACGCCTTCTCACAAAGACCAAAATTTGAGTCTGAACCACTCTGATTAAATATTTATATTTTGCTCAACTATATTAACAACACTTCAACAAAAGCTTTTCTCAAACAAACGAAAAATAAACTAATAATAAAGAACAAGTATCAATATACTTTTTAAATAAAATTTCACAACTTTATAACTCAATATTTGATCATCTTTATTTAATTGTTTGATTTTTAGTGTAGCATGAGTCATTATTATTCTAATATCCTGAATTCTATCCATGTTAGTAACATTTAATGTAATATTTTGTTTTAAATAGTGAATAATGTGGTAGTCACATATCCAATTACGTAGCTATGTCATCTAGTCTAGTTATATAAGCATCTATACTATTAATAATAATTAAAAAAAAATCCTCCTTTTTAACTTTATGCCCAAAATCAATTGTTATACCGTGGACCATGTCACAAAACGATTTTGTTTCAATAAGTGGGAGAAATGGTTCCCGTAAATCTCCGTAACTGATACTACAGTTGTGTTGAATTGATACTGCAGTTGTGTTGAAAGGGAACTGCAGTTGTGCGAAACGGAAGCCGTTTCATCTGTCTGTTTTCATTAATCAAAACGGCGTTGCTTTGATGCGCGTTCCACAGTAAAATTTGCGCCCAAAACAGTCTTATACTATTAAGGTTTGCGTAATATATTGCAAAATATGGTCATACAATTCCTATTCGTATTACAACTGTACATTAAAATATGGTAATACAATTCCTAATACAACATATTATTTCTACTTTCCTATTCGTAATACAATTTTAGATTAAAATTACTAATCGTAATATAACTGTACATATACTTACCTGTAATGTAATCTATACTATTAATAAAAATAAAATCCTTCATTTAACTTCCCGCCCAAAATAGTCAAGTTTGCGTAATATTGTAAAATATGGTAATACAATTCCTATTCATACTGCAATTGTACATTAAAATATAGTAATACAATTTTTAATACAATATAAATTCTTGGAATAAGGTTCAAATTGGCCACTAAACGTAACCTGAAAGTGCAATTAGGCCATTAAACTAAAAAAAATGTGCAATTAGGCCACTGAACACTCCAAATGTATACAATTTCACTTGATAGCAGGTTACATGCATTTCATCTGGTTATTTGCTTACGTGGATGGTGAGTTGGCATTTTAAAATAATTTTGAATAATAAACTATTAAAATAAAAAATTAAAATAATTAAAAAAAAAACACACACACACCCACACACACCGGCGGCCAC
>CP025648.1:9599631-9638050 GCA_003576665.1 Ipomoea trifida
CTGCGACTTAGTTCATTTCAAAGTATGAGGCCTTATAGGAAATGTGAATATTCCTTGTTGTTACGATTGAACCTGGAACAGGGGCTTGCGGTCACTACCCCAAGTTCTCTTCTCGGTTCCTTGGACGATGGTTCATTAGAATGGCCCCTAGTGTGGCCCCGCCTAGGTCCATTAAAATGACACCAACCCGGAGACGACGGAGTCAATACGCTTAAGTGTGCACACCCCCACTACCATTGGACCATGAGTGACGTAGAGACTCGGCGAATAGACTTCGCCAAAGTACGAATACAATCGTACGTATATCAATGACGGCCTTCGTAATTATAGCCCGAGGCAAAAAGACAACAAGTCCTCGTAACTTCTTGAAACTAAGGTTTTATTCATTTTAACCATTCACTCGCACGGACCATCCTCACGACAACTCATGCTTAACTCTTCCGAACACAATATAGACATTCAAGACTTTGGTTCCAACAAGACTTCATCTTCACACACACGTACCTATAACTTAAACATTTAACACGTAATACATAGGTTCACAATAACTACTTACGTGACATGCTTACTATCACCAATTCTTTCTTATACTTACTACATACTTTATCAACTTATTCAAACTCACAATACACTTTTCATACTTATACAAATATATCACATAAACGTACACATACTCATGAATATAATACTTGGTCATACGGTATATAATATAATCCATAATACATAATACATAATACATCATATATATTTTTATATAAATATATATATATATATCATATAGAAGAGTAGCATGCAGAATTTTGGGCCGGTTTGTACACAGTTCGGTAATTCGGTCAGATCTTGGGCTATAAGTGTCCAATTGAGTTAATTCTTGGACCATTGGAAAGAAGACTCAAAGGGCTACAACTCTTTAGAAGAAATCAAAGTCTAAAAAGGCATTTACAGGGGTCAAATTAGCACTGAAAGTTGAGGTTCCGTCACAGTTTTCTTATTTTGACCACAGTTTGGTATTTTGGTCATATCTTGAGGTAGGAAAGTCCAAATGAGGTGATTCCAACGGCATTGGAAAGGAAACTTGAAGGGCTCCAACTTTGCTCAAGACAACAAACTCAAATTCCAAGGTTTTGATGGCAAAAAAATTCGGACAAGTACACAGGCAGTGCTGGTTTTTGATGGTTTTATTTTCTTTTCACTACATCTATACACATATATGTATCCATTCTTGATATACCACCTTCATCATCATGTATATACCAACACATAACTATAATACCACCATATACACACCTAACATATATAATTAACCCCTAACTTAGATACACAACATGCTCAAGACACACAAATAGTTCATAAGTTGCAACAATTTCAAGAAATGGCAATTAATTCACCATAAACCTATTTTGAGTAGCCTTGATCCAAATAAAGGGGTAACTTACCTCTAAAAATGAATAGAATCACTTAGGAAGTGTTGAATGAATTTTCCCCCAAATCACTTTGAAACCCTTAGTCAAGAACACCACACAATAACATAGATTTAGGAAATCTAACTTTATATCTATGTTCTAAGAAGTATAATAAGACTAATTACCAAATAAAATATGAGGTTTACCTAAGCTTTGAAGCTTTGAAGAAGAACTTTGGCAATGGAAATTGAAGAGGATGAAGATGAAGATGGAATATTCACTCTCTCCCTTACCCCTCTCTTTTTTCGGCAATAGAAGAAGGAAATGGGAAAAGTTTTTGTTTTATCTCCTAACTTATATATATATATATAGCATGACATATACTAATAATAATTATAATAATAATAATAATAATATAATATATTGATAGTTATCCATCCACCCAATATAATAATAATATATATATGGATACTTATCCATCTAAAACTATAAAATAATAATATTACTAATAATAATAAAATATGGATGAATCTTATCTCATAAGCTCGGTACTAAAATATTAATATTTATATTTTTGCACAAAATAATCCTTTGAGATAAGAATTTTACAATAGGTTAATTTCAAACAACATCTGGACCCCTTTTAAAACAATAACTTGATTTGAAATACATTGGTCCAGAGTCCGCGAAACAACCTTTGTTTTGAAAGGTACATAATTATAACGAAATATTTTTTTGAAAATGTTGGATTTAATAATAAATCCGAAATAATTTCAATAATAATAAAATAATAATAATTTTTGGGTTTAAATTTTCGGGGTATTACAAGTTCGGTCAAATGGAGGAAGTTTGGGTCAATTGATCTAAACCGAGAAGAACTTCAAGTTCAACTATCTCTACGTCTTACTCTATGCCATGCTAAAAAGGATCAAATATATTTATTTGATGGATATGACCGAATGAGCTGAAATGGAGAAATGGTGAAAGACTTAGGCATATACACGGAGGTCCAGCGTTTGAATCCTACTTGCTACATTTTAATACAAAGGAGGAAGCTCTTGGAGCTAGTTACACGGCCGAAGACTTTGGAGTAAGTTTTGGTCAATAAACTCTCAAATGGAGCTAGTTTGGTCAATGGAGCAAGTGATGGAGGAAGTCAAAGTCAACATGGAGGAACTTTGCATGGATTTTACACGCATGAACCTTATACACGTAAATGTTACTCTAAAACATTTTGGAGCAACTTTTGGAGCAACCTAAAGTGGAATTTATACTTAACCATTTTTGCATGGTTCAAGTTTATTCCAGTACGTGATAATACAAACCAGAAGAAATCTGAAGATGGTGATTTTCTGAAGATCATTGTTTATACTCAAGCAAGAATCACCCGGAAAATATTTTGAAAGATCAACTTGCCCAAGATCAAAAATCAAGAGCACAACAAAGTCAAAAATATCAAGCTCTGAAGGATACACAGTCTGCAATATCAAGCTGAGAAGGCAACAAAGTCAAGATTGGAGGCTACAAGTTTCAAGAATCAATCAAGCCGTAAAAGAAGACTTTGTGAGCAATTACAGAGGTAAATTGTCAAAAGTTACCAGCGACATTAAATGTGCAGATCAAATTGGAGATTTCATCAGATCAATTTGGCAAGTTATCAGAACAACGGTATGGTCATTAAATGAGAAGGTATGGCCATCAAGATCAGATTGGAATGGCCAATCAGATCAAGTGAACGTTCAAAATTTGAATGTTCATAACGGGCAAATAATTCTTTGAATTATAAAAAGCCCAAGAAGACTTGAAGACATGTAGAGGTTAAGAGCACGGTTGAGATAAGCACAAGACATATACGAAACTGACGAGGGAATACAAAGACAACAAAGTGCTGAGATATTGAGCTATACACGAGAGAATTCAAGTCTTAGAAAAGAAATCTTTATTTCTTTAGAACTTATTGTATCTCTACCGAGGGTAGAAAGGAGTGTAGCTGGGTGCGTAACACTCGGTGAACTAAGTGCAGCTTTGTGCGTACCACTTAGTTGGAACGTAGCTTTTGTGCGTAGCGTTCGGAGCGTAGCTTTGTGCGTAGCGCTCGTGAGCTTGCTGGGCGAAGAGCTCGTGGTTGAGTGTAGCTTTGTGCGTAGCACTCGGGAGTTTCACTATTGTATCTGGGTGATTGAAGATAGTGGAAACCTTCCTTGGAGCAAGGAAGAAGTGGACTAGGAGAATTACACCATCTCCGAACCACTATAAATCTCTGCCTCTCACTTACTTTACTGCACTTTACATAATTGCATGTTTTAACATACTAACCCTTTACGTATTGTGTTGAGCATATCTTCTGGGTTTGTGTGTTCCCACGTTCGCATGTTGCTCAAACTTTGCATACTTGTTCTTTGAGCTGTTTTAAGTATTTCCAACGTTTTGCATGCGAGTTATCTCTTCAGTTTTACGTAGTTTCGTCCTATAGCACTTTTACCGTACGATATTCCGCTGCGGATTTCAAGTTGAAATTATTCACTTGGGATCACTCTGGTTGAAGTGTTATAAAGTTTTTTAATTGTTTGAAAAGTCTATTCACCCCCCCCCCCCTCTAGACTTTTCCCACCCTATCGGGACCAAACAAATAAATAATAATAATAAATTAATAAATAAATTAATTAATTAAATTTGATTTATTCGCAAGTTTCCTATCAAGGTGACAAGAATATTATTAAGGGGATGGGGGGGGGGGGTGGCCGCCGGTGTGTGTGTGTCTGTGTGTTTTTTTTTTTAAATTATTTTAATTTTTTATTTTAATAGTTTATTATTAAAAATTAATTTAAAATGTCAACTCACCATCCACGTAAGCGAGTAACCTGATGAAATGGATGGTAACCTGCTATCAGGTAAAATTGCATACATTTGGAGTGTTCAGATCAATGGCCTAATTGCACTTTTTTTTTGGTTCAGTGGCCTAATTGCACTTTTAGTGTACGTTCAGTGGCCAATTTGAACCTTATTCCTATATTCTTTCTTACTTTCATATTCATAATTTAATTATAAAATAAATTATTAATCGTAATTGATAAGGATAAATTGCTCCCTATACTTTGTGTATATAATGATATATGTATAAGGTATAATCAATCAAAGAAATTAACCCGAAAATCATCCCTTTATTCATTGCTCTTGAACCAATGTAGAGAGAAGGGAGAGGATAGTTTCCTGTGTCTTTCTAGAGAGAGGGAGAGAGGCCAAAAGTCCTCCAACTTGAAGGGCTAGGGCCTTTTTATAGGCACATACCCCGTACACTACACCGAACATACGTATAGAGTACTAAGGGCCGTATACCCGGGGTATATTCCCTATCAAGTAGCCCCCCCAGTCCGTGCCCTGACGTCGAGTCAACAAGGAAGGGGTCGGGCTAGAAGACTGGCCTTACGGTCCGCGACTCACGCCAGTTGCCTCGTTAAAAACCTTGGGCTAAGAAAAAACCCAGTAGGAAAAAATCCTAGCCAAGGAAAAAAGAGCACAACTTTAAGCGCCAACGAGGAAGAGTTTGGGCTGAAAGCTGACCATATAGTCTGCAACTTATGCCGGTTGCCTCGCTAAAAAACCTTGGACTAAGAAAAAATCTAGTCAAGGAAAAAGAGTACAACCCTAAGCACAGTCTTTTGGACTATAAGGGTCGTCTGAACTCTACCGACTTAGGGATCGGATTTGCGATACAATTGTTAGGTCGTATTTTACCGATCTAGGGATCGGGTTTTACCAATCAAGGGATTGGAGTTGCCCGGGGCGGAATGCTGACCTGGCGGGCTGAATCGCCTACTACGTAGGGCTTATTCCGAGATACTGTCTCGGGCTTATCGTGTCGATGCCAACCTAAACGGGCCGGTGGTGGTAATGCCGACCTAACCGGACTTAGCACGCATGTACAATTTACAAAGGAAAGCAAACGAGGGTAATTCTTCCTCGTTGGTGCAAAGAGTGTAGTTTTTTCCGACTTTTCGGTCGTAGCGTTTTTTTTCCGACCGCCGTCGTAATAGATCGGTTTGAGGACCGAGCGGACACCTTACTCCCGTAGTTTTTTCCGACTTTTCGGTCGTAAGAGATCTTAACAATCGTAAATGGGCACCTTACTCCCATGGTGGGCACCTTACTCCCACAGATCGGTCCGAGGACCTGAACGGGCACCTTACTCCCGTGGATCGGTCCGAGGACCATAAACGGGCACCTTGCTCCCGTAGTGGGCACCTTACTCCCACAAAAATCGGTCCGAGGACCATAAACGGGCACCTTACTCCCGTAGTGGGCACCTTGCTCCCACAAAGAACGGTCCGAGTACCATAAACGGGCACCTTGCTCCCGTTGCGTTTTTTCCGACCGCCGTCGTAATTAACTATGCCGAGATGTTACCCCGGGCTTACAATGCCGGTGGTGGACGTGCCAACCTGACCGGACTTATTACATATATTCTGCTATTTACAATTTTCTAAAGAAAAGCATCTAACCTATACAAATTACAATCTAGGCTATAGATTTTACAATTTAAAATTGAACTATAAATTTTACAAATTCTAAAATTCGAACCATATGCCCGTAGCGCTGCTCGGTGGAGAAGTTCAGGCCAGTTGGACTTAACTGGCGTCCTGATCAAGAAGTTATGGTCAGAAGCGATCTTCATGCATAAATTCTCACACAGTAGGCTACCTCCGGTCTGCCTGTCCCTGACGGGTATCTAAAATCAGCCTGCTGATGATGCGAACGCCACCTAATATCTCAATTATTTTCAACCGATGTAGACAGAGCTATGGAGATGGTTTCGTCGATGCAACTGGTCAACGAATGAGGTCGGCTCGATCGAGTAATGCCCACTGCATGGAGACAACTAACCAGGATGAACCATCGGTCGTACTCCTTCCCGCGCCGAGCAAATACTAAAGACGAGCCCGATGATATAGAATCCTCTCCGATCCAAGGCTGACGCTATAACCGCAGTGACTGGACCTGGGCTCGCTGCTTGGGAAGCTCGGAGGCTGCCTGGAGTTTCGGCCAACAGGGATCAAGGTTCCGACCATTTCCAGTACGTACCGAGCAAGTTATTTCACCGGTCACCGGTCACCAAGAGATTCATGCGCTCATTAGCTCAGGAAAAACGACCCCGTGCTTCCACGATTCGGCTCACAGCTCGGAGGTCGGGAAATGTGTTTGCTACTCTGTTCCCTTATTGGTCTGGGGAACGGTTCTACAGATTCCGATCACATGCTCTAAGGATAAAGTTGTCGCTGGTTCACGTTCAACCTTTCCCGATCAGTCATGCTCGGAGGGAAGCCACAACTATTAGAGCTCGACGATCGTCAAGGACTTGCGAGTGCACAACAGTTTTAACCAAGGCAAAGATGGCCACTGAGAGCAAACCACTCATCTTCTTGACGCCTGATCGGAAGATTAACTTTGAAATGCGTCTGAAATGCATATATCCCCCGAGAAGGACTGATCATTCTAGGATTGAGACCGGGAAGTGAACCGTGCCGAGTCGGAAACTCTGTTAAACCGAATGCATAATCTTTAACGATCGCGATGCAAAAAAGGACTGATCATGCGTCTGAAATGCATAATCTTTAACGATCGCGAAGCCGAATGACGATTTTGGAGACGAGTCGGAAACTCTGTTAAACCAGTAGGGGGCCTCCGGGCTAAAACTCCACCATGATGCGACGACTTCAAGATCGGCATGACCGGGATGGCTCCCTGCATGTGAGTTTCCTTTTCATTTTTAATTTCTTTTTCTTGCGTTTCTCTCCCCCATTGTCTTAATTTTCGCATTCCACCGTAGCTGCTTGCCAATCAACTTGCATGCATTTGTTTAATTTCTACTGGACCGCTCGCATGCAGCCAATAAGAGGGAAGCTTTAATTTGCACTACTCTTTCTTGCTTTTCCCGCTCCACCATCACCAACGAAAGGAGAAGACCAGCTAGCGAATGCATGAGTGGTTTTCAGGCTCCAGCGCGAAACCGCTGCTGGTCATCGTCGCATGCGAGAGCTTTCCATAATTACTAGTTTCAGAGATGCGAGTTACTGGCTATTTCAACTTCCTGTACGCGTAGATGACTTCATGCAGGGGTCATCATATTATTTCACACACAAAGCATATCGATGAGCAGTGAAAATGTTGCAGCAACTTGGAGAAATCGGCACACCCAACTAGAGCTTCGAGGGAAACCCTGGACTTTGTGGAAAGATTATTTCTCCTATTTTTACTTTCTTGCTGATACTGATGAAATCATTGGCAAAGTTACAGAGAAGGGAAAACATGCTTAGAACTCATGCCTCTCTGCCTAGCTGATAAAAGAACTGCCACGCCAATTCAACCTGATCTCGGCCCGCCGCTAATCGTTGGAGAAATTGCCCATAGTCGCTGCTCCAATTTTCGACATCGTCTTCCATGGCTGATGCAGAGTACGAGAGAGGGAGAGAGAGGGCGAACCTGGTGCAGTTTAGTAGCGACGCGCTCGGGCTCTTTAGCTGGAAGATCTGGAAAACGTGGGGTGGACTGGCGGAGCATCAGAATGTCTACATGCATGTCTTGCTATCAGATTTGGTTCTCAGCAATGGTGATGGAGGCCAAGGTGGTGCATGCCGGCGATCGGATGCCGCTAGCTTCTCTCCCCAGCCCTTGCATTAATTTTTT
The DNA here is from genome assembly GCA_003576665.1 of Ipomoea trifida. NCBI lineage: Eukaryota > Viridiplantae > Streptophyta > Magnoliopsida > Solanales > Convolvulaceae > Ipomoea > Ipomoea trifida. Next base: position 9,607,716 of record CP025648.1, read on the forward strand.
TAAATTAACAGTGGATGGCGAAGGCAGCTTCTGCACGTGGTCTCCGATGAAGGAATCGCGAGTGGTGCGGTTGGGATCCTCGTTGTTCTGCATTCCCAGATCGCGCACAGAAGGCTGGCAACCGTAGTAGATCGGGCACGCATAGAGGTGTATAGGGCCGAACACTGTCTCCTCAATCTCAAGTGGTCGACCAGATTATCCCCGACGCAAGCCGCTTTTAAAATGTTATAATCAGGATTCTGGGTGAAATCGCGTGGAAAGTCGAAGTGTCAAGATCGTAATCTCACAAAGGGATTTATTCTTGATTATTCTGTTTCAGACCGCCGACCATGAGAAAATCCAAATAAGCAAGGCTCAGAGTTAGATGGATGGTGGCCTCATCTGCTCAGGAAACAATGCCCGCTGTTGAACTATATCTGACCTTGATCGTCCAAGCTCCTCCGACCGACAGGACAGTATGAACCGACCTTCACCCTTCAATGATGGCACCAATTCGCGTGATTCGAACAAGATCATCACATACACTGTTCCCCGATCTAGATTTTGCAAAAGCTAAACCTGGGCTGGGTGTTCCTCCGAGCATGTCTCTGGATATGGCGAACATGTGAACCCGAAGGGCATTAACCGGGAGCACCGTCTCGGATCATGCACTTCCAAACTGCTTGGTTTCTCCCGAGCTAAGGGCGCTTGTGTTACCGGTCTTCACTCAAGGAAGTGGCTGGCGCACCTCTAATGGCTCCACTCGTAGTGACGAGATGAACAACGTGAAACTCTGTTAAAAGCCGCTCTTAATGGGTCCCCATTTCTCTGTCAGTTCACCGACCGTCCATCGGCATCCGATCAGGCCAGAGCAGAGACGCAAGAGAAAGGTGGTGGTTTCAACCAGAATTCCTGACCCGAGAGAATGCTTGCGGGGTCACAGTTGGCAACCGACTTTTGGCTCCCCTCTCATCTTCTCTCTACTGCTCTCATATTCCCTCTTCTCTAAACAACTCAAGAACATCAATAAAAGGGATAGATTGAGAGTCAATTTTCGGATCTACACTATACTTTGCAGTCAATTCCTTTACATATTAAAAAGGCCCTAGCCCTTCAAGTTGGAGGACTTTTGGCCTCTCTCCCTCTCTCTAGAAAGACACAAGAAACTATCCTCTCCCTTCTCTCTACATTGGTTCAAGAGCAATGAATAAAGAGATGATTTTGGGGTTAATTTCTTTGATTGATTATACCTTATACATATATCATTATATACACAAAGTATAGGGAGCAATTTATCCTTATCAGTAATATTACAGTACATATACTTTCCTGCAACGTAATCTATACTATTAATAAAAACAAAATCTTCTATTTTAACTTCACACCCAAAACAGTCTTATACTATTAAAATTTGCGTAATATTGTAAAATATGGTAATGCACACTAGTACAAAAATGTACATACACTACACCTATAAATATCTTTCCGCTACACCTGTAGAGGTGTAGCGAATGGAAGTGACACTAAAAGTCCTTGACTTCCCGCTACACCTCTACAGGTGTAGCGTAAAGTATTCTTTTAATTAAAAAAATGACTTTTCGCTACACCCGCTTCAGAGCTGGAGCGGGTGTAGCGTAAAGTATTTATTTTAATTAACTTTCCGCTACACCCACTCAAGCGGGTGTAGCGTAAAGTATTTTTTAAATTTAAAAAAAATGACTTTCCGCTACACCCGCTTGAGCAGGTGAGCGGAAAATCGTACTTTTAAAAATATATCTACTATACTAATAAGAGCCAAAGAGAGTTAGGCCTAAAATGGGTAGAAAAAATGGCGATAATCAAATGGATGGTTCAGATGAATTTTTTAATCAAATAAATGGCTAAGATAATTCAGATTAATATTATTAATAGAGATTACCTAATTTAACCTTACTTTTATGATTATCCGTTAAATTTTCCGTTAAATATTCTCTTCTCCGTTAATATTCCGTTAACTTTTAACTTACTCATTAATTTCTATAAGAAAGATCTTAGGTTCGAACCTCATCTCAATCAAATTTGAGATAATTAAGTTTCTCACTCTATTTACTCTTAATAAATTAAATAAATTAGTAGCTACAACAAAAAATGATACATATGTATTTCTTTAATTTAGAATTATGTGTCTACAATACCTTTATTTGAAAAAATTATTCATTATCAAAAAATTAAATTAAATAAGAGAAATAATTTCATTAGTTATATTGTCTTTATTTTCTCTCATGCAAAGATTCTTTACATTCAAATTTATCAATTGATATTCATTACATTGTCCATTATCTTATTTTTACAATATCTTGTAATTAAATATCAAAGTTATAGTACAAAATAATGTTATATATTTATTTACCAAGTATTTTATTAATACTACGAAAAAAAATTTAAAATAATTTGAAGCTAATTATATTAACTACTTGGGGATTGGTTGACAAAGATAGTACTCAAATAACCCAACAAATTGAAGCGAATCGCTATATTTTACTCTTATTGAATTAAATAAATTAGTAGTTACACCAAAAAATGATACATATGTATTTCTTTAATACCATGAAAAAAATAAAAAAAGAATAGTTTGAAACCAATCATATTAACTACTTGGGGGATTTGTTGACAATGAAAGTACTCAAATAACCCATTACCCCGCAAATTGAAGCGAGAAACTACCTTTTAATATCTTTGGATATATAATATTTTAAATTTCCAAATTTTTATTAATTTATTTAATCTTTTTTCTTAAACTACGGATTTCTTTATCCACAACAACTCATTCAACAATAATAGTTGAACCAAATGAACTCCAAGCAGAACACATAAAAGGAAAGTTCATAACTCATATATCATAATCTCATTGCATGGCGTTGTCATTTATGCTACCAACAATAACTGAATTGCAAATAGCACACTATCAACAAAAAGGAATAGAACAAATAGTAGAGATAAAGACAATGACAATGTTACTCAAAAAAGAATTAAGAACACTTAGAAAAATTCAAATTAAAAGTAGTATTTATTTAGACTATCATTTTTAGACCAAATATGTAGACTATCGATTTTATAAGGTTGCAAACATTTATTTTAGTAATAATTATAATGAATTTTATATATTATCATGAATTCATATACTTTGAGTTAGATATTTAAATAAAAAATTCGACATTCAATTACTCATGTATAAACTTCTCCTATATAATCTTGCATTGATATACTTTTAAATATTTATTTAAATATAAACATTGGGCATTAACCCATACCCGCAATGCGCGTATAAAACTAGTATTCTAATAAGAGCAGTATCCCTGAAAAGAAATCAATATTGAACTCAATATTTAAGAATTCCAGTGAAAATTTTTATTTTCAACACCTTCAACAAATTCAATTTAAATCTACCAGGAAACAAATTCAAACAAAGTCACAATCAAATGAATAAAGGTAAAACAATTGATACATTGGCATCCCACTGTGGATTGAAGTTGTTAACCATTAAAAGAAGTGTACATAACTTCAATTTAATATAATACCCCTCTTCATAGAAAGCTGACTTGCAACCTGGGTCTACTATCACTCTTTACTGACTTCCTTCAAATCACCTGGAATGAAAAATGATACAGGTTAACACATGAATGGAATATGATACATGTTTCCAAGGATCTCAGCTGCTAAACATCCTTTGTAAAACTATTCACCGAAAGGGAAATTGCAATGACTTAAATCAGTTTACTAGCTAGTAGTTTGTTAGCACAAGTTTATATGTGTGTGGAATATAGTTCATCAAATTGTTTAAAATACAGAATATGCATCATATCATCCTCTAATAACATTAGTTTCAAGGAAATAGAATAGAAACAAATAATATCAAGTATAAATCTTATTATTACTGGTGAAATGTGTGTTACAGTAAGATCATTTTTATGCAAACCTGTTGTTCCTGTTCATGAAGAGCAGCATCTGCATCTAACTGTTGTTCAAATGCAGCTTGCATCACTGGTGCTGACTCTTCTCGTTTAGCTCTCTCAAAATGATCCATAGTTTTGGCAAGCTTTTTCAGTTTTTTCTCCATCTCTTGCCTCTCTCTCAATTGCTCGCTCAGAGCCAATTCCATAACAGTCTTTTTAGTTATTTTTTCCTAAAACCAAAGAGAACAAACTAAGTTTTTAAGATGATGGAAAAAGAAGACATGAAAAAACGTTGAGATAGTGTACACACTCCCTCTAAAATTGGTTTTTTCCCCTTCTTCTTAACACCTTTTTGAGCTTCTTCCAGTAAAGCCTGGGCCTCTTCAAGTTCTCTCTCCTCAATTTCCCTTAGAATTCTTTGATTCTTTCTCTGCTCAAACTCAGCAGCAAGCCTTCTCTGCTCAGCCTCTTCAGTTATCTTTTGTTGTTTTAGTCTCTTTGACTCTTCCTCACGTTCCTTCATATTAATGGCAAGATCAATTATATGTAAAAATAATTATGAAATATGTAAGTAAACACAGAATAAATAATGTGGTTTAATTTGATGATCAAACTTTATGTAAAAAATGCCTTATGCCCTATTTGACCCTTTATCTCAATATAAAATGATCAAACTTTAGCATATAAAAAGAATACAATGGTGTGCCTTACTTCAATAATTGACTGTCCATTTGAAGATGCCAAACTGGATATTTCATCAAGAGCAGCAATGGAGCTAGCACTATGCAACCTCACAGCATTTTGCATGGCACCAAAGTGAGATACGTACAATGCCCTTGAATCATTGACTTTCTTCTTCAATTCTAGTATTGCCTATATAAGAAGTTTTATGGAATATTTTCCAAAAACAAAACAAGTATGTTACTGTAAATCTATGACTAATTTTAAAATGTAGGAAAATAACGTATCTCACCAGATCATGAGCAATGGCATTAACATCCTTGGATTCCTTAGCCTGATCTTCCTGAACTTTTCTTCATCAGGATTATTAACCACATTTCTGCAATATATTAGAAGTGTTTGGAATGCCCTTTTCACCTTGGTATCATCTTCCTGCCACACATGGCATTTGAAGATTAGATTACACAAAATGGACTTGCTGATATGATTCTGAAATTGGATTTCTCGTAGAAAAGAGGGATTCCATTATTATGCTATACAAGTAAATCAGGAAAAACACACAGAAACTAAATGCATATTTCATAAATCTAAAATGCTAGTAACAGTTTAATGGAGACACAGACTGCAGCTAAGTTTATTCTTTCAGAACAACCTTGCACCTCTTAGTGATTCAGAAGTGCACAAAAATGAGCCTAGAAGACATTCTTACAATTTTTTTGGATTGCATACTAATATACACTACGTAAAAAAGAGCAACGTCTACCTTGTATTGACGCCTAAGAGATCTCAGACATTCTCTCATGATCTCTGTCCTCTGAGCAGAATAATCAGGCAAGGGAGCAGACTTGGTCACTAATGGGTTCTGTCTCTGATTGACAGAAGATTAATGAGATTAGCACAGGTTTTAGGACTGAAGTTCGTAGAAGCCAGAGGATATAGTGTTGCAAAAAGTATTACCTTCTCTTCGTTCATCAAGGATGCGCCATGTATCCCCATTCTTTCTGCCTATTAGAACATACATTTGTGGTGTACAATGGTTAGAACAAATATTACATTGAAAAGAAACTCCTCTTTTGCCCTTCTTTCTTCCTCTTTGTCTTTCTTCCATTGTGCTATAAAGCTGGTGTAGTACCATGTGATTTAGTTACAAACACTCACTGTGAGTCTGAAAGTGAAATAACAAAGTACTCCATTGTGATACAAAAGTGGCATGAATGGTTGAAAAATTACCGTTCTCTTTCAGTTTCTTCTGCCCTTCGCTTTGCCATTAACAACTCCTTACCAGATTGAATTCTTTCCTAGAGTCCAAGAACTCAAGTAAATAACCTGATCTCTCTCTTAACACAAACATATAGTAAGGATAATAAGGGATAATAGGATGCAGTCTAAAGCACTAGATTGTGGTTTAACATAAAAGCAGCAGGTCTGAGAAATTATGTCAATTATTAGCTCAATGCAACCATGGAACTCCATAAATTCTTGATTATGAAACCAAGTTCAAATTACACTTTCCTTTTATGGAATATAATTTCCCTATTTGCAATAGGTTCCAGAAAACTTCGTAGTGAGTGTTTTTTCATACCAGGTGTAGACTCCATGAAATTGAGTATTGGCTGCTCTGTAGAAATCTCAATTCTCAAAAGTGGGAAGAAAATTTTTTCATACCAGGAACTACTGAAATAAATCAACAAAAATTGAAATAAATTAAATATAAAATAAATAAATAAACCTACCGGTTGTGGGGGAGGAATCGACAGTTCCGAGGTGGCGACGGTCGCGAGTGAGGCAGCTCCGACGGAAGAAGAGCGACGATGACCGGCGGAGGACGACGACCGGACGAGCGAAGGAGGACCGTCGGCGTTGGCGTGAAGGATTGGCGTCGGCGTCAATGGCGTCGGCGTGAAGGAGCGAAACAAGGCAGCAATGGCGTCGGCGGCGTCGTCGTCTCCTCAGATCTGGTGTGAAGAAGCTAGCGTGAAGAAGAAGTGAAGATAAGTGTGAAGGAAAAGTCGCTATGGGTAGGTGTAGATCTGATTTTGAATCGCTTTTTCGCGGCACCACAGAAGCGGGTGCCACGGAAAGTATTTATTATTATTTTAATATTCACTTTCCGCGGCACCAACGAGAACAGGTGTCGCGGCCGCGGAAAGTGAAGTATTATTTTAATATTTTACTTTTCGCGGCACCCGATCTCGGTGGGTGCTGCGGAAAGTAGTATTGTATTTTTATTTTTTAGAATACACTACACCTGTTTTAAGAGGTGTAGTGTAAAATTATGCTTATATGATCAATTGTACATTAAAATATGGTAATACAATTCTTATTCGTACTACAATTGTACATTTAAATATGGTAATACAATTCTTATTCGTACTACAATTGTACATTTAAATATGGTAATACAATTCCTAATACAGTATATATTCTTTCTTACTTTTGGTTGGAGGGAAGGAATTATGTAGGTAAGGAATTGTAATTCCATGGGAAAAGAATAATGTGGGAATAAAGTAAGAGTTTAAATTCTAGTGTTTGGTTTGTAGGCAAATGAGCACGTCGGCCGTGGGGGTTCGAGATCTGATGCAGGAAGATAATCTTGTCCACAAGGCCAACTCGAACGCGGTTCTACGTCGCATGAATTGCGAGCGCAACACTCTCATGTCATACGACGATGTCTCCGTCAATAACAGCTCCATACTCGTAATCCCCACCAAGAAGAAGAACAAGGCGTTCACGTTCGACGACAAGGAATGCTCAATCCTTAGCATATCCTTCATGCCGCCGTCGCCGTCGGTGGTGCAGGGAGCAGCAAGAAAGGAAAGGCTAGCTCGGTGATCAGCGGCGCAGAGCTTCAAGGAAACAGGTCGGTTCAAAAGGGGAAGGCGAGTTCGGTGGTGAGCGATTCCGTGTTTAGCAAAGAGACGGATATTAAGGGAAAGGAAGAAGAAGAAGGTGGCCTGTGAAGGTGGGTGGGCCAGTGTTGAGGCCCATTAAGACCTCCTTAGGCCCAAAATGGAGGGCGAACTCGATCCTGTCAGACTCGGAGGTAGGGCCGTTGCCGTCAGAGGTGGCGGCGGCTATGGCGGAGCAGAGGTATTATTGTGGATATCTCATATTGATTAAGTCTATAGCTCTGTTTTAGTCATTCTATTCTTGTCTGTTGTCTCCTTTTGAATAGGTGTTATTAGTCTGTTTCCTACTGTACTATTAGTTCAGTTGTATGAAATATTACTTCTCTATAGGTACCCATTGGAACAAGAGAGGAGCTCGGTGATGGACGGGTGGAGCGTGGAAGGGCTGCGCTCAAAGCTGGAGCGATGGCAAACGGAAGCTCCGGCGATGTACGACCAAGCAGACTACGCCACTACTAGCAGTAGCTTCCGGTCCAATAGCTATCACACGGGGAAGCAGACCGACGGCGGTGAGAAAGCCGCTGACAGGTTGTTTTCTTGTTTCGGAAACATGTTTGGATACGAGTGCGAATGCGTTTGCGGGCAACCTCCAACAATAGACAACAACAACAACAACTACATATGCAAAAGCCCATCAATTGGTAGTTTTCTTTAATGGAGTTTCGATCAACAAAATTAATATGAGAGGGGCGTTGAAGTGATCAAGAAAGAGCGTTGTGTTGGGAGACGGACATTCTTTAGGGGGATCAGATCTTTGTTGGAATAGTCATTCTCTTTTCTCTTTTCTAGTGCATGATGCCTTTTTTGTTCTCTTGGAATTTATTGACAAAAAAAAAAGAAGATTTTTTTGACAAAAAAATTAATTTTATATTTTTGTTCAAGTAATTGTTCCACTTTATTTACTTTTGTATTCTAATATCAATAAGTTCCAAAATAAAGTGCCCTAACCAGCGCACTTTTTACTTCATAGAATCTCTTAAAAAGAATGATTTAGGTTTTTTTTTTTTTTAAAAAAAAAAACAACAAAAAACTCAAGCAATTAAGAAATACTATGAACAGGGGAGGTGCTTAACATTACTCTTTTTGTAATATATCTCAAAATCAAACTTATTTTTTAAGATAATACGGAGTATGCAAAACGTAGTAAATTAAATTATTGGAGATTAAGGATGCTTACAATTTTAGATAGGATAAATTTGAACATGGAACCTCAAAATAGGAAGAGTATGGTGTTTTGGACAAAAAGAGGAAAATAGGCCTCAAGTGTTTGTGTTTGGCTAGTTAACATGGTCAGTTGGACGCCTTTTATACTTTTATGTGTGTGTTTTTTTAATACATATCAATTAGTTATATGATTATACGAATATTTACACATATGAAGCATATGCTAGGAGAAAATGACAATGTTACATGCGTTTTGACCGTAGATTTGACTACGTATAAAAATACTCAAAATCTGACCTCTCTCCTCACTTTTGTTTGTAGTGTGGTGTTTCTTCCCCTCACCAGGTTATAAGAATCTAACCAACAACACTCATTCTTTCTCCTCACCAGGTTATAAGATCTAACCAACAACACCCATTCTTTCTCCTTCTGGTATCCTAAATCTTTCCTCATCAACACATCCTTATTAGTCCGTATTCATTCACAAGTGAAGGTATTCGGATGAAGTGGTTACAATTCAAGCTAGCCTTCAAATAGGGCTGAGCAAACCCGACCCAACCCGATTGACCCGCCCGATCCGAGATCCAAATATATGCAACGGGTGGATATCCGACCCGACTTACTATATCCGAATCCGAGATGTTATATCCGCAGTGTAATATAGTTCGGGTAGGGTTAGGGATTTGGTCACCCGACCCGCCCGAATATCCAAAATACATTAGGGTTAGGGTTTTTGGGCATTTTATACGACGTCGTTTAGTAATGTTATATATATATACATATGTACCAGCGCAGTCACTCCACTCACTCGCTCTCGCCATTTCTCTGGTTCTCTCTTCTCTCCTATCGATTTCTCTGAGTTCTCTCTTCAAATTCTTCTCTGTTCTCTCTTGATTCTCTTCCCTACTTCCTCTGCCTCACTCCTCAGTCCTCACTCCTCACTCTCTTGAAGTCCTGTCTTCACTAGTTTCTTGTGAGTCATCGGCTCCTCTGATTCTCTCAAACTTTCAGTCTCAAGTCTCAACGAGACCAGACTTACCGGTGGACGGTGGAAGCCCTAGCTTGGTCGACGACTCAACGGTGGTGAACTGGTGAGGGTGTGAGGCGGTGGACGATGGAAGCCCTAGCTTGGTTACGAAACGACGGCGGTGGACTGGTGAGGGTGTGAGGCGGTGGACGGTGGAAGCCCTAGCTTGGTCGACGACTCGACGGTGGTGAACTGGTGAGTGTTGATTGTTGAAAACTTGAAGCCCTTGTTCTCCAGGGAATATTTGTGAGAAACAAAGTAACCTTCAAACCCTACTTTTATTAGATATTTTCGATTTATTCATTCGATTTGTGATAGTATGTTCCTAAATATGTATTCTGATTTTGAGTCAGTGATTTGTGGTATTTGATATACTGTCATGCGACTCTATGAATCTCTCACTCTGACTATGTCTGAACTTTGTGCGAATATATCATATATGGTGGAAGCTTTGTCAAACTGTGAAAGTGTATTCATTCAATTTAGTATGTTGCTAAATATGTATTCTGATTTTTTGTGCTTAAAGTTGATGAAAGTTGGTATTTGATATAGAGTATTGTGAGTTGTGAGTCTGTGAGTCCTGTGACTCTGTGAGTCAGTGAGTCTATCACTTTGAGTCTCTGACTATGTTTGAGCTTTATGTGGATATATGGTGGAAGCTATGTGATAGTATGTTCCTAAATATGTATTCTGGTTTTTTGTGCTTAAAGTTGATGGAAGTTGGTATTTGAAAATTGATATACTGCCTGTTGTGAGTCTGTGAGATCTGTCACTCTGTGACTGTGTCTGAGCTTTATGCGAAATTGTGAATGCTTAAGCACAAAAAATGGTGGAAGTATGCTACATTGTTACTGTCACAAAAATGATGACAAATAACACTTATTGTCACTCTGTTTGAGCTTTATATGAAAATATGCTAGTGAGGGCAGAATATAATATGGACATATAAAGGGTAATCACAAAAATGATGAAACTATATTCTGATTTTGTGATACTGTCACTCTGTCTTTGTTTTATACGAATACTTGAGCACAAAAATGATGAAATATCTAAGGATTTTGTTATTTGTGCTTAAAATGCATGTATATATACAATGTGGAAGCTTACAAGTTGTTGTTATATAATATGGCCATATAAATTATAAAGGGTTGTTCACAAAAATGATGATAACTATATTCTGATTTTGTGATTTGTGGTTAAAATGCATGCGTATATGCAGTGTGGAAGACTTGAAAAAGGTATAATCATTTATTTTATTTATTTTGTATTTTAAATTCCTTTATTTTGAATTACATTCTATTTCTAATTGAATCTTTTTTTTTTTAGTTTGCAACTGGGACAACTAGAGAGTTGTGCTGGTTCATTCCTGTCAACGCTTACTCATGTACTTTTTAATATATTTTTTTTTAGTTCTTTTCATTTGCTATGATGATGCTTCCACCTTTGCCTGAATCAAAAGATTTTGGGTTGGTATGTTGCTCTGAGTTTTGGGTTTTGTTCCAAAACTCAAGTAGTAATTTGCCCCCAATTCTTTCTTGATATGAAAACTTAGCAATCTGAGCCACATGTTAGACTGTTACTTTCTTAGTTTTTAAACATGTGTTATTTCACCATTTTGCATTTCTTAACAGGAATATGAGGAATGTTTCAATGATTATTGAAGATGAGGAAAATGGCGTTATTGCATCTCATTTTCTTAACAGGAAGCTAAAAGCCAATTGAATTATTACTGTTTTAAAATAATATTTGAATGATTAATTATTTAGTGTAACATATATTAAATTTCTATTGTTTCACCATTTTGCATTTCTTAGCAGGAAGCCAGGAAGATGGGGAATATTTGAATGATTGTTGAAGATGAGGAAAATGGTGTTATTTCACCATTTTGCATTTCTTATTTTCTTAACAGGAAGCTTAAAACCATTTGAATGATTACCTTTTTAAAAAAAAAATAATATTTGAATGATTACTTATTTAGTATAACATAATATATTAACATATATTAAACTTGTGTTATTTCACCATTTTGCATTTCTTAACATAAAGATGGAGAATATTTGAATGATTATTGAAGATGAGGAAAATGATGATGATTATTGAAGATGAGGAAAATGATGTTATTTCACCATTTTACATTTCTTAACAGTTAATTAGCTAATTTAGTAGTTGTGTAAATGTTTGTAACATAATTAATTAGCTAATTTTTTTTTTTGCTAATTTAGTGATTTTAGACTCTTAGTTTATATTTTTGGAGTTTTGTAACATAATTAGTTTTCAAAGTTGTATTTTGCTTCAAATTTTACTAATTTAATGAATTTAGTTCACAGTTTTGCATTATTTTTTAAAATTATTTTCCCAAACATAATTTAATCCGAAATCCGACAATATCCGCCCGAACCCGAAATTTAAAATATCCGACGGTTATATAGGTAAAAATTCGCGGATAGGGTATAGCAAAATGAAACCGAAATCCGAACGGGTTGGCGGATTAGAAATCCGATCCGTCCGAACCCGTCCGTTGCACAGGCCTACCTTCAAAGATGCCTATATTAATGGATGATTTGTTTATTGTTTATGTATTTATTTCTCATTGAAAAAAATCTTTGTTAATGGTTGATTTACTGTTCTTTGTAACATCCATTAATGATCAATCTACTTTTCTCTGTTGAAGGAAGCTCTACTATTGAGATAATAACTTGGCTATTGGAAGGGAAACATGTGAAAAAAAAAATCATTTTATTTAACATTTAAAGTAGTCAATTGAAAATCTTATCTAGTTCAAAGTGTTAATTGCATTTTTTTTAAAGTAAAAGGGACTATTTGATCGTTATCCCTATATTTTACTATAAAGTATCATTTACATATTTACTAATTATAATATATAATTGATCAACACAAATGAATTTGAACAAAATTATCAAATTTGTCACATATAAATGATATACACTAGTTTACCCATAAATAAATACATATATACAGAATACCATATAAATTATATGATTTTTGTCATTTATTATTATTTTGAATTATTTTAATATAATCATCACTTTTACGTTGTGCATTTGCAAGTTTCACCTAAAAAATAGTTTTACACGCACGCGCGCGCGCACACACACACACACACTAGTATTGTACCTGTGCGATGCACGGTCTAAAAATTACATTTTAATTTGTAAGCTTATTTTATTGTAATGCACAAAACGATTGTGTATTATGATAATAAACTACAAATATAACATCGTAATAGTTTATCATAGGATATTGCAAGACCAACAACAAAAATATTGATATTGAAAATTTTCTTTTTATTTACAAATTATTAAAATTTCATGGTAAATAACATTCGTTAGTGTTTGACATTGACTTTTATTTATTGTCATGACATATGAATATTGCAATTTCATTATTGCTCTTTATTGACGACTTGACCAAACTCAGCTCTCATCTCTTGCTAAAAATGAATTATATAGAAATAAATCATAGTTCAAATCCCCTAAAAATATTATCATTAAAATAATGGAAAAAATATATCAAAATAATAAAATAACAATTAACACCATACACTTACTATTGTATACAATGTTTATAGGTGTACGATAATTTCTTTGGAAAACACCATACAAACAATTTTGGGTTGTAGTAGATTGGTAACTAACTGTCTTCCAATAATTTTTTTTTATTGTCTGCATCAAAATATTTTTTTTCTAAATAAAATAAGTACATGACAATATTACACATATAATATAAATAAATTTGCATAGAAAATAAATTATTCATCAACTCAATAATTAAAAAAAAAAGACATAATAACAATTTTATTTACACACAAATAAATTGAATTTCTACTTACAATATATATATATATATATATATATATATATATATATATATATATATATAGGGTGAAGATCAAGTGAGGATGGTATCCCACAGGAGAAATGTGGACAATTTTAGGCCACACAATTATGTTGATCTACGATTAAGATTGCACAGATATGAGGAGTTAAAAACGCATATTTAATACGGTAAGTTGAGTAATTAACCAAGCTAGGGGTGGGTGAAAAAGTAAAAGGCCACAGAGAGGGCTAACAACTAGTTAGCTGGTCAAAATACACATCATTACTTACTCTAATGTTCATCATTGTCTTGCTAAAAGTCCAAGAAATTACAGCACTAAAGAGAAGCTTACCAAAGTAATCAATTACTATTAAGGTGTATTTTAGATGATTTTTTTTTTGAATGACAAGAAATTTACAACCACTATTAGTAAATGTGCATGGGGTAAATCATGTTCATGTGTAATAATCAGCAAATTATCTTTTTAGCATTTTAGTTAAGATGAAACACATGTTTCAATTTGATATTAGAGACAATAATCCCATGACAGATAATTACATGACTTTATTTTGTTATCTATAAACTTACATTACTATGATCTTCTACGAACCTAACACAAATTTCACCTAACATCTATCATCATATTTTGTTGATGTGAAATTTGGCCAAAGTGGACACTCTTACATTATTTATTGTTCAATTAAAAATTTGGATTATTACCATGAGTTTTTAATGCAAATGTGACTTTAATTAGCACTATAATAAACACCTCTTTCATTATGGCCCTGTTTGGTAAATGGTTGTTAGTTGATGTTGTTAGCTTATTGGGTTAGAATGCATAATTAGTTGATAATATTAGCTGATTGTAGAAAAGTGTTTGACAAATTAGCTGTTTTTTTTTTTTTTGATAGCAACGCCTCCACTGAGGCTCGAACCCACCACCTCCCTTATACAGGGAAGGGTTTGATGCCACTGGACCACAAGGCCCTTGGCACAAATTAGCTGTTAGCTGATAGCTGTTTGGTATAATTTCTTTTCTCAAAAAGCTAATTGAAAATGTTGCTTTGAGTAGCTTTTTGAATTTTAGTATTTTGGAGTTACAAAAAGCTTATTAACCAAACACTTTTAATTAAGTCAAACAACCAATAGTGGTCAAATAAGTCAAAATTCGCTGATAGGCTAATTATTTACCATGACCATATATAACTTTTTGGACTGCATAGCTTCATTTAAAAACATCAAAAACAAAAACTTTATAATACACCAATTTGAGAACGTTAGTATACAAATTAAATATCAATGTAATTGAAAGGTCGTAATTTCACGACAATAGAGAATTATCATTTTAATTTGTAATGTAAGATAGATAGTTTCTCAATAATAGAGATTTCAAATTCTTAATTTAAAACAACAACAAAAACCTTGTCATTTCTCTTTAAAAAGAAGGTTGGTTTGAACTTTTTTCTTGTCCATGTATACACATTCATCTAATTAATCATGATCATCACCATCCTTATAAGTTATAAACATAAAATATTGTCTCTTTAATACATATGTTTTGTCTTTCTCTCTATATAACTTTTTTTTTGACAAAAGAAGTACAATGAAATAAAAATCAAGTGCGTAAAGTGTACAGACAAGGTGAGAACCTCGAGACTGACGGAGCGATTTTTTATTTATCTCCTCCGGTAGTGCTCATCTTGAGTTGAAGCTTTGAAGATTTAGAATTAATTTAGCATAAATTGAGATACCTAATGTATAATAAAAAAAAATAAAAAAAAATTAAAAAATTAAAAATAAAAA
The DNA here is from genome assembly GCA_003576665.1 of Ipomoea trifida. Classification (NCBI taxonomy): domain Eukaryota; kingdom Viridiplantae; phylum Streptophyta; class Magnoliopsida; order Solanales; family Convolvulaceae; genus Ipomoea; species Ipomoea trifida. The sequence goes on from CP025648.1 coordinate 9,623,048, forward strand.
ACATAAAGAGGGGGAAAAACACACATTTATTTTGCCTTATTACTTCATATATATAGTCTTATTATATGTTTTTTGGTACCCCACATTAAGAGAGGCAACGTTATCGACATGTCAAAAGGAAAAATTAGGAGTGAACAATATTACTCTTTAGATAAATATATATAGTTTACAAATAAAATATTTATTTAATATTTAAAAAGATATGCATCACTATACGAGCAACTCCATTTGTGAACTTTGGAGGGTTTTCTTCCGGAGAAAATAATCATAGACTAGTTTTTGAATAAATGGGAACACGAGTTTTTTAAGGTTTTATTTATTGCAAATTTAAGTTTTTATGGATCGGACCCCAAAAGTTGGAAGGAATTGAGAAAGAAATGTGCAAAATGCGCATGAAAGATACTGTGTCACACCAACATGGCGCGTGCACTGCATGTGTCAGCTGGGTGCGTGAAAAGTAGGTTTTCATTTTTTTTCCTCATTTCCCTTTTCTCTTTCCTTGTCATATCTGTCAAAACCCAACCAAAAAATCAACTATTATTGTTGCTCTAATGATGATTTATAATTTCATTATTTATATATGATGACTTTATTGGCAACTTGTCCTCCTTATTCTATCGGTCCAATCAACGCCACCTGTCACTTGGGCCACCCTGCCTTCCTCCTTAGTAGCCTATCAAGAATCCTTTATTGAGCCACCATTCTTCTTTATGGCAAATTATTGTATGGACCATGGTCCACACAGCTGTGTGGACCAAAAATAAAAAGTACATTTTTATTATACTAAAAGTACATTATTTTTGTACTGAAGGTACATTATTTGATAGTATATATAAAATAATGTACCTTCAGTACATAAATAATGTATCCTAAAATAATGTACTTTATATACAAAAATAATGTACTTTTAATATATTAAAAATATACTTTTTATTTATGGTCTACACAGCTGTGTGAACCATGGTCCATACAATAATGATTGCTTCTTTTATCAACCCCTTCGACCAAAACTTTCTTAATAAAAGGGTCCGAGACCCATGGCCCCATTAATATAAATTAAAGATAATATCCGATTGGCTTGCAAAATGTATATACAAATATGAAAGTAGACATCATAAATCATAAAAAATCAAACACATTTAAATGTTCAAATTGCAAGACAAGATCCAACTAATAAGCAGACTTAAGAATGAAAGAATAGTTACATGTGCCTCCTAAATCCTAATACATTAGTGTGATAAATGCACAAGAAAATTTTACAACCGTAGTCTAAAATAAAAAGACATTACTTTTTCCTCTTTTTTAATTTTTTAACCTTAATTTCTTTCTTACAAACTCCACCAACCTCGTCTTTCTATTTTTGGACTACGACATTACTGTTTAATGTCGATATCTCCACCACTGTAAGACTAATACAGATTCCACCCGAGTCGGGAAATCGAGGCAAATAGAGCTCTTATTAGTCCCTTGTTGAAGTAGGGGAAGGACTGAGTTCTTCTAGTTGCTGGAAGACCTGCTGAGCTTCAGGTCTAGCAGAGGGGGAAGGATGGACACAATGCAAGGCTAGCTTCAATGCAGTCAACAGCTCATCGCCAATAATCGATGCATCATTCATCAAATCGACGTCGAAAACTTGATTGCTCGATTCCTCTTTCGCCATCGAGGCAACCCATCGAGGCAAATCCACGCTGTTCATCACCTCCCGGGCTGGAGACTTCCCCGTGAGGAGCTCCAGCATGATGACTCCGAGGCTGTGAACATCAGTCTTCCTGTTGGCTTTCTTGAGCTTGGACAGCTCGGGCGCCCGGTATCCAAGAGCCCCTGAAGTCGCGATCACGTTTGCATTTGCAGCTGCAGTCATCAGACGAGAAAGGGCGTAGTCTGCAATCTTGGGATTCGCATTTTCATCCAGCAAAACATTGCTGGATGTGAGATTCCCGTGAATGAGCTTCACATTGTTGTGAAGGAACAGCAGGCCTCTCGTTATTCCTTTAGCTATTCTCATTCTCGTACGCCAGTTAATTGGTGAATCATCGGGCCTGCGAGCTGCAATAGAAACAGAAAAATCAATACACATGTTCATGTTCTTCTCTTTTGTTGTGGTCCGATAATCCCAAACAATTATAACAAGCTCAATTGACAAAACGAGAAGAGGCGATTAGGATTTTATGCTTACCATGAAGAAAAGTTGCGAGACTCCCTCTGGGCATGTAATAAAAAACGAGGAGTTTCTCCCCTTTGGGACCCTAGTAGTAAGCTCTGAGTGCCAGAATGTTTGGGTGCCTGATTTTACCGAGAGAATTGACTTCACTTTCGAATTCTTTCTGGCTTACGGTGAACCTTTCTCTCAATCTCTTGACCGCAATTTGGTTGCCATCCCCTAACGTCGCCTTGTACACCGTTCCGTAAGTGCTCCTCCTCATTATATCAGTGGTGGCGCTTAGAAGATTATCTGCAGTAAAAGCCTTACTCCCTTGAAAATGAACAAGCTTTCCTGGCGTCTCTCTTGCTTCCCCGACTTCCCCAGCGATTTGCAGACTACCCTTTGCTACCCGGGACGTGCCATCCCTTCCCGCGGACTGGCCTTCCTCAACTTCGGCTCTTTTCTTGAACAAACAGCACATCAGAACGCAACAAATCACGAGCAATATGACAAGGAGCACCCTTGCAGCTATGAGAATAATGTTTTTGGTGCGTTGTCTGTGACAACGCCTTTGTAGGTTTCCTGGAGAGGGAGCTATTGAAGAAGGCGTTGCAGGACACGGAGTTGAACCATTGTACCCACACAGCCGAAGATTACTCACAAACGCGCTCTCATTGAACGCCTGAGCAAGGCGAGCAGGAACACGACCCGATAGGTTGTTATAGGACACATTGAAAAAATCAAGGCTTGGTAGATCAGCAAGGGAAACCGGGATTTCACCGCTGAAGTTGTTGTGAGATAAATCTAGTATCGTAAGGGCAGAGATATTCCCAATTGTAACGGGAACACCACCAAAAAACTGGTTATTACTCAAGTCAAGAACATACAACTTCTGCAATCTGTATATCGAGTCTGGAATTAAGCCACTTAACTTGTTATGATCAAGCGAAAGCTCTTGAAGCCCACTCATATTCCCCAGTGAATCAGGAACCGAGCCAGACAATGCATTGAAATCGAGAACAAGGAAACTAAGGGATGACGATCGAGTGAGGTTTAGTGGGATTGAACCAGACAATGAATTTTTACTAATATCAAGTGTTTGGAGAACAGGACATAAGCCAAGTGAAGCAAGAATGGAACCCGAAAACCGATTATTGAAGAGCTGAACACATCTAAGATCAGGCAAGAATCCCAGAGATGTTGGAACAAGACCTCCAATGACATTGTCATGGAGGCTTAGTTTCCTTAGGGCTTGAAATTGGCCAATGTTTTCACTGATTCTACCTCCTAACCCTTTCTTTGGAAGGTCAATCACAATAACTTGGCCTTGGGCACATTTAATCCCAATCCAACCCCCAGAACAAGCACCATATCCACTACCATTCCAGCTTTTCAAGAACCCTTCTGGGTCAACCAAATCATGCTTCAAGGCTTGAAGAGCTTGGTAATCACTTTGGGTCACAAATATACCATTCCAAGACTGGGTACAAACTAATTGAACCCTACACATTAACAGCTAAAATAAGAACACAAATTGAGCATAAAGAAAGGACCTTTTTTATTTTGGGCACCTCATATCCCATTTTTCTTCCTCTTTAGCAGCATCCTCTCCTTCCCACCTCAAAAACCCAAATGGGTATTTGCAGAACCTAACAAAATTCTTCCTTGGAGCTTCCATGACCACTAACAAGCTATCAGCTTCTTGAAAATGCACACAAAAAAGACAAGGAAATAGATTAGAACCATGAAGGGGAAATTCCAAAGGAATTAGAGAGCGCAAAGGGGTGAGGGTTTCTTTGAGAGGGCAACTCAAATGGATAGAATCAAAAAGAGCCAAAGTGGAGGAATCTAATAAGTTTTCTTTAGGGGGACATGGGCATTGTCAAGTGCCAATACACTGCTCAAACTCACCTTTTCTTTCCCTTTTCCATTCTTGGTTTACAAAAATAGATTAGCAACCACCTTATTATAATACTAAAACTTTTTGTGTCACTGTTTTTCTGTGTATTTACTGTGTGATGTCAGAAATATATATTGTTGTGGATACTAATTTTCTAGATTCCATTTTGGTCATCCGAGGTTACCTCGGTAATCATTTCCTACTCTCCTCTTACAGCCTACTATATACGGAGTACTTGTTTATTGATTAAAATTCAACCCCTTTTATTAAAAAACTAATTTTATACGCTCATTGCGCGAATGGGTTAATGCCCAATGTTTATATTTAAATAAATATTTCAAAGTATATCAATGCAATATTATATAGAAGAAGTTTATACATGGGTAATTGAATGTCGAATTTTTTTATTTAAATATCTAACTCAAAGTATATGAATCCAAGATAATATAGAAAATTCATTATAATTATTATTAAAATAAATGTTTGCAACCTTGTAAAATCGATAGTCTAAATATTTAGTCTAAAAATGATAGTATACATAAATACTACTTTTAATTTGAATTTTTCTAAGTGTTCTTAATTCTCTTTTGAGTAACATTGTCATTGTCTTCATCTTTACTATTTGTTATCTTCCTTTTTGTTGGTAGCGTGTTATTTGCAATTCGGTTATTGTTGGTAGCATAGATGACAACGTCATGCAATGAGATTATGATATAGGAGCTATGGACTTTCTTTTAGGTGTTCTGCTTGGGGTTCATTTGGTTCAACAATTATTGTTGAATGAGTTATTGTGGATAAAGAAATCCCTGGTTTAAGAAAAAAGATTAAATAAATTAATAAAAATTTGAAATTTTAAAATATTATGTATTCTAAAAATATTAAAAGGTAGTTTCTCGCTTCAATTTGCTGGGTAATGAGTTATTTGAGTACTTTCATTGTCAACAAATCCCCCAAGTAGTTAATACGATTGGTTTCAAACTATTCTTTTTTTATTTTTTTTAATTTTATGGTATTAAAGAAATACATATGTATCATTTTTTGGTGTAACTACTAATTTATTTAATTCAATAAGAGTAAAATAGAGTGATTCCGCTTCAATTTGTTGGGTTATTATTTGAGTACTCTCTTTGTCAACCAATCCCCAAGTAGTTAATATAATTAGCTTCAAATTATTTTAAATTTTTTTTCATAGTATTAATAAAATACTTGGTAAATAAATATATAATATTATTTTGTACTATAACTTTGATATTTAATTACAAGATATTGTAAAAATAAGATAATGGACAATTTAATGAATATCAATTGACAAATTTGAATGTAAAGAATCTTTGCATGAGAGAAAATAAAAACAATCTAACTAATGAAATTATTTCTCTTATTTAATTTAATTTTTTGATAATGAATAATTTTTTCAAATAAAGGTATTGTAGACACATAATTCTAAATTAAAGAAATACATATGTATCATTTTTTGTTGTAGCTACTAATTTATTTAATTTAATAAGAGTAAAATAGAGTGAGAAACTTAACTATGTCAAATTTGATTGAGATGAGGTTCGAACCTAAGACCTTTCTTATATAAATTAATGGATAAGTTAAAAGTTAACGGAATGTTAACGGAGAAGAGAATATTTAACGGAAAACTTAACGGATAATCATAAAAGTAAGGTTAAATTAGGTAATCTCTATTAATAATATTAATCTGAATTATCTTAACCATCTATTTGATTAAATAATTCATCTGAACCATCCATTTGATTAAATAATTTGACCGCCATTTTTTCTACCCATTTTAGGCCTAACTCTCTTTGGCTCTTATTAGTATAGTAGATCTCTATTAATAATATTAATCTGAATTATCTTAACCATCTATTTGATTAAATAATTCATCTGAACCATCCATTTGATTAAATAATTTGACCGCCATTTTTTCTACCCATTTTAGGCCTAACTCTCTTTGGCTCTTATTAGTATAGTAGAAATGGAACAAATACTCTGAAGATAACTTGAGTAGTGAGTCAAAGTAACTAGTAAATTAAGAATAGGTAGCTAATGTTGCTAAGTAATGTGCCACCAATTTTGCGCGATGAAAAATGCGTATGATCAAAGTATTCATATCCGTCACAATGTGTTTGGTTTTCTCAAAACAATGACAATACAATCATGGAGAATGTGCGTGAGATGAGAGGTAAGTCACCAAAAGTTCAATTTTGTTTCCTATACGCAAGTTCAACCACTCTTAATCAATCATCTCTTATCACCTTTGCGAGTATTGAGACTCCAAAATAATACGGAGTAACATAATATAATATGTTGAAGACCCAAGGAGGACGGTTCAACCCATTCCAAATCTTGATCATGATAATATGAGCTAGAAGGCCATGTAGCAGTTCTGTTTAGGCCCCATATACATGTACAATTTGCATTTTCACTACCGAAACATCTCTCACTTGCACTCCAATTAAAGTGATTAAAAACGTTTTATACTTTCTCTATGCAACTACTCTGTCTCAAATTTTTTAAAAAAAAATTAAAATTATTACTAGTTGACACTTTTTAGAAAAATATATATTTTAACACTTTTCATTGGACAAAAACATTAATTGATCATTAACAGATGATGTTGGATGCTTCCTAAAATTGGGGTTGGCTCATTTGCAACCACCAAACAAGCCTAGGTTATAGCATTAAAAAGAGAGGGGGCAACGAGTGAAGAACGACAGTGTTGCCAACCATATAAAAAGCTGTTTTCACATACTACATAAACACTGATTTTGACCCTTGAGGGTTGCCACTGCCAGTGACCTGCACTTGAAGTCCAGTAGAACACCAATCAGGCATCAACCATATTCCAACACAGCTTAATCACTACCAAGAGTAACACTTCTATGGTTTTTCTTCCCCATACTTTTGTCTCAGTTATTTTAGAATTTTGACAATTGTATTCTTTTTTTTTTTTAATAAATGTTCAAATCAACATTCTCTGTCAAATACTAAAGGTGACCACATGTGCAAGCAACACACGTGAGTTATTTTTCCAAATTTTGGTCCCTATTGTTTGCTGTCTTCTGGTATCTTGGCCTTATTCCACAACCCATAGCTAAATCCAATAGGTGGGACTAAATTTTGACAAATTATACCATCAACCATACTCTACTCTACCTTGCATACATTATAAACCTGATTCAAAAATAACATTCAAATTTTGTACTTACAGTTCACGCATTTTGTACCTGTAAACAAATTGAAGACACATAATATGGTAATTACAGACACATAAACTATTAACTGCAGACACATAACATGTTAACCAACATCTTATGTGTTTGCAATTAACATATTTTGTACCTACATTTAACAATTTGTGTCTGTAGTTATGTTATGTGTCTTCGATTTGTTTACAGGTACAGAAACTGTTAACTACATGTATAGAATTTTTAGACCAAGGTTCACAATGCAATATGAACCCTAGTCCACGGTATAACAATTGCCAAATTTTGGGGTGGGGGAAAGAACCCTCCATTTCCATCAAGGTATGCCCTCCAAACTAAAACCCTCCATTTCTTGTCAGTTCTCAACTGTTTCTTTCGGTACATTTCATCAAGCAAAGACATTCTCACATTCAGTATTCAACCAGGCCCATCACATGAAGAATGCATTAAAATATCAAGATCCATTACCACAGATCAATTAGTTGCAGGCCCATCACAAACTCAAAGGGGCTGCTGGATCATCTAGTTCTGTCAACACAACTGTTAGAGTGTAGTATTAGGGGAAGCCAATCAAGGCTTAACTTCTTGGAAGAACAATTTCACCATATGAACAGCATCCACTGTCTAGGCACTATGATAAGTTGTGCCATTTTCAGAAAACAATCAGCCACCACAACAATGGAGTCATGGCCTTGAATGGTTTTTGGCACGCAACTCCGAAGTCCATGCTTAGTTCCTGCCAAGGGGTTAAGAGATGAGGAATTGGGAGGCATGTGAGGCCTGTGTGATTCTTTCCCTTGGCCATTTGACATTGGGAAACCAGAACTGCAAAATCATGTGTAAGACAAAGCCACAAATATCTCTCTTCTGCACCTGCATTTTTATCCTGCCTAAACTAACTTCCACCATGTAATTCCCATGTGACCAGAACAGTGGTATTAGTTTGTGACTCTAAGTAGTAGGTCATCCAATCCCCGTTTCCCTCAAATGTACCCAAAAAAAAAACACTATCCACAAGCCATGCTCTTAGAGTAGGTTTACTAAGCTAAGACATGTGACTAGAATTATCATTATCATCATAGCATCTTTATGTTTTCCACTTCATGTTCTTCGACAACAAGGAAATAAATAAAAAGGTATTCTTAGCTCTAGCAAACAACTCAACTTGGGAAGGGAGTTTGTTTCCAAGGCTTGAAGTGTTAAAACCTAGCATACACTTGCATTGCCACACAGATAAAGAAAAGATCTCAGACACTATAGTGCACCAACAATGACATACCAATTGATTGTGAGAATGCAAGCAACACAAACAGACCAAGATTAGTACATATAATATCCTAAGACACTCCAGCTAAGAAATTCTAAAAGAATGGGCTTTCGGAAGAAACCATTGCATAATCTCTCTTTAAATGTGAATGACTTCAACTTCTAGTACTCATGCAAAGAACTTGTTACAGGTGTTGCGGTGTAAAATCATGAACTAAATCCCAAAGGGCACTATGATGTGTCATCCTTTATGGCTTTATGTTCTTAAATATCTTGAATTGTTCATAATATTATTCGAATTCACAGGAAGCTAGATAAGAAATTCGAATTGAAACACTGCATTGCTGAGTTCATTCACTCTTAGGGCCATAGAAGCAAATACATATAGTAATAGAGAACAGTATAACCCATGGAAACATCAATGAAATGAAAGCCAAGATTCGTATTGAAATGTAACAATTAACAGATTGCAAACTCCATCATGAAAATCAATGATTTAATGATACAGACACAAGGAAATCAAGGATAGCAAATGTATATAGATCTAAATTAGGAGATAACAGATCCAAACTAGATACAGAGTATCTAAGGAATTTCTGCAAAATCAGTGGCTATTTCTCATTTTAATATCACAGTTCAATTTGAGTAGGTAACCAAATTAATCACGTATGTGTAGAAGCCTTAACGAACCTCCTTTGTGTTCTCCACTTGAATGAGATCTAATCAGATGCGATCTGATTACACGCGAGTTGCGACGGCTGGGGCAGCGGCAGCGGCTGCGGTGGAGGCCGCACCGCCGAGAAAGGAGAGGAATCCGGCGTTGGCTGGCTCCTGATCGTCAAGGAAAAAGTCCTCCGGAATCCTAAAAGCTCCATGAGTACACACGAGAGCTAATCCGACAAGGAGAGCGGAGATGAGAAGCGATCCGACGCTAGTGAGGAACACAACAACAATGGTAGACACAACTAAGATCCCGAGCGTTTCACGGTCGGAGAAGGTGCGGCCGAAGATGACGACGGGCTGATCCGACGGCCGGAAGAGGTAGAGGAAGAACCAGGCGGCGAGGAGGGCCAGGAGAACGAGGAGAGACAGCCGTTGAGAGAGGAGCGAGAAAGCGAGTACGGCAGCGAGTAAAGCGACGTAGTTGACGCGGAAGTAGGAGAAGTTCTTGCGCACGCGCGAGGCGGCCTCGGAGAGAGTGTCCGGCCGGGAAAAGGAGGATCGATCTAGAAGCTCCGACCACGGCCGTCGCAGAGACAAGCCTTGCCTGATGGAGGAGGAAAGACGGGAGATGAACGCTCGAAAAGCTGGAGTGGAGATTCCCGGCGGCGGCGGCAGATTGCGGAGCCGAGATCGGAATCGTCGCAGGTGAAGCCATCTTGTGTTTCTCTCTCTCTCTCTCCTTGTTCGCGACGCGTAATCGAGATTGGAGAGAACAGAGAAACGGCCGACTCAGACGTTAACAAGTGCGATTCTTTTACTGGGGCCGGAAACGAGTGTTAACCAATTACTAAGCCAATGTCGGTCCAATGGTCAAACTTATAGCTAATCCCCCAATTCCCCAACTCATGCGTCCACCGATCCACCGATCCACCGTCATTTACTCATTTTGCTGCAATACTCTCTCTCTTCAATTTTGGTGTAGTTTTTGAGGAGATTTCCTAAGTGTGATTAGGAAAGAGAAAATGAGGTGGAAGAAAGAAAGAAAATAAGAAAAATACAATACAAAACAAATGCTGACTAAAAGAAATAAAAAAAACATTTATTACGCGCCCAGTGCATGCGCCCGCCTGGGCGCGGGAGTTGCGCCTCACGCATGTAAGGCGCAACTCCCATTACTGATGGTGGGGCCCATAAAGCCTGTAAAATCTCCATTCTTGCAGGAGATAAAATTTTAATCTCTCTCATCTTTATCTCTCATCCACTTCATCATTTTTTTCTTAAATTTCGTGTAAAATTCATTGATGGTGAAGGCCTAAAGATATTTGAAAATGATTGGAATATTCGTTTAGGTGTATAACAATCTATTTTTTTTTTATTGATACTGACTCTATTACAATATAGTATATGATTATACTTTCTCAATTTATCAAAACATAAAGAGTCATTCTACATGTGACCTCTCATTTAAGAGAGACAAAAATATTATTGAGCTACAAACTACTTTACTATATAACAATAACTCGTTTCATCGCAATTAAACTAATTTAGGGTAATTCAAATGAATACAATTTAGGTGATATTTATTTAGATTTTTGTATCTTATTATCATAAGCTACTTTAGCGTATAACAATAACTTGTTTCATTGCGATTAAACTAATTTAGGGTGTTTTCAAAAAAAAAAAAAAAAACTAATTTAGGGTAATTCAAATGGGATATAATTTAGGTGATAGTTAGTCAGATTTTTGTATCTTATTATCATATTTGGTACACACTATCATAATTGTTTGCATAAAATGCACTATTCTTCTTGTTCCCTACTTTCGAACAATGGAATTGAAGAATAATAAAAATAATACAAAGATAATTGTTTATGCATCGAATATAAAACATATATATATATATATATATATATATATATATATATATATATATATATATATATATATATATAAACATAATAAGTTTTAATCCAGTTTATACCCCTGATTTATGTCCGTTTTTTTCTTTTAAATTTTTATATACACTATGTTTTGTACTATACAATTTTATGGACAAAAATATCTCTGCCGTTATAACTTCTATTATCTTTTCTCATTAGTATTATCATGCATATGCATACACAATTTTTTTTCTTTTATTCTTCAAAGGTAATAATGTATGCAAATATGCTATTATAAGAAATAAGTTTGATTTCATTAAATTTTAATTAAATCTTATTATAATTATATTTAGTAATATATCATATCTAAATTTCTTATTTCAATAATATTAATCATACTATAATTATTACTCAAACTAGTATTTTCACCCGTGCGATGCACGGAATGGATTTGTTATAATATATTAAGAATATTTGGATTGATATATAATTATATAAATTATAACATCAAATATTAAATAGTACAATTGAAAATATGTTTTGGATCGATTATGTTTTATGATGTTATCCTTGATTGAATTCCAGCAAATAATTGTTTAATTAATAGCTAATGTGTAGATGTACGCACGCGGTGTTGGAATTTTAGAGATTTTATATATCATTGTTTAGGATTTTTATAAATTGGGCAAATATGCTCGTTCTCCTGTAACTCAGTTATAGGAATCAATTAATATTCCATCTTGCTTTGAATGTTGGTGGGTGCCCTAAGGGTGCGTCTCATTGCTTTGAATGTTAGCTGGATGGTTTCCCCCGGTTACAATACAGGGCTCTGTACGGGGGAGATTGGTTGGCATTCAAAGGGTGAGGGTACTTGTTGGTTTGTATGGATTGGCATGAGGAGCATCAGTCCCACAGTCAGTATGGGACAATGTTCTACTATGATGATGATGTATATGATTGCTTGTGATTGACTATGGGGAAGGGAAGGACCTTTAGAGTATATATGATACTATGATGGATGAAGAGGCATCGGTAGTTCATTTTTGGTTTGATAGATAAAGTGTGGTTAGTGTTGGTTTGACTTGTTAGTTACCCATTGTTGGGCTTACTTTGTAAAGGCATTATGCCCTGTTTGCTGTAAGGTCACTTTTGGGCCTTTGTACATGACTATGGTTTTGAGATGGTATAAAATGATATGATTTTCTTAAAAAAAATTGATATTCTAACTCATATGTATGGAAGATATATTTTTGTGTAGATATATAGCAATTTTTTCATCTTGAAAAAAAAAACATAATATCACCGATTGTATTTACACATTATTGAAAACTTTTTTGTAGACAACATCGATAGTAGCAACACAATCTTGTCCATCTTCGTCTAGAACTAATTAACACTTTCAGGCTATCAGGATAGGTGACTCGGGAGAAAACCATGTACAATTGACCGCAATTAAAAACTGGTTCTTTCAGCAATAACCCAACGTGAGTTAGTGTTCGGCCCTGGCTTTTGTTGATAGTCATGGCATATGCAAGCATCAATGGGAATTATTTATGCTGGAACTTGAAGGGCAATCTCGTATCTGAAAGAGTGAGAGACATTCGAGGGATAAGAACTTTGGTTCCTTCATGTTTCGCATTAACTATTCTTGCTTCAACAATGTGATCTGTCAATCTTGTGATGATGATTCGTGTACCGTTATAAAGACCAAGATAATGGTCTATCTTTCGCTAGGAAAATGCGGATTGCTTCTAATCTTGCCACTGGCGCAAACGTCTCATCAAAATCTATTCCTTCTTCTTGCGAATAACCTTTTGCGACCAGTCTTGCTTTATTCCTAACAATAGTGCCATCTTCGTTTGCTTTGTTCCGGAAGACCCATTTTGTACCGATTACATTGTAATTGCCTAGTCTTGGAACAAGCTCCCATACGTCATTTCTTTGAAATTGATTCAGCTCTTCTTGCATGGCTTCAATCCAACTAGGATCACTTAAAGCTTCATCTATCTCCTTTGGTTCAATCTGAGATAGAAAACACGAAAACATTGCATCTCTTGCAGCTGATCTGGTTTTCACGCCTTCATGCACATCTCGAATAATTAAATCATGTGGATGATTTTTGAGTCATCTTAAATCTGGTTGAAAATTGTTGTGAAGTGGGTGGCAGAATGGGTTCATTCTCGCGTGTAGAGAGAGAGGGAAAGTTAGTGGGTTCACTTTGGGTCCCACGACTAACTCCAACTTCCTCCACAACTTCCTCTATAGGTTCCACTCCATCCCTTGTATCAACTTCTACCCCAACTTGCTCTACAACTTCCTCTACTTCATTTCTTTCATCCCTTGCGTCTGGAGCGCCATTTTGCTCAATATTGGAGTCTTTAATTTCCAGATCTTTTAATCCCTGTAAAACATTGTCTCTTGAAGCTTCATTAGTAATAATAAAATTATTTGGAACATTATTACCAATTTTTGGATCCTCAAATTCCTTGATTTTTGTCGATTCGTCGAACACGACATGAATTGATTCTTCTACCACCATCGTCGATTTATTCCATACTCTGAATGCTTTGCTGGTAGATGAATATCCAAGAAATATAGCTTCATCTGCACGCTCATCAAAAGTTTTCAGATAGCTTTTGCCATTATTGAGTACAAAACATTTGCATCCAAAAGAATGAAAATAGCTAAGGTTAGGTTTTCTCCCTTTCCGTAATTCATATGGTGTTTTGTTGTGCAGCTTGTTGATAAGGCTTCTATTCTGGATGTAGCAAGCAGTATTAATTGCTTCTGCCCAAAACCGTTTCGGTAAGTCGGCTGTTGTGATCATTACTCGTGCGGCTTCCTTGAGTGTTCGATTTCTTCTTTCGGCAACACCGTTTTGTTGCGGTGTTCTTGCAGCTGATAATTGATGTAGAATTCCTTGCATGCTGCAGTAGTCTTGAATCACGCCGTTTACGAACTCTGTACCTCTATCCGTACGTATTTTTGCAATTTTGAGTTCCTTTTCGATTTGAAGTTGTTTCAACAATTCCGGTAGCTTTCTTTCAACTTCATTTTTCTTGTTGAGAAAAATAGTCCATGTGTACCTGGAAAAGTCATCAACAATAACCAAGTGTATATTTCTTACCACTCATACTTACTGGGTCTACTGGACCAAATAAATCCATGTGTAGTAGACTGAGGGGTCTTGATGATGATTCCTGTGACTTTGACTTGAATGAAGATTTGATTTGCTTTCCTCTTTGACATGCATCGCAAATCTGATCTTTCTTGTAGACTATTTTGGGTAGACCTCTGACTAGATCATTTGCTGCTAGCTTGTTGATAGTTTTGAGATTTAGATGGTTCAGCTTCTTGTGCCATTCCCAGCTTATAGCATTTGTGTTGTTGGCAACTAGGCATATTGATTCCTTTGTTGTAGACCAATCAACAACGTACATGTTCCTCTTTCTTGTTCCTTGCAGTACAATTTCTCCAGTAGTTTCATTTTTCACTAGACACTTGTCTTTGAAAAATTCCACTAAATAACCTTTGTCGCAGAATTGACTTGTACTGAAGAGGTTGAATTTTAGACCTTCCACGTAAGATACGTCTTCGATTTTTAATCCGTTGCGTTCAACTATTCCAATTCTTTTGGTTTGGCCGTATCGATCTTTTCCTCCAAAAACTACTTTTGGTCCTTCGATATTCTTAAAATTCACTAGACTAGATTTATTTCCAGTCATGTGATGCGAACATCCACTATCGAAGTACCAAACTTCCTGTAAACAAATTAAACATTTTTAGGTACCCAGATTTGCTTGGGTCCTTTGGGGGTTAGTAATTTTTGGTACCCAAATCCACCTTGTCCTTACTGAACCAAGTAAAGGTGATTTGTAACCATTGTTGACTTTATAATCATAACTAATTTTGGAAAAGACTTTTGGTGCCTGGTTT
>CP025648.1:9640604-9660133 GCA_003576665.1 Ipomoea trifida
TGTTTTAAAGAAATAAAGATTTCTTTTTCTAAGACTTGAAATCTCTCGTGTATAGCTCAATATCTCAGCACTCTGTATTTTTCGTTGTAGATCCGATCGCTGTTATTGCCTCTTCACAGTTTCGTATATATCTCTTGCTGTTCTTCAAGTCTTCTTGGGCTTCTTATAATTCAAGGAATTATTTGCCCGTTATGAACATTCAAATTTTGAACGTTCACTTGATCTGATTGGCCGTTCCTTCTGATCTTGATGGCCATACCTCCTCATTAATGACCATACCGTTGTTCTGATAACTTGCCAATTTGATCTGATAAAATCTTCATTTTGATCTGCACATTTAATGTCGCTGGTAACTTTTGACAAATTACCTCTGTAATTGCTCACAAGGTCTTCTTTTACGGCTTGATTGATCATTGAAACTTGTAGCCTCCAATCTTGACTTTGTTGCCTTCTCAGCTTGATATTGCAGACTGTGTATCCTTCTGAGCTTGATATTTTTGACTTTGTTGTGCTCTTGATTTTTGATCTTGGGCAAGTTGATCTTTCAAAATATTTTCCGGGTGATTCTTGCTTGAGTATAAACAATGATCTTCAGAAAATCACCATCTTCAGATTTCTCCTGGTTCATTATATCACGTACTGGAATAAACTTGAACCATGCAAAAATGGTTAAGTGTAAATTCCATTTTAGGTTGCTCCATAAGTTGCTCCAAAATGCTTTAGAATAACCTTTACGCGTGTAGAGTTCATGCGTGTGTAATCCATGCAAAGTTCCTCCATGTTGACTTTGACTTCCTCCATCACTTGCTCCAAAAGTTACTCCATTGACCAAAATTAGGCTCTTTTGACTTGGCCGTGTAACTAGCTCCAAAAGCTTCTTCCTTTGTATTAAAAATGTAGCAAGTAGGATTCGAATGCTAGACCTTTGGATATATGCTCAAGTCTTTCACCATTTCTCCATTTCAGCTCATTCGATCATATTCATCAACTAAATGTATTTGACTCTTCTTAGCATGGCATAGAGTAAGACGTAGAGATAGTGAATCTTGAAGTTCCTCTCCACTTTGACTCAACTTCCTCCAAGAGTTGCTCTATTGACCAAAACTTGACTTTGAGCCGTGGTAGAATTAGCTCCATTCCTTGCTCTCCAAAGCTTAAAATGTCTTCCATAGGATTCAAACTTGAGTCTTCTAGCAATGATAAATAGGCTTTGTCCATTGGATCATGTATACTCATGTGTATAGTGGAAGTAAATGACTTACAAGAGTCATAATAAAATGAACTCTATAACGCAATAATTCGAACCAAGCTATTGTCAAGTCTTTCCTTCCGGGTCCAAACTCTACACTCTAAAAATAAAATAGGGGATTTCTAAAAAATACAAAATGGCTCATCAAAACTATTACAATTTTATTCCTAACATATATATATATATATATAAGTAAAACTCACATCTAATTAAAGTCTAATATTTTTTGTCAATATTTCATACATATAAAGTAAGTCTCTGACTATTGTGAGAAGTTAGTAACCTTGAGTCTAACATACAACATAAAACATTGTGTGATAGTGGGTAGTAACTTTGAGGTAAGACCATTCAAGAATATAAGCATGTTTCGAGCTTGTTTCTATGCTCTCAAAATTCAAATAATCATACTGGCATCAGACAATAAACAACAATAAATCAGAATGCATGAATCATATATCTAAACTATTAATCCAAACTTCACTCCAGATTACCCAATGGAGTGTATGGCTTTTTGGAATGATGTTCATCAAAACTGTTGAAATGCGATGTCCATAACCGTTGATTTGCAGACTACACATGCTTCATATTTCATCAAAGTATCTGTTTCTTATGATATTATGATTTATAACATATAAGAATCGACAAATAAACTATAATATGAGTCTTCCTTGCATGCAACAAATATCACAAAAATTCAGTGTTGTAAAATAAGTGTATAAATGCAATATGTAGATAATTTGCATTGCATTATATATCATTAATTTAATTACTTGTCGGTTAGTTATTGCAAGATCTTGAGGTACACTTATATTTTGATATTCAGTAAGTATAACTATATTAGAGAAAAATTTACATGAGAGTAATAGGATAATCAATTGAGTGATTGTTGGTTGACCATAGAGCGTTTATATTCTCTGGACAAATCACTGTTGAAAAAATAGCATAAAATGACATTTTAGTGGCTATATTGTGGTACAAATATATGTGGGGTCCACTTTTGATTTGAGTAAGGTCAAAGTGAATTCGAGTTCTTCGTAGTTAGACGAAAAGATTGATATACTGTACGTTCAAAACAGATAATGGGTGAATAAGAAATTTGTTCTCAAAGTTGACCCATTTGAGTTAGAAAAATGGAGGGAAAAGCTTTCAAGTAGCTTTTGTCCCACATTGGTTTGGGAAGTGGGTTTGCACAACTACTTATACAAGAGTCTTTTTAAGGCTTATTGAATTGTATTGCATAGAGGCTCTTTCTCGCGCGCAGAGAGGGCAAATCGTAAATTTTTATTTGGAACTTGGATTTTAAGAATGTTCGAATGTTACAAAATGAGCCCCTTGAATGGTATTTATACACATTCCATCCTTAATGGACGGTGAAAATCTACTAGATCCTATGGCTATAAATCTATTTCTAAAACTCTCCCTAAAATTATATACAATCCCTTTGAATTCTAAAAGGTTCTAGAATATTCTATGAATCTCTACATTACTATGCTATGTACAAGTTTTCAAAAAAATTTACAAACTATGGGAAAATATGTACTAGTTTTCAAAAAAATTTACAAACTATGGGAAAATATGTACTAGTTCAAAAAAGATCTAAAACGATGTAACAAACCTCAAATTGTGTAGCAAAGTAGCACGAACACTACATCCTCCATACCAACCATCGCAACGATCTAGCAACACAAATTTGAACTTAGCTCTAGTACCACTTGTCACGGACCTAGAGTCTAGCACAACACACAGCGCCTGTGCGGCATCCCAAGCCCCTCTTACCTCGCGGAGGCCCGGACCATCCTTACCCCCATATGGTGCTACCCTGCCATGAACTCATGAGAGGAACGACAATAGCTCTAGATAAGTTGTACATTTCGAATCACATCGATCCCTTTCCATAGACAAGTCCAGGACTAGTAACGAATTCCCCGAACTTAACCGGATTGGCATGCCTAACTTGACCAGACCTTAGCGTCTACGACAGAATTACCCTTAACGCTATTGTCACCCATACCCAATTTATAACAAAATAACCAGTTAATCAATTCATTCACTGGGTCTAACACGGCCACATAATCTGTGCATAACAATAATCTTACTAAACAATCTTCTTACATGAGCAATACAATCGTTTTAATCCCACCACTCTTCCAAATGAAGTCTAAAAAGTAATCCAATATTTTTTTTCTTAACTACTTAAAAGTATTTTCTGGATAAATCCTACAAACCAAAAGTAATCACAAAGGGAAGACTTTAGACTATCCGCATTGGTATTTTATATGTAATCTTTATATGATATTTTTGGTCATTTATATTTAATCTTTATATGATATTTTTGGTCATTTATATCAGGCCCTAAAATTCTATTAAATTTAGCCCACCAAATTTTGAAACAAAGTTAGCCCATAAGCAGATTCACAATACCCAAATAGCCCACTGAATGCAATTAGATCAGCCACACTCATTTTTGTCGTTGAGCAAAAGGGAAACCACGTTGATTACTTTGCTATCAATATTCATCATTCTTTCTTCTTTCTTCGTAAGTCCTACCTAGGTTGAACACTAAACAACCATTTCCACCCATTATTGGTTCTAACCGAAGCTGTTTTGGCGAATTTGGCCACGATTCAACAGCATTTCTCGCGATCGGATTGCAGATTTCAACTAAGGAAACCTAGCTAAGTATTTGTTTTTGTTGTAGATCTAATACTAAAATTTTGTTAAGAGTTAATTCCAGCAATGGTCCCCCGACTATGTTGATTTTTCAAAATTGGTCCTCGTTTTTTAATTTGGACGAAAAAGACACTTGACTATTGAATTTGTTCCGGCAATGATCCTTCCGTTAACATGTGTTAGACAATTGTTAAGTAGAGGGGTACAAGTGTAATTTCCTTAGCTATGTGTCTTCTTGTCCTTCCTGTTCGACAGGTTGAGTATCATATCGAATAAGGTTGATGAAGACGACGAACATGAAGACGGGAACAATTGGGTTAATCTTAATTTCACGGTGAGAGAACCTGCTCCTTTTTCCGTTTGAAAACAACGAGAGCATCTGAGAATTGACGGCGACAACACGAAAAACCACCTGCGACCAAACACGAGTCATGTTATGACTAAGAATATACGAAGAAAAGCAAAGGCTATATGCCGCCTGAAAATCAAGAAGCGGCAGCTTTTGGAGGTTCCACTGAAATCTTCTCATTAGGCGGTGAAGAATCAAAGAAGAAATCGATTATTTCTGGATATAGAGAAACCACTACTTATAACAACAAAGCCAATGAGAATCCACTGGATATAGAGAAACCACTACCGCCGCAGTTGATCATTTTTTATTTTTTTTTGTTTTTGTTTTTTTTTTTTGGTTTTTTTTTGTACAATCATATTACATTTAAAACTGCCAATTTCATGCGAATCATGCCAAAAAGCCTTGAGTTACATACAAACAACTTAAATATGAATAAAAAAGATAAGATGGTGGAGATGTATTCTCATGCAGCAGAAGATGCTTCACTTATGCTAGTATATGACTGCAAAACCATGTCTGATGAACGGATTTTATGAAGAATCAGTTCTATGAAGATCTATAGCAACTATATGAACTCCCAGCTGATACAGGTTCCTGTCCAGTCATAGGGAGAACAATTTGAGTTTCCTTGAGAAGGGATGAACTTCTAGCTGATTCTGCTTCTTCATTGGTGACGAGAGATTTTTTGCTGACAACCGGGTAAATCTCTATCAGGATGTTGAGGAAAGCCGTCTCGACATTGGTTGATTCGAGGGCGGATGTTTCAGTGAAGAACAGATTCTCCTTCTCTGCATACTCCTTGGCATCCTCTGTAGGCACATCTCTGTCACTCTCCAGGTCAGTCTTGTTGCCCACAAGTATGATCACAAGGTTCTTATCAGCATAGCCACACATCTCCTCTAACTATGCCGCTATTGATCATGATAATCGGACTCCGGCGGCGGCAGAAAAGTACAAGTGCCGGCAGCATAGCCTTTGCTTTTCCTCGTACATTCTTAGTCATAACACGGCTCGTGTTTGGTCGCAAGTGGTTTTTCGTGTTGCCGCCGTCAATTCTCATAAGCTGTTGCTGCTGTTTTTCAACGGAAAAAGGAACAGGTTCTATCACCGTGAAATCAAGATTAACCCAATTGCTACGGTCTTCATGTTTGTCGTCGTTATCAACCCTCTTCGAACAGGAAGGACAAGAAGACACATAAGGAAATTACACTTGTACCCCTATATTTAACAGTTGTTTAACACCATGTTAACGGAAGGACCATTGCCGGAACAAATTCAATAGTCAAGTGTTTTTTTCGTACAAATTAAAAGACGAGGACCAATTTTGGAAAATCAACATAGTTGGGGGACCATTGGTGGAATTAACTCTTTTGTTAAGCATTTAGTTGAAGTTATGCTTATCATAGATCAGCCTTATCATTTGTGTCGTTCAGCAAAGGGGAAAGCACGGTGATTACAAAGCTATCAGACAGCTTCGTTCTTTCCTCTTTCTTCCTAATTCGTACCTAGGTTGAACACTAAACAACCATTTTTGCCAATATTGGTTCTAATCGAAGCTGTTTTGCCGAATTTGTGAATGATTGAAAAGCATTTCTCGCAATCGCATTGCTGATTTCAACTAAAGAAACCTAGCTAAGTATTTCTTTTTGTTGTGGATCTATTACTATAAATTTGTTCAGCATCTAGTGGAATTTATGAACTAATAATTTATCTATCTTCTAATTATCAGTTAAAAATTATAATTTATCTATCTTGTAATTATCAGTTAAAATTATAAATACCCAAATCAAGTAGCTACAAAAATTTACTATGAATGGTTGACTATGAACTAATAGTTTGAAACTTACCTTTGTTTTAAGCTATTTGCTTCCTCTTCTTGCTAATGATTGTTGAATTGCTGATTTTCTTCATCTTATTCAATAGCTCTAGTATGTCATGTTGTGTGTGTTTTTTCAATTCTGCAGGTATAATAATAACTGAAAGAGTGTTTCGTATGTATGGAGCTATAACAGTTTGTAGCTACTTGATTTGGGTATTTGTTTGGGTTGATCCCAATATCCTTAACATATCTAATAGTAATTTTTGCAGGCAATCATGTTGTTGATAGGTATAATACTAGATGAATCTCCAAAAGTTGATTTTCTTTTGAAATTTTTTTCCATAACTGAACCAATAAAACAATATCATATCATAAACTAAACAAATTAACATTCTGAATTCTAATTTCTAACATTCACATAATCACATTCACAGATTCACTGGACACTGATTCACAAAACCACAAATTGAATAAATTAAAAGCTAAATTCACAAAATCACAAGCTAAATGTACCAGTACCATTTACCAATAACTCTAAGACAATAAGGATAAATTATTTCTGCATTTTTGCCAATCTGCTCACTGCTCACATGACTCACAAAACACACATTCATAAATCATAATTCATAAACAAATTCAAGTATTCAGCAAAGCACATACAAGAAGATTAAAATAAAATTAGAGAAATTAGGATTTAGGGCAAAAGTTAAAGTAGAGAAATTAGGGCAAAATGTGAACTTGAGAAGTGAGAGGAGATAAGAGGCGCTGTCGGCTGTAGCGTTGAGCGGTGTTGCCGGTGACCGGTAAGGCAGACACCGATCTCCGGTAAGCGGTCCGCGATAGGTAGGGACGAGAGTCGTTAGTCGAGAAAAGTAGTGACGAGTGAGGTCCTGAGAATGCGATGAGCGAGAGAGACAGAGAACTGCGATATGTAAATTAAGAAAAAAAATTATATTTATATGAAACTCCTAAACGACGTCATTTTAGTGGACAATACCCATACCGATACCAAACACACCCACCGTATATATTCTTTATATGTGCAATTCGCGAGAGTAATTTTAGTCAAAATAATTTTTTTTAATATATATACCTTAAACTAGTATTATACTCGTGCGATGCACGGATGAGACTAATGCTACTTGTTAAAAAGAAATAGAATATTTAAAGATTAGGAAATTAAATATTATTAAAAACTTCATGGTAGATAATACAAATTTACAAAAAGCTTTTTGCCAAAGAGTAACCCTACAGGCATCAAAGTTTGACCTTAACTCTTGTTGATAGTCACTGCGTATGAGAGCATTAATGGAAAATGCCTTCTTTGGAATTTAAAAGGCAATCGTGTATCAGTAGGGGTCATTGACATCCTCGGAATCAAGACAATTTTGTCAGCATTGTTTCCAGTTACAATCTTTGCTTCCACAACATCATCAAATAACCTGGTAATGATTAGTCTTGTACCATTGCATAGTCCCATGGAGTGATCTATGTTTCTCAATAACATTACCGGAGAGCCAACCTTTAAAGTTAAAGCATGGTTAGGGATTCTAGAAGCTTTTAACCCATTTAGAAATTCTGGAGTGTGCATATCATTTAAGATACCATCACTTGAATCAGATTTGCACACGCTGTCGCAACTTTGATAGGTCTTGCTCTCAGCAACATGCAAATCAGTCATATATTCATTGATTGCATTGACCACATCTAGTGTTGGAGCCAAAATTGCCTGACCTTCCATGTATTCTTGCTGACAACAACCCTCCTTGAACATTGGAAATATACTATCAACAATTGTGGCTATGTCATCACCAGTGGATCGCAACAACATTTCGTTAGGGATTTGGACATTTGCATAACCATCATTAGGCCCCCTATTGTTCCATATCCGATAACAGCTAACCATGATGCAAATTGTTCAACCTTTTGCATATCCACTCCTGGTTCCCTGTTGTTCAGTCTTGGATTCTTTGTTAACCTAAGAACTTTACACGACTCCCACAGATACGAAGAGTTGATTGAAGCTGAAACAATATCTTGTCTCGAACCTTTAGGGACGACTAGCAAAATTTGTCTGAAATCACCACCCAAAACCACAGTCTTCCCACCAAAATTTTTTTGTTACTATGAGGATCGCTGAACCGCAAGAGATCACGCAATGTCCTATCAAGTGCCTCGAAGTAGTGTTCGTGCATCATTGGTGCTTTATCCCATATTATAAGTTTGCACTTGATAATTAATTCTGCAAGGTGGCTGCCCTGAGTGATGTTGCATGTGGAATCCTCGGTAACGCCAATTGGTATTGCGAACCTTGAATGTGCAGTCTGACCTCCTGGCAACAGGAAAGATGCAATACCGCTAGATGCCACGTTGATGACGATCTCACCCTGTGACCGTATTTTACCAGATAAGGCCTTCCAAACAAATGTTTTTCCTGTACCACCGTAGCCGTATACGAAGTACAGGCCCCCGTTCTGTTGTTGTATATCATGTAGAATCGTATTGTATTCAGCAGTTTGCTCATCAGTCAATTGCTTTTCCATCATCTCACTCTCATCTCTTAATGCAGCCCGATCGTAAGCCAGCTCAACAAACAACAGGCGATTATCACATCGCCATGCAGAATCATAGTTTGGAATTGGCATTTGGGGATAGTAGTTCAAGGTCTTGTTGTACAACTGTAACAATCGCTCAATTTCAATCAACGCCAAATTCTTCTTCTCATCATTAGATAAACGAAAATATGAATTTGTACAAATACAATGTCACAAAAATAATTTTAAAATATTATACGACATAAAGATTATATTAAATAACTTTTTCAAATACCTATTTCTTGCAACACTTTGCGTTTGTTATATTGTACATCCTCTGATAGGTGATGCCACACTTCATTCCACACATTTTCTGGGCGGTTAACCAATTCTGCAGGTATAATAATAACTGAAAGAGTGTTTAGTATGTATGGAGCTATAACAGTTTGTAGCTGCTTGATTTGGGTATTTGTTTGGGTTGATCCAAATATCCTTAACATATTTAGTAGTAATTTCTGCAGGCAATCATGTTGTTGATATGTATAATACTAGATGAATCTCCAAAAGTTGATTTTATTTTGAAAAGTTTTTCAATAACTGAACCAATAAAACAATATCATATCATAAACTAAATAAATTAACACTCTGAATTCTAATTTCTAACATTCACATAATCACATTCACAGATTCACTGGACACTGATTCACAAAATCACAAAATCACAAATTGGATAAATTAAAAGCTAAATTCACAAATCACAAGCTAAATGTCTAAAACCAGTACCATTTACCAATAACTATAAGACAATAAGGATAAATTATTTCTGCATTTTTACCAATCTGCTCACTGCTCACAGGACTCACAAACTCACGTTCATAAATCATAATTCATAAACAAATTCAAGTATTAAGCAAAGCACATACAAGAGGATTAAAATAAAATTACAGAAATTAGTATTTAGGGCAAAAGTTAAAGTAGAAAAATTAGGGCAAAATTTGAACCTGAAAAGTGAGAGGAGACAAGAGGCGTTGTCGGCTGTCGCGCTGAGCGGTGTTGCCGGTGACCGGTAAGGCGGACGCCGATCTCCGGTAAGCGGTCTGTGGTAGGTAGGGACGAGAGTCGTCCGTTGAGAGAAGCAGTGACGAGTGAGGTCCTGAGGATGCGACGAGCGAGAGAGACAGAGAACTGCGATATGTAAAATAAGAAAAAAATTAAATGTTTATTTGAAGCTCCTGAACGACGTCGTTTTAGTGGACAATACCCATATCAATACCAAAAACACCCACCGTATATATTCTTTATATGTGCAATTCGCAAGAGTAATTTTTGTCAAAATAATTTTTTTTAATATATATACCTTATACTAGTATACTCGTGCGATGCACGGATGAGACTAATGCTATTTATTAAACAGAAATAGAATATTTAAAGATTAGGAACTTAAATATTATTAAAAACTTCATGGTAGAGAATACAAATTTACAAAAAGCATTTGACCAACATTGTGCTGAATTTTCATTCTGTTGGTATTGATTAAACAAATATATTATTTAAGAATAGTAATTTACAAATTACTAAAAACTTCATGGTACACATCATTGGTAGTAGAAATACTACTCTCTCCACCAATTCGTTCGCTATTAAAATTCTTAAACCTCTAGGGTTGCTAATCCTTGAAGCAGCAACGTATAGTTGACCATGAACAAATACCGGTTTCCTTAAGAGTAACCCCACATGCGTCAAAGTTTGACCTTGACTCTTATTGATAGTCACTGCGTATGAGAACATTAATGGAAATTGCCTTCTTTGAAATTTAAAAGGCAATCTTGTATCAGTAGGGGTCATTGACATCCTTGGAATCAAGACAATTTTGCCAGCATTGTTTCCAGTTACAATCTTTGATTCCACAACATGATCAAATAACCTGGTAATGTTTAGTCTTGTACCATTGCATAGTCCCATGGAGTGATCTATGTTTCTCAATAACATTACCGGAGAGCCAACCTTTAAAGTTAAAGCATGGTTAGGGATTCTAGAAGCTTTTAACCCATTTAGAAATTCTAGAGTGTGCATATCATTTAGGATACCATCACTTGGATCAGATTTGCACACGCTGTCGCAACTTAGATAGGTCTTGCTCTCAGCAACATGCAAATCAGTCATATATTCATTGATTGCATTAACCACATCTAGTGTTGTAGCCAAAATTGTCTGACTTTCCATGTATTCTTGGTGACAACAACCTTCCTTGAACATTGGGAATATACTATCAACAATTGTGGCTATGTCATCACCAGTGGATCGCAACAACATTTCGTTAGGGATTTGGACGTTTACATAACCATCATTAGGCCCCCCATTGTTCCATATCCGATAGCAGCTAACCATGATGCAAATTGTTCAACCTTTTGCGTATCCACTCCTGGTTCCCTGTTGTTCAGTCTTAGATTCTTTGTTAACCTAAGAACTTTACACGACTCCCACAGATACGAACAGTTGATTGAAGCTGAAACAATATATTGTCTCGAACCTTTAGGGACGACTGGCAAAATTTGTCTGAAATCACCACCCAAAACCACAGTCTTCCCACCAAAAGTTTTTTTGTTACTATGAGGATCGCTGAACCGCAAGAGATCACGCAATGTCCTATCAAGTTCCTCGAAGCAGTGTTCGTGCATCATTGGTGCTTCATCCCATATTATAAGTTTGCACTTGATAATTAATTCTGCAAGGTGGCTGCCCTGAGTGATGTTGTATGTGGAATCCTCGGTTACACCAATTGGTATTGCGAACCTTGAATGTGCAGTTCGACCTCTTGGCAACAGCAAAGATGCAATACCGCTAGATGCCACGTTGATGACGATCTCACCCTGTGACCGTATTTTTGTAGATAAGACCTTCCAAACAAATGTTTTTCCTGTACCACCGTAGCCGTATACGAAGTACAAGCCCACGTTCTGTTGTTGTAAATCATGTAGAATCGTATCGTATTCAGCAGTTTGCTCATCAGTCAATTGCTTTTCTATCATCTCACTCTCATCTCTTAATGCAGCCCGATCATAAGCCAGCTCAGCAAACAACAGGCGATTATCACATCGCCATGCAGAATCATAGTTTGGAATTGGCATTTGGGGATAATAGCTCAAGGTCTTGTTGTACAACTGTAACAATCGCTCAATTTCAATCAACGCCAATATCTTCTTCTCATCATCAGATAAACAAAAATCTGAATTTGTACAAATAAAATGTCACAAAAATAATTTTAAAATATTATACGACATAAAGATTATATTAAATAACTTTTTCAAATACCTATTTCTTGCAACACTTTACGTTTGTTATATTGTACATCCTCTGATAGGTGATGCCACACTTCATTCCACACATTTTCCGGGCGGTTAACCAATTCTGCATGTATAATAATAACTGAAAGAGTGTTTAGTATGTATGGTGCTATAACAGTTTGAAGCTGCTTGATTTGGGTATTTTTTTGGGTTGATCCTAATATCCTTAACATATTTAGTAGTAATTTCTGCAGGTAATCATGTTGTCGATATGTATAATACTAGATGAATCTCCAAAAGTTGATTTTCTTTTGAAATTTTTTTCAATAATTGAACCAATAAAAATATCATATCATAAACTAAACAAATTAACATTCTGAATTCTAATTTCTAACATTCACATAATCACATTCACAGATTCACTGGACACTGATTCACAAAATCACAAATTGGATAAATTAAAAGCTAAATTCACAAATCAAAAGCTAAATGTCTAAAACCAGTACCATTTACCAATAACTATAAGACAATAAGGATAAATTATTTCTGCATTTTTACCAATCTGCTCACTGCTCACAGGACTCACAAACTCACATTCATAAATCATAATTTATAAACAAATTCAAGTATTCAGCAAAGCACATACAAGAAGATTAAAATAAAATTACAGAAATTAGTATTTAGGGCAAAAGTTAAAGTAGAAAAATTAGGGCAAAACTTGAACCTGAAAAGTGAGAGGAGACAAGAGGCGTTGTCGGCTGTCGCGCTGAGCGGTGTTGCCGGTGACCGGTAAGGCGGACGCCGATCTCCGGTAAGCAGTCTGCGGTAGGTAGGGACGAGAGTCGTCCGTTGAGAGAAGCAGTGACGAGTGAGGTCCTGAGGATGCGACGAGGGAGAGAGACAGAGAACTGCGATATGTAAAATAAGAAAAAAAAAATTATATTTATATGAAACTCCTAAACGACCGTCGTTTTAGTGAAAAATACCCATACCGATACCAAATACAGCCACCATATATACCTAAACGACGTCGTTTTAGTCAAAATAATTTTTCTTAATATATATACCTTATACTAGTATTATACCCGTGCGATGCACGGATGAGACTAATGCTATTTATTAAACAGAAATAGAATATTTAAAGATTAGGAACTTAAATATTATTAAAAACTTCAAGGTAGAGAATACAAATTTACAAAAAGCATTTGGCCAACATTGTGCTGAATTTTCATTCTGTTGGTATTGATAAACAAATATACTATTGAAGAATAGTAATTTACAAATTATTAAAAACTTCATGGTACACAACATTGGCAGTAGAAATACTACTCTCTCCATCTTCGTTCGCTATTAAAATTCTTAAACCTCTAGGGTTGCTAATCCTTGAAGCAGCAACGTATAGTTGACCATGAACAAATACCGGTTTCCTTAAGAGTAACCCTACATGCGTTAAAGTTTGACCTTGACTCTTGTTGATAGTCACTGCGTATGAGAACATTAATGGAAATTGCCTTCTTTGGAATTTAAAAGGCAATCTTGTATCAGTAGGGGTCATTGACATTATCCTTGGAATCAAGACAATTTTGTCAGCATTGTTTCCAGTTATGTTGGTCCCGATAGGGTGGGAAAAGTCTAGAGGGGGGGGGGGTGAATAGACTTTTCAAACAATTAAAAACTTTATAACACTTCAACCAGAGTGATTCCAAGTGAATAAATTCAACTTGAAATCTGCAGCGAAATATTGTACGGTAAAGTGCTATAAAACGAAACTGCGTAAAACTGAAGAGATAACTCGCATGCAAAACGTTGGAAATACTTAGAACAACTCAAAGAACATGTATGCAAAGTTTGAGCCACATGCGAACGTGGGAACACACAAACCCAGATGATATGCTCAACACAGTACGTAAAGGGTTAGTATGTTAAAATATGTAAAGTGCAGTAAGGTAAATGAGAGGCAGAGATTTATAGTGGTTCGGAGAAGGTTGATTTATAGTGGTTCGAAGAAGGTTTCCACTATCTTCAATCACCCAGATACAATAGTGAAACTCCCGAGTGCTACGCACAAAGCTACACTCAACCACGAGCTCTTCGCACAAAGCTAAGCTCCCGAGCGCTACGCTCCCCGAACGCTACTTCCTTTATATTAAAATGTAGCAAGTAAGATTCGAACGCTAGACCTTTAGGTATATGCTCAAGCCTTTAACCATTTCTCCATTTCAGCTCATTCGGTCATATCCATCAAATAAATATATTTGATCTTTCTTAGCATTGTATAGAGTATTTTGTAGAGATAGTGGATCTTGAAGTTCTTCTCGGTTTAGACCATTTGACCTAAACTTCCTCCATAGACCAAAATCTTGACTTTGAGCCGTGATACTACTAGCTCCATTCCTTGCTCTCCAAAGCTTAAAAATGTCTTCAATAGGATTTGAACTTGAGTCTTCTAGCAACAATAAATTGGCCTTGTCCATTGGATCATGTACACTCATGTGTATAGTGGAAGCAAATGACTTACAAGAGTCATAATAAAATGAACTCTATAAGACAATAATTCAAACTATTGTCAAGACTTGCCTTTCGGTTCCAAACTCTACACTCTAAAAATAAAATAGGGGATTTCTAAAAATTACAAATTGGCTCATCAAAACTATTACAATTTTATTCCTAACAATTTCCCCCTTTTTGATGATGCCAAAACCTATACTCAATCATATTTGGCTCAGTCTAGAAATCAACTGATTTTATTATTCACTTTTATTGCGACTAGCCATTACGATGAGTTTTCATAAAATTTTTGACCTACGGCTTTATTAAATTTGACTTGTACGAAAGATCATGCTTTGTTGGGTTATTTCATTTTGAAATTTAATTTTGTACCAACATGCATGCAACATAATATTAAGTCAAATTAAAAGCCATAACACACAAGACTAACAAAGATAGATATTATAGCATAAGACCCATCACATTAATTCGAACCATTACAATAATTCGAATAAAGTCACAAAAAGGCATGAACTTGCAAAATTAAGATAAGCTAAGAATAAATTAAATACCCAACATGCTATTTATTCTTTTTCTTAGCTTACCAAAATCATCTTTGTCCTCCAGGTGATAGAATTTCTGAAAAACTCTACCAATCTTGTAACACTCCGCGGCTTCACGTAAATCATTTGCGGGAAAAATTCCACGCAAATACCACTTTGCACATTCTCTTGGGTTTCTTTCTTCTTGGTCCAAGATAGCGTCGTGTGTAATTCCAAAGTGGTCGGCAAATAAATCTACCAATCGATCTTCACGCTCCAGATCGGTCATCGCGGGTGTGTTCGGTTGATTTGGCTGCCTTGGGGCTGTAAAGGTAGAAAATGCATTTCCTCCGGGGTTAGCAAAAATTTTAAAACTTGACTTTACACCTTCCCCCTGTGTACGTTCCCCCTGTGTAGTTGCGGTGGAACTCGAACCAGCTTGGCCAAATTGATTGACCACTCTTCTTCCCCCTGTTTTGGCAGCATCCAATATCCTTGGGAAAAAGTAAGCATCTGCCTTTTGTTGTACCCGAATTTCACGATCTAGGGATACACTTTTCTCTTTATTTTCCCTTGATGTCTTTTGAGATCTTTTGGCCATCTCATATATTTTAATTTTTTGTTAAGCTACTTAAATGAATTTTTCGAAAATTTCTTTTCTTTTCTCGTAGCTTTTGATTTTTGCATGGCCAAATAAAATATTTTCAAGAATATGTAACCATCCGAATATTTTGTTCCATTCATAATTTTTTTAGGCACATGGTTACGGAAAAACTGGAACTTTAGACCATAAGCCTTATTTAGAGTAGTACATAAAAGGATTTTTCACTAATCCTTTCTACTTCTTCTTCTTCACGGCAGCTGGACTTGCTACAGACTTTGTTCGAGAGGCAGAAACTCGACTAGCAATGGTGGTTTCTTCAGAATCCGAGCTTGTGTAGTGAGTAGCTCCGGATGTTTGAGGTGGGGATTCCGAAGGTCTACTGCCTTTCATGAGAAATAGGACATAGTCCGGATCTGGATCACCCGGTTTCTGCACTCCTTCACCTGGCTCAACTACATGCACGGGCTGTTCTTCTTCTACGACAATCGGGTCGGTCGAGGTGTCACCAATTTCGTGTCCACCGTTTGCAATGCGTCGTGCTCTCAACATTTCCATCCGTGCTTGTTCGGAAATCCTCCTAGACACACGCCTCACGGTTTTCTCGGCCTGTCTCTTGGGCTTCATGGCTTCCTGCAAAAATAAACAAGACAAAGAACACAATACTCTTTGGACGGGTAGAGTATGTGTGAGGATGTCCCAACTTATAAATGGGTTGAGAAGCCTTGGAACTTGTAACTGTTGAAAAGTTGACATTGAATGTCTCTTCAAGTCCCCTTTTTACGTTTTCCAAGCTCTATTATTCATTGCTTTTGCTCCTCAAAAGCCGTTTTTCTTTTGCATGGTCAAAAGAAGTAATTTCGAATGATCTTTTCATCTGCATGCAAGGTGATTATGTGACACCCCAACCTCACATAGGCTGAGATAGCTAAAACTCAACATAAAAGCTGCCAATCTCAACCAACAAACCAAACATAGCGGAAGCAATTTAAACTTAAGGGCGTCATGCCACACCTAGGTATTAACAAAGCCTAGATGCACAGGCTAAACAAGAAACGAACTAACTGTCATATCATAGAAATCTCAAAACAAATCCTCAACATAATCCATAAATCCAAGAGAATACTCAAAGGTACGAAACAGAGTATCAAAAGATCTCAAGGCTCACAGGCCATCAAACAAAGTCTACTCAGAACTAACTAAGGCTAATGTCCTCATAAGGAAAGCTCTAGCGCGCTCGCGATGTACTACTCCATACCTGGAAAACACGCAAAGAACCATTAGCAAAAGAATGCTAAGCAACCACCATTCACACCCGCAAGGAGATATAGATATACATAAGCTTAGAAATAGGTTTACACACCCATATAGAATATAAACACCAACGAACTGTACAACAGTGCAAATCGATACTCAACAAGGATAAACTGAACGAATCATAAACCAAGACTCAATCCAATAAAGCCAACAACCAATAGTGAAAGCATAATGCATAACGAATCATAATTGAGATACCAACTGAACACAAACCAAAAGGGAACATCCCAACTCAAGAGAATGACAAAGTATCAACCGAACAATCCAAGAACTCATAAGAACCAACAAAGGAAGACATCCCAACATCAACCTCCCAACCAACCAAGCCAGCCATCAACCAAGTCAAACCACATGTCACAAGTCAGAAGTCAGATAGTCAGAAGTCAACGACATGGACCGAAGTCCGCACGACATGGACCGAAGTCCGAACGACATGGACCGAAGTCCGCACGACATGGACCGCAGTCCGCACGACATGGACCGAAGTCCGAACGACATGGACCGAAGTCCGCACGACATGGACCGTAGTCCGCAGTTAGAAGTCAAATAGTCAATAGTAACCAGTCAATAGTAACCAATAATCCACCATCACAACCATACTCCAACACCATCACAACCAACCAAGACGTGGGTTCATCTCAAATATGAACACCAACCAACTCCCAGATCATGAATCAAAGAACCAATAGACCAAAAACACCAACAAGAGGAAACCGAAGACATGAATCAATACTCCAAACTAAGGCATCAAATGCTCAATGAATAACATGAATAAATACTCCAATAACATGGTAAAATACCCAACAAAACAATCCAACAATAATCTGAAACAAGGGACCAACAACAGACAACAACAGCAGAAGATCGCTCACTGGAAATCCATTCCCAGTGAACTAGCGGAACTCAGCAACGGACCTCTGTCCTCCGCCGAACCCCTCCGCAAGAAGGAGCCGGGCTCCCTCAACGGGCTACTCCCCTCCGCCCGAGACCACCGTCGCCACCTTGCGGATCGCCTTCACGGATTACATTGTTACGCTAGGGTCCTCCGCAAGGCCAAACCCATCCCCAGATTCCAGAGACCAAAATCAGACATGAACAACATCACTTCCAGAACACAAAATCAGACTAAATCCACTCACATTTCATCCAATTTAGAGTCCAAAAATAAGGAAATCCATAACATCATTGATCATACAACACAAGACAAAGATCAAGATGAAATCCAACAAATAGATCAACAAAATAGGCTAACCACAAGAAATTTCCAGGATTTCCAATCACCAAAAATCAATATATATAGAATAGGGAATAAAATAGTTTTGATGGACATGGATGGTTACCTCAAAGAGCTTTTCCTCCAACCAATCAAGCCTCAAGCTAGTCCTCTAAGCCTCACCTCCACCTTGATCATCTTTTCCCAAAGAACCCCAAAGAACTTTATAAGAAAAAGGCATAAAGACTACTAAAAACACAAAATGCAAGATAGATTCTAGGATAGATGCACTTACCCAATCCTAACCAAGCTTAAAAGAGCAATCTTGACTTGAAAACTTGTAGGAGAAATGAAGATGAATTTTGGAGGATTTTCTAGATGAAAATGGCGCAAGGGGTGAGGGGAAATGAAGAAGGAGAAGTGTAATCCTTTAGGGTAAATTTTAGTCTTCAAATCATATGCCAATAATACATACAATATTTTAGATTGTAAGACTTTAATTGAAATTGGGCTCAAGTGTAATATAATGGCTTACAAGGATTAATTATATATATTCAAGGCTAGAATTTGGGCTAATGAGTTATCCCTTATGAATTAAATATAAGGATTAGGATAAGAAAGCCCATGGAAGTGTCTTAGGAACAATATATAGACATATATAATATAAGTTCAATAAATTGGGCTTGTAGGAATATTTAATCACAATTATTGTAAGGGTCCAACTTGAATAAAAATCCCTTACAAGAATAATCCAATTAATTGGGCTCTTAATTAGAATAATTAAATTAGGCAACAAATATATATACAAGGGTATATATATATATACAGATTCGAAATTGAAGGAAAGACTAGCCCAATTAAATTAATAAATCGCCCAAGGAATTAATTAGCGATCGAAAGGCTTGAAATGAATTTACGGGGTGTTACAGATTAGTACTCCAAATAAATAATGTACACGTGTAGAGATAGATATATTAAGAAAAGGGTTTCTAAGCAATTCTAAAGATAAGAAGCTATAAAGAAAATTACTCCTGCTACATCACACGTGTAAGGGTGACTCACCTCAGTAAAAACACAAGCAGGTGAAAATTAAATACTCACATGCTATGCAAACTACACGTAAAGCACACATGTAAACCAAACAAAAACATAGCTTGGCTAGGATCACATATTCACGCCACATACAGTAAAAATAAAATAAATGACATAAAATAATATACTTAGCTGATTTCGATCATCCCCATTTCGTGCCTTAAGGTTGCGAAGCGAGATTCACACAACGGTTTTGTGAGAATGTCTACAATTTGATTTTCTGTAGGGATATGATCGATCTTTAAATCCTTCTTTTCGACGTGGTCGCGGATAAAATGATGTCGTACGTCGATATGCTTCGTTCGTGAATGAAGTACATGATTTTGTGAAATTGCAATCGCGCTAGTATTATCGCAGAAAATACTAACG
>CP025648.1:9665678-9699429 GCA_003576665.1 Ipomoea trifida
TATCACGGCTCAAAGTCAAGATTTTGGTCTATGGAGTAACTTATGGAGCAAGTTTGGTCAGATGGAGAAAGTTTAGGTCAAATGGTCTAAACCGAGAAGAACTTCAAGATCCACTATCTCTACAAAATACTCTATACAATGCTAAGAAGGATCAAATATATTTATTTGATGGATATGACCGAATGAGTTGAAATGGAGAAATGGTTAAAGGCTTGAGCATATACCTAAAGGTCCAGCGTTTGAATCTTACTTGCTACATTTTAATATAAAGGAAGAAGCTTTGGAGCTAGTTACACGGCCAAGTCAATAGAGCCAGTTTTTGGTCAATAGAGTAACTTTTGGAGCTAGTTTGGTCAATGGAGCAAGTGATGGAGGAAGTCAAAGTCAACATGGAGTAACTTTGCATGGATTACACACGCATGAACTCTACATCATCTTTACATGCGTGAAAGCTATTCTAAAGCACTTTGGAGCAACTTATGGAGCAACCTAAAGTGGAATTTATACTTAACCATTTTTGCATGGTTCAAGTTTATTCCAGTACGTGATGCTATGAACCAGAAGAAATCTGAAGATGGTGATTTTCTGAAGATCATTGTTTATACTCAAGCAAGAATCACCCGGAAAATATTTTGAAAGATCAACTTGCCCAAAGATCAAAATCAAGAGCACAACAAAGTCAAGAATATCAAGCTCTGAAGGATACAAAGTCTGCAATATCAAGCTGAGAAGGCAACAAAGTCAAATTTGGAGGCTACAAGTTTCAAGGATCAATCAAGCCGTAAAAGAAGACCTTGTGAGCAAATTACAGAGGTGATTTGTCAAACGTTACCAGCGACATTAAATGTGCAGATCAAATTGGAGATTTTATCAGATCAAATTGGCAAGTTATCAGAACAACGGTATGGTCATTAAATGAGAAGGTATGGCCATCAAGATCAGATTGGAGTGATCAATATCAGATCAAGTGAACGTTCAAAATTTGAATGTTCATAACGGGCAAATAATTCTTTGAATTATAAGAAGCCCAAGAAGACTTGAAGACAAGGGAGAAATATAATTAAGAGCAGAGAACATCACGAGATACACAATAGAAAACAACAAGTGTATTGAGCGGTGAATGCGATAAAGTGCTGAGATATTGAGCTATATACGAGAGAATTCAAGTCTTAGAAAAAAATCTTTATTTCTTTGAACAAATATTGTATCTCTACCGAGGGTAGAAAGGAGTGTAGCTGTGTGCGTAACACTCGGGAAAACTAAGTGCAGCTGTGTGCGTAACACTTAGTTGGGAACGTAGCTTTGTGCGTAGCATTCGGGAACGTAGCTTGTGCTACTAGCTCCATTCCTTGCTCTCCAAAGCTTAAAAATGTCTTCAATAGGATTCAAACTTGAGTCTTCTAGCAACAATAAATTGGTCTTGTCCATTGGATCATGTACTCTCATGTGTATAGTGGAAGCAAATGACTTACAAGAGTCATAATAAAATGAACTCTATAAGACAATAATTCAAACTATTGTCAAGACTTGCCTTTCGGTTCCAAACTCTACACTCTAAAAATAAAATAGGGGATTTCTAAAAATTACAAATTGGCTCATCAACATTACCGAAGAGCCAACCTTTAAAGTTAAAGCATGGTTAGGGATTCTAGAAGCTTTTAACCCATTTCGAAATTCTAGAGTATGCATATCATTTAGGATACCATCACTTGAATCAGATTTGCACACGATGTCGCAACTTGGATAGGTCTTGCTCTCAGCAACATGCAAATCAGTCATATATTCAATGATTGCATTGACCACATCTAGTGTTGTAGCCAAAATTGCCTGACTTT
Source organism: Ipomoea trifida (assembly GCA_003576665.1). NCBI lineage: Eukaryota > Viridiplantae > Streptophyta > Magnoliopsida > Solanales > Convolvulaceae > Ipomoea > Ipomoea trifida. The sequence continues at coordinate 9,667,514 of CP025648.1, forward strand.
CCATGTATTCTTGCTGACAACAACCCTCCTTGAACATTGGGAATATACTATTAACAATTGTGGCTATGTCATCACCAGTGGATCGCAACAACATTTCGTTAGGGATTTGGACGTTTGCATAACCATCATTAGGCCCCCCATTGTTCCATATCCGATAGCAGCGAACCATGATGCAAATTGTTCAACCTTTTGCATATCCACTCCTGGTTCCCTATTGTTTAGTCTTAGATTCTTTGTTAACCTAAGAACTTTACACGACTCCCACAGATACGAAGAGTTGATTGAAGCTGATACAATATATTGTCTCGAACCTTTAGGGACGACTGGCAAAATTTGTCTGAAATCACCACCCAAAACCACAGTCTTCCCACCAAAAGTTTTTTTGTTATTATGAGGATCGTTGAACCGCAAGAGATCACGCAATGTCCTACCAAGTTCCTCGAAGCAGTGTTCGTGCATCATTAGTGCTTCATCCCATATTATAAGTTTGCACTTGATAATTAATTCTGCAAGGTGGCTGCCCTGAGTGATGTTGCATGTGGAATCCTCGGTAACGCCAATTGGTATTGCGAACCTTGAATGTGCAGTTCGACCTCCTGGCAACAGCAAAGATGCAATACCGCTAGATGCCATGTTGATGACGATCTCACCCTGTGACCGTATTTTTGCAGATAAGGCCTTCCAAACAAATGTTTTTCCTGTACCACCGTAGCCGTATACGAAGTACAGGCCCCCGTTCTGTTGTTGTAAATCATGTAGAATCGTATCGTATTCAGCAGTTTGCTCATCAGTCAATTGCTTTTCCATCATCTCACTCTCATCTCTTAATGCAGCCCGATCATAAGCCAGCTCAGCAAACAACAGGCGATTATTACATCGCCATGCAGAATCATAGTTTGGATTTGGCATTTGGGGATAATAGCTCAAGGTCTTGTTGTACAACTGTAACAATCGCTCAATTTCAATCAACGCCAAATTCTTCTTCTCATCATCAGATAAACAAAAATCTGAATTTGTACAAATAAAATGTCACAAAAATAATTTTAAAATATTATACGACATAAAGATTATATTAAATAACTTTTTCAAATACCTATTTATTGCAACACTTTGCGTTTGTTATATTGTACATCCTCTGATAGGTGATGCCACACTTCATTCCACACATTTTTCGGGCGGTTAACCAATTCTGCAGGTATAATAATAACTGAAAGAGTGTTTAGTATGTATGGAGCTATAATTGTTTGTAGCTGCTTGATTTGGGTATTTGTTTGGGTTGATCCCAATATCATTAACATATTTAGTAGTAATTTCTGCAGGCAATCATGTTGTTGATAGGTATAATACTATATGAATCTCCAAAATTTGATTTTCTTTTGAAAATTTTTTCGATAACTGAACCAATTAAACAATATCATATCATAAACTAAACAAATTAACATTCTGAATTCTAATTTCTAACATTCACAGATTCACTGGACACTGATTCACAAAATCACAAATTGGATAAATTAAAAGCTAAATTCACAAAATCACAAGCTAAATGTCTAAAACCAGTACCATTTACCAATAACTATAAGACAATAAGGATAAATTATTTCTGCATTTTTACCAATCTGCTCACTGCTCACAGGACTCACAAACTCACATTCATAAATCATAATTCATAAACAAATTCAAGTATTCAGCAAAGCACATACAAGAATATTAAAATAAAATTACAGAAATTAGTATTTAGGGCAAAAGTTGAAGTAGAGAAATTAGGGCAAAATTTGAACCTGAAAAGTGAGAAGAGACAAGAGGCGTTGTCGACTGTCGCGCTGAGCGGTGTTGCCGGTGACCGGTAAGGCTAACGCCGATCTCCGGTAAGCGGTCCGCGGTAGGTAGGGACGAGAGTCGTCAGTTGAGAAAAGCAGTGACGAGTGAGGTCCTGAGGATGCGACGAGCGAGAGAGACAGAGAACTGCGATCTGTAAAATAAGAAAAAAATTATATTTATATGAAGCTCCTAAGCGACGTCGTTTTAGTGGACAATACCCATACCGATACAAAACACACCCACCGTATATATTCTTTATATGTGCAATTCGCAAGAGTAATTTTAGTCAACATAATTTTTTTTTAATATATATACCTTATACTAGTATTATACCAGTGCGATGCACGGATGACACTAATGCTAGTTATTAAACAGAAATAGAATATTTAAAGATTAGGAACTTAAATATTATTAAAAACTTCATGGTAGAGAATAGAAATTTACAAAAAGCATTTGGCCAACATTGTGCTGAATTTTCATTTTGATGGTATTGATTAAACAAATATATTATTTAAGAATAGTAATTTATAAATTATTAAAAACTTCATGGTACAACACATTGGTAGTAGAATTACTACTCTCTCCACCTTCGTTCGCTATTAAAATTCTTAAACCTTTAGGGTTGCAAATCCTTGAAGCAGCAACATATAATTGACCATGAACAAATACCAGTTTCCTTAAGAGTAACCCTACATACGTCAAAGTTTGACCTTGACACTTGTTGATAGTCACTGCGTATGAGAGCATTAATGAAAATTGCCTTCTTTGGAATTTAAAAGGCAATCTTGTATCAGTAGGGGTCATTGACATCCTTGGAATCAAGACAATTTTGTCAGCATTGTTTCCAGTTACAATCTTTGCTTCCACAACATGATCAAATAACCTGGTAATGATTAGTCTTGTACCATTGCATAGTCTCATGGAGTGATCTATGTTTCTCAATAACATTACCGGAGAGCCAACCTTTAAATTGAAGCATAGTTAGGGATTCTAGAAGCTTTTAACCCATTTAGAAATTCTGGAGTGTGCATATCATTTAGGATACCATCACTTGAATTAGATTTGCACACGCTGTCGCAACTTAGATAGGTCTTGCTCTCAGCAACATGCAAATCAGTCATATATTCATTGATAGCATTGACCACTTCTAGTGTTGGAACCAAAATTGCCCGACTTTCCATGTATTCTTGCTGACAACAACCCTCCTTGAACATTGGAAATATACTATCAACAATTGTGGCTATGTCATCACCAGTGGATCGCAACAACATTTCGTTAGGGATTTGGACGTTTGCATAACCATCATTAGGCCTCCCATTGTTCCATATCCGATAGCAGCTAACCATGATGCAAATTGTTCAACCTTTTGCATATCCACTCCTTGTTCCCTGTTGTTCAGTCTTAGATACTTTGTTAACCTAAGAACTTTACACGACTCGCACAGATACGAAGAGTTGATTGAGGCTGAAACAATATCTTGTCTCGAACCTTTAGGGACGACTGGCAAAATTTGTCTGAAATCACCACCCAAAACCACAGTCTGCCCACCAAAAGTTTTTTTGTTACAATGAGGATCGCTGAACCGCAAGAGATCACGCAATATCCTATCAAGTTCCTCGAAGCAGTGTTCGTGCATCATTGGTGCTTCATCCCATATTATAAGTTTGCAATTGATAATTAATTTTGCAAGGTGGCAGCCCTGAGTAATATTGCATGTGGAATCCTCGGTAACGCCAATTGGTATATCGAACCTTGAATGTGCAGTTTGACCTCCTGGCAACAGCAAAGATGCAATACCGCTAGATGCCACGTTGATGACGATCTCACCCTGTAACCGTATTTTTGCAGATAAGGCCTTCCAAACAAATGTTTTTCCTGTACCACCGTAGCCGTATACGAAGTACAAGCCCCCGTTCTGTTGTTGTATATCATGTAGAATCGTATCGTATTCAGCAGTTTGCTCATCAGTCAATTGCTTTTCCATCATCTCACTCTCATCTCTTAATGCAGCCCGATCATAAGCCAGCTCAGCAAACAACAGGCTATTATCACATCGCCATGCAGAATCATAGTTTGGAATTGGCATTTGGGGATAATAGCTCAAGGTCTTGTTGTACAACTGTAACAATCGCTCAATTTCAATTAACGCCAAATTCTTCTTCTCATCATCAGATAAACAAAAATCTGAATTTGTACAAATAACATGTCACAAAAATAATTTAAAAATATTATACGACATAAAGATTATATTAAATAACTTTTTCAAATACCTATTTCTTGCAACACTTTGCGTTTGTTATATTGTACATCCTCTGATAGGTGATGCCACACTTCATTCCACACATTTTACGGGCGGTTAACCAATTCTGCAAGTATAATAATAACTGAAAGAGTGTTTAGTATGTATGGAGCTATAACAGTTTAATTTGTAGCTGCTTGATTTGGGTATTTGTTTGGGTTGATCCCAATATCCTTAACATATTTAGTAGTAATTTCTGCAGGCAAGCATGTTGTTGATAGGTATAATACTATATGAATCTCCAAAAGTTGATTTTCTTTTGAAAATTTTTTCAATAACTGAACCAATAAAACAATATCATATCATAAACTAAACAAATTAACATTCTGAATTCTAATTTCTTACATTCACATAATCACATTTACAGATTCACTGGACACTGATTCACAAAATCACAAATTGGATAAATTAAAAGCTAAATTCACAAAATCACAAGCTAAATGTCTAAAACTAGTACCATTTACCAATAATTATAACACAATAAGGATAAATTATTTCTGCATTTTTACCAATCTGCTCACTGCTCAAAGGACTCACAAACTCACATTCATAAATCATAATTCATAAACAAATTCAAGTATTCAGCAAAGCACATACAAGAAGATTAAAATAAAATTACAGAAATTAGTATTTAGAGGAAATGTAAAAGTAGAGAAATTAGGGCAAAATTTGAACATGAAAAGTGAGAGGAGACAAGAGGCGTTGTCGGCTGTCGCTCTGAACGGTGTTGCCGGTGACCGGTAAGGCGGGCGCCGAACTACGGTAAGCGGTCCGCGGTAGGTAGGGACGAGAGTCGTCAGTTGAGAGAAGTAGTGGCGAGTGAGGTCCCGAGGATGCGACGAGCGAGAGAGACAGAAAACTGCGATTTGTAAAATAAGAAAAAAAAAATTATATTTATATGAAGCTCCTAACGACGTCATTTTAGTGGACAATACCCATACCGATACCAAACACTCCCACCGTATATATTCTTTATATGTGCAATTCGCAACAGTAATTTCAGTCAAAATATTTTTTTTTAATATATATACCTTATACTAGTAATATACGCGTGCGATGCACGGATGAGACTAATGCTATTTATTAAACAGAAATAGAATATTTAAAGATTAGGAACTTAAATATTATTAAAAACTTCATTGTAGAGAATACAAATTTACAAAAAACATTTGACGAACATTGTGCTGAATTTTCATTCTGATGGTATTGATTAAACAAATATATTATTTAAGAATAGTAATTTACAAATTATTAAAAACTTCATGGTACACAACATTGGTTGTAGAATTACTACTCTCTCCACATTCGTTCGCTATTAAAATTCTTAAACCTTTAGGGTTGCTAATCCTTGAAGCAGCAACGTATAGTTGACCGTGAACATATACTGGTTTCCTTAAGTGTAACCCTACATGCGTCAAAGTTTGACCTTGACTCTTGTTGATAGTCACTGCGTATGAGAACATAAATGGAAATTGCCTTCTTTGGAATTTAAAAGGCAATCTTGTATCAGTAGGGGTCATTGACATCCTTGGAATCAAGACAATTTTGTCAGATCAACATTGTTTCCAGTTACAATCTTTGCTTCCACAACATGATCAAATAACCTGGTAATGATTAGTCTTGTACCATTGCATAGTCCCATGGAGTGATCTATGTTTCCCAATAACATTACTGGAGAGCCAACTTTTAAAGTTAAAGCATGGTTAGGGATTCTAGAAGCTTTTAACCCATTTAGAAATTCTGGAGTGTGCATATCATTTAGGATACCATCACTTGAATCAGATTTGCACACGCTGTCGCAACATAGATAGGTCTTGCGCTCAGCAACACGCAAATTAGTCATATATTCATTGATTGCATTGACCACATCTAGTGTTGGAGCCAAAATTGCCCGACTTTCCATGTATTCTTGCTGACAACAACCCTCCTTGAACATTGGAAATATACTACCAACAATTGTGGCTATGTCATCACCAGTGGATCGCAACAACATTTCGTTAGGGATTTGGACGTTTGCATAACCATCATTAGGCCCCCCATTGTTCCATATCCGATAGCAGCTAACCATGATGCAAATTGTTCAACCTTTTGCATATCCACTCCTGGTTCCCTGTTGTTCAGTCTTAGATTCTTTGTTAACCTAAGAACTTTACACGACTCCCACAGATACGAAGAGTTGATTGAAGCTGAAACAATATCTTGTCTCGAACCTTTAGGGACGATGGGCAAAAATTTGTCTGAAATCACCACCCAAAACCACAGTCTTCCCACCAAAAGTTTTTTTGTTACTATGAGGATCGCTGAACTGCAAGAGATCACGCAATGTCCTATTAAGTGTTTCGAAGCAGTGTTCGTGCATCATTGGTGCTTCATCCCATATTATAAGTTTACACTTGATAATTAATTCTGCAAGGTGGCTGCCTTGAGTGATGTCTCGGTAACGCCAATTGGTATTGCGAACCTTGAATGTGCAGTCCGACCTCCTGGCAACAGCAAAGATGCTATACCGCTAGATGCCACGTTAATGACGATCTCACCCTGTGACCGTATTTTTGCAGATAAGGCCATCCAAACAAATGTTTTTCCTGTACCACCGTAGCCGTATACGAAGTACAGACCCCCGTTCAGTTGTTGTATATCATGTAGAATCGTATCGTATTCACAGTTTGCTCATCAGTTAATTGCTTTTCCATCATCACACTCTCATCTCTTAATGCAGCCCGATCATAAGCCAGCTCAGCAAACAACAGGCGATTATCACATCGCCTTGCAGAATCATAGTTTGGAATTGGCATTTGGGGATTCTAGCTCAAGGTCTTGTTGTACAACTGTAACTATCGATCAATTTCAATCAACGTCAAATTCTTCTTCTCATCTTCAGATAAACAAAAATATGAATTTGTACAAATAAAATGTCACAAAAATAATTTAAAAATATTATACGAGATAAAGATTATATTAAATAACTTTTTCAAATGCCTATTTCTTGCAACACTTTGCGTTTGTTATATTGTACATCCTCTGATAGGCGATGCCACACTTCATTCCACACATTTTCCGTGCGGTTAAACAATTCTGCAGGTATAATAATAACTGAAAGAGTGTTTAGTATGTATGGAGCTATAACAGTTTGTAGCTGCTTGATTTGGGTATTTGTTTGGGTTGATCCCAATATCCTTAACATATTTAGTAGTAATTTCTGAAGGCAATCATGTTGTTGATAGGTATAATACTAGATGAATCTCCAAAAGTTGATTTTCTTTTGAAAATTTGTTCGATAACTGAACCAATAAAACAATATCATATCATAAACAAAACAAATTAACATTCTGAATTCTAATTTCTAACATTAATATAATCACATTCACAGATTCACTGGACACTGATTCACAAAATCACAAATTGGATAAATTAAAAGCAAAATTCACAAAATCACAAGCTAAATGTCTAAAACCAGTACCATTTACCAATAACTATAAGACAATATGGATAAATTATTTCTGCATTTTTACCAATCTGCTCACTGCTCACAGGACTCACAAACTCACATTCATAAATCATAATTTATAAACAAATTCAAGTATTCAGCAAAGCACATACAAGAAGATTAAAATAAAATTACATAAATTAGTATTTAGGGCAAAAGTTAAAGTAGAGAAATTAGGGTAAAATTTGAACCTGAAAAGTGAGAGGAGACAAGAGGCGTTGTAGGCTGTCGCGCTGAGCGGTGTTGCCAGTGACTGGTAAGGCAGACGCCGATCTCGGGTAAGCGGTCCGCGGTAGGTAGGGACAAGAGTCGTCAGTTGAGAGAAGTAGTGGCGAGTGAGGTCCTGAGGATGCGACGAGCGAGAGAGACAGAAAACTGCGATCTATAAAATAAGAAAAAAAAATTATATTTATATGAAGCTCCTAACGACGTCGTTTTAGTGGACAATACCCATACCGATACCAAACACACCCACTGTATATATTCATTATATGTGCAATTCGCAAGAGTAATTTCAGTCAAAATAACTTTTTTTTAAAATATATACCTTATACTAGTATTATACCCGTGCGATGCACGGATAGGGATGGCAACGGGGCGGGGCGGGGGCGGGGAGTATACTCCCCGTCCCCGTCCCCGAAACCCCGACCCCATCCCCGTCCCCGTCCCCATCCCCGGCGGGGAATTAAAAATAGTCCCCATCCCCGTCCCCGCGGGGAATTAGGCGGGGACGGGGATTCCCCGTCCCCGATTAGTTTTTAGTTAAAATCTTAAATTAGTATAATTTTTAATCTAAAAAATTTAAAACTTATCTTTATTTAAAGAATTTATATATATATATATATATATATATATATATATATAAACACTATGTAAACGGCATTACAGTAATGGCATTAATGCTACTAATGTAATGCTATATTAACACTAAGTAAACTACTGTAATGCTACTATTTTTTATATATATTAACACTAAGTACTGTAATGCTACTACTGTAATGCTACGGCGGCATTAATGCCATTACTGTAATGCCGTTTACTTAGTGTTAATATATATATATATATATATATATATTATTCGGGGACGGGGCGGGGCGGGGAGGGGTATCCCCGTCCCCGACGGGGAATTACATGTATTCCCCGTCCCCGTTCCCCGAAAAATTTCCCCATCCGGGGACGGGGCATATTGTCATCCCTATGCACGGATGAGACTAATGCTATTTATTAAACAGAAATAGAATATTTAAAGATTAGGAACTTAAATATTATTAAAAACTTCAGTGTAGAGAATACAAATTTACAAAAAATATTTGGCCAACATTGTGCTGAATTTTCATTCTGATGGTATTGATTAAACAAATATATTATTTAAGAATAGTAATTTACAAATTATTAAATACTTCATGGTACACAACATTGGTAGTATAATTACTACTCTCTCCACCTTCGTTCGCTATTAAAATTCTTAAACCTTTAGGGTTGCTAATCCTTCAAGCAGCAACCAATAGTTAACCATGAACAAATACCGGTTTCCTTAAGAGTAACCCTACATGCGTCAAAGTTTGACCTTGACTCTTGTTGATAGTCACTGCGTATGAGAGCATTAATGGAAATTGCCTTCTTTGGAATATAAAAGGCAATCTTGTATCAGTAGGGGTCATTGACATCCTTGGAATCAAGACAATTTTGTCAGTATTGTTTCCAGTTACAATCTTTGCTTCCACAACATGATCAAATAACCTGGTAATGATTAGTCTTGTACCATTGCATAGTCCCATGGAGTGATCTATGTTTCTCAATAACATTACCAGAGAGCCAACCTTTAAAGTTAAAGCATGGTTAGGGATTCTAGAAGCTTTAGGATACCATTTAGAAATTCTGGAGTGTGCATATCATTTAGGATACCATCACTTGAATCGGATTTGCACACGCTGTCGCAACTTTGATAGGTCTTGCTCTCAGCAGCATGCAAATCAGTCATATATTCATTGATTGCATTGACCACATCTAGTGTTGGAGCCAAAATTGCCCGACTTTCTATGTATTCTTGCTGATAACAACCCTCCTTGAACATTGGAAATATACTGTCACCAACTGTGGCTATGTCATCACCAGTGGATCGCAACAACATTTCGTTGGGGATTGGACGTTTGCATAACCATCATTAGGCCCCCCCCATTGTTCCATATCCGATAGCAGCTAACCATGATGCAAATTGTTCAACCTTTTGTTAACTTAAGAACTTTACACGACTCCCACAGATACGATCCGAAGAGTTGATTGCAGCTGAAACAATATCTTGTCTCGAACCTTTAGGGACGACTGGCAAAATTTGTCTGAAATCACAACCCAAAACCACAGTCTTCCCACCAAAAGTTTTTTTGTTACTATGAGGATCGTTGAACCGCAAGAGATCACGCAATGTCCTATCAAGTGCCTCGAAGTAGTGTTCGTGCATCATTGGTGCTTCGTCCCATATTATAAGTTTACACTTGATAATTAATTCTACAAGGTGGCTGCCCTGAGTGATGTCTCTGTAACGCCAATTGGTATTGCGAACCTTGAATGTGCAGTCCGACCTCCCTGGCAACAGCAAAGATGCAATACTGCTAGATGCCACGTTGATGACGATCTCACCCTGTGACCGTATTTTTGCAGATAAGGCCTTCCAAACAAATGTTTTTCCTGTACCACCGTAGCCGTATACGAAGTACAGTCCCCCGTTCTGTTGTTGTATATCATGTAGAATCGTATCGTATTCAGCAGTTTGCTCATCAGTCAATTGCTTTTCCATCATCTCACTCTCATCTCTGAATGCAGCCCGATCATAAGCCAGCTCAGCAAACAACAGGCGATTATCAAATCGCCATGCAGAATCATAGTTTGGAATTGGCATTTGGGGAAATAGTTCAAGGTATTGTTGTACAACTTTAACAATCACTCAATTTCAATCAACGCCAAATTCTTCTTCTCATCATCAGATAAACAAAAATATGAATTTGTACAAATAAAATGTCACAAAAATAATTTAAAAATATTATATGACATAAAGATTATATTAAATAACTTTTTCAAATACCTATTTCTTGAAACACTTTGCGTTTGTTATATTGTACATCCTCTGATAGGTGATGCCACACTTCATTCCACACATTTTTCGGGTGGTTAACCAAGTTGGAGGTAAGTAATATGACAAATAATTTTCTCATTGATGCAGAAGTAGACCACTGACTTGCTTCATTAATTGCATCAATGTACTCTTTATCATCATCTAACAACCCTCTGGCATAGTAAGCATCTCGAAAAGTTGGATATATGACACCCTTATATGACTTGATGTCTTCAAAATTTCTACGACCTCGAACTACATTCAGGAGACATCTCAGGTAATATATTTCACCACTTCCCGGAGGTACGTAAAAAATTCGTTCAATGGCCCACCCCCTCTGCCTTTGATGCCACTCTCTAATATCCTTCTTGTCAGTCGATTTAGAACACTTTCTATACGGGCATCAAACCATGCAGTGAACATGCTTTGATTTACCGTCGGTCGATTTAGAACACTTTCTATACGGTCATCATCCTCAAAGACAACTGATTGGCAATCTGGAAGATGGAAACTTAATCTTTCCACTGGAGGGTGCCTAAATTGGACATCAAAGCTAAGAAGTCACCAAGAAGCCTCGCATGCAGAAACATACTTGCAATCATAATACATGCTGATTTCATCTACAACCTCATTCGACTGCTCATCAGTGGTGCTTCTGTAGAATTCAGCAGTGACCATATCATTACCTTTGTTCACATACTTAAATAGATATTTCATTGACCTAGATTGGTTACACCATTCTACGTTGATGTGGGTCTTATATTTGAGAAGCAAGTATCTATTATGTGGTACAACATATATGCTATCCAATTGCACACCATTCTTCTCCACAGTTTTACCATTGTCACGACGCTTGTATATTGGATACCACTCATCATCCCAAGTGGATACAACAACAAATTTCTTTGGGAAGTGTTTTGAACACCTATTGTTCACCATGCACGGAGATTTGGGCCTTTCTATTCCACATGGTCCGTGAATCATAAATTCTTCAACAGCTTGGTAGTAATCAATGTCTAATTCTTTGTTAGGAATTTCTGCAGAAATGAATTTGTCCATTGTTTATGATGTAAAGGGTATTGCCAATCTTTGTAGGAATATTAGAATGTGAGCATGTGGTAATCCACGCTTATGAAATTCAATAGTATATACCACTACACCAAAAGGAAAAAAGTAGAATTTAGATGTCAGTTTACTATATTATACATTAAAAAAGTAAAAGCAAAATTGAAACATTTACTATATTATCCATTAACATAACTAAAAAATTTATGATACCTGTCGTGACAACACCAAATAGATTCCCTGACCGTATTTCTTTCACTAAAGAATCTAACTTCATCTTGAAAACCCTACATATAATGTCTGGCCTATCTTCAGCTTTCAAGTTGCATTTTTGCATGTATCTTTGAATCTCCGGCCACTTTGGATTACATGTGAATGTGATAAATAAGTTTGGATATCCCTTGTGTCGACAAATGGTCATTGCATCTTGATAATTCTGAATCATATACCTAGCACCACAAGTGAAACTGGATGGTAAGATTATTCATTTACCTTGTTTGCTAGTATCAACTTCTCCTCTGGTCAAAGCATCTGAAAGTCCTTTATATGTTTCACATCTCAATGCGTTTTGATTGTTTCTGATATAGAGAAGCCTGCTAGATTCAACCATGGTGTATGCATCTACTAGAAATTGCTGGAAAAGCCTCCTTGTATATAGCATTGTCGATACTTCATTAAACTTTTCATGTATCCTAAAAGCGAAGAACTCACACTGTGATACACGCACTCTACCACCACTTTGTTGGTTTCGGGTGACATTGAATTGAATATTTTCTCTATATCCGTCTTCGCCGTACGGGAAGAGAACAGGATATTGCAAAGGCAAATATGCTGGATTGAGCTCATTTATTCTCTTTAGGCCACCTGCATTACTCTCAACCAAAATGTCCCATTGACCCATTATGGGGTCCAAGTCACCAACAATCAGTGAACTACCTCAGATACAGTTGTTAAGTTTTATGTCATGGCATAACCATTTCGTTTACCAATCAACCTCATGTTAAACTCTACTCGTGGATTAGAGTCAATCTGATTTTTTGCTAACCGGAATGATTTCACCAATACATTGTTATCATCTAAATCTTTCTTAATATCTTCCACTATCTTGACATGCATTTTATCCATATTTTTCGAAAGGCTGATACAGAAGCAGTTATTATAAGTTGTGACAACATGCAGTATTTGAACATGAATTTAACGATGAATTATAATAGTAAGTAGAAAGTAAAGTAAGAGTATTACCTAAATGCCTTGATGCGGTTTTCGACCTCATTTTCTGTGTCATGGATGTATATGTAACCCCTCGTCATTCCAGATCAGATTAAGGTTCGAGAAATATGTTCTTAAGTTAAGACATACCTGAGATGAGTGACCGAAGCATCAAAAGAATTTTTATAAGGAAATATAGCTGTTATTAAGCTGCGATCTACGTACCGGTCACGAACCGTAATAATTTTAGGAACTAGTATTCGAACCCGTTTGACCTAAGAAATGGATTTTTAGACACCCTACTATTATTCTGAAATTTCCTATTTTATTAGATTAGCCCATAGCAGTCAAAATTTAATTGTGATCGTACATCGCGAAATTTCGCAGGATACCGAACCTAGCCCAATTTGGAGTTTTAGACTGGAATTAATTTTTGGGTTCGAAAATTATGAGGATTAAATTAGTTTCCACCGAGAATTTATCTGAATCAATTCCAAGCAGTCTAAGTTAAGATATTTTAGGATTATTTTATTCCATATTAGTTTAGATCTTATCCATAGGACTTTGACTAGTCAACCATTTGACTAAGACCATAAAAAGCCTTTTTCTTCCCCATTTCTTGGAGTTGGCCGAAAAAAAGAGAGAGAAAGGGAAGGGGGATTTTCTTCATCTTCAACCTCAAGCTTCAAGAACTCCATAGCCAATCTTCTTCATAACTTCATCAAAGCTTCGGTAAACCTTTAATTTTATTTGGTAAATAGCTTTATTTCCTTCCCTAGATTAAGAATCTAAGTCTTGATTTCTTGAATCTTGTTGTTATGATGATGATTTGGGAACTAGGGTTTCAAGAGAAATTGGGGAAAATCCACCAAAAGCATCTTTAAGACAATATTAACTACTTTGGAGGTAAGGAGTTCCCTTAAGTTGGACTAGATTGCTCAAATTTGAATAATTGATAGTTGTTTGTGACTTGGTGAATTTTAGTAAAAATGTTTGGTATATGTTGCTTGTATATAGTGTATATAAGGTGTATATCTCATGATTTATGGCTACAAATTGTTGTGTTAGTAAGATTTGGTTACTAGTATGCAAACAAATATATATAGGCATGTTATGGAAAATGCATATATGTATATGGCGTGTGGTGTGTGTATATGTATATATGAAGGTAGATTATGGAAAATATATATATATATATGTGGCGTGTGTGGTGTATATATATATATGTAGTTAGGTTATGGAACATATATGTATATATATATGTGGCGTGTGGTGTATATATATATATAGTATATGTGGTGTGCAAATGTGTATATATATATATATATGTAGTATGTGTGTTACGAGTATATATATATACTATATTTAGCATGTGTGTGTATTCGGGTTATATTTATAGTAGGTTTGTACACCGAATTATATTCATATGGTATATGAATATGTGTATAGTATATTCTATATGATGTATATATGTGGTATGAAGGTATGTTAATGTGTTATATGTTCAAGATTGGTAAATTGTAACATTGAGTAAGTGGTGACGTTTACGCTTAATTATCACTATGGGTGATAATTAAAGTGCTATCTAATTGGCTAAAGGATGGAGAAATGTTTCCAAAAGAGATAAAACCTTAGTTTCTGAGCAAGAGGAGGAGGACCTTGATTAACCCACGGGTGGCATATGCTCTGCACGAAGTGCCCTTGCCCAGCGGTTATTACATATTAAATATTATGCCGTATGACATCCAATTCATACTTATGCGACGTCTAGTCGCTGGGAACTATATAACTCGTCGGATGCGGTATTCCCACGGGGGTGTGCACACTTAAGGTATAGTTACCCCGATTATTGCGGGCAGGTTTCGTTTTGACGGACCCAGTTAGGCCGACTGGGAATCATTTAACGTACCTGGTGCCAAGGGATCAGCGTTAGATCGGGGGACGACCACTACCCCGATCAATGATCCAAGTGGTCAAAGAGGGAGACAACTAGAGTGCTCCGAAGGCCTCACACTTTCGAAGAAGAAACTAAGTGGATTTTTGTAAGGAGTTATGGCTACTTGTATGATAAGAAAGGGAATGATGATAATTGGACGCAGTGGTGTGCCAGAATATTCTCGATCTATGAGATGGAAATTGATGAAAGTTCCTTGAGAGACGGTTGAAACTAGTTTGAAAACTACAGATTTGACTGAAGAAAATGTTATTCCCTATTTTTTTTGGGAGGTCTAATTGACTAAATATTATGATTTCTTCTACGTACTTATATGTTTCACTGTGTTGTCATACTTTAACCAAAATATATATGTTTTAGAAAACCTTTATTTAAGTTTGGGTGATCCACGGATCTCCTTGCTTAGCCGTTGTGCTAACTACACTTCAATGTGTTACTTTCAGATGGAGTCCAGCGTTAGTTCTTGCAGTCCGACGAACTCCCCCAGTTCGTCGGAAGATGAAAGTCGTAGCATGGACTACGACGCTTTTGTGCAGCAGATGATTGGCGACGACCCTTATGCGCCTGGCTTTGCTCCTACAGCTCCCAATAGCTCACAGGCAGTAGATAGTGATCTCCCTATCCCTGATGGTCCTGATGTACAGGCCACTTTTGGTTTTTACCCTATCGAGGTGCTGGTAGGAAGTAACCCCTTAGAGTTTATAGTTTATTACCCTTACCCTTGGGACCCCAGTCCTCCCGAGAGTTGGGAGGAGTGGTCTATGGTTATAGTCGCTTCCCGGTTCCTAGACCATATCACATGGTATGAAGGGGAATGGCATCTTGTCTGGGGTGAGTTTACGGGTCCGACGTATCTCCAGATCGTGTAGGCAGGTTGCACGGCAGGTCTGTAGGGGTTTAGTCCTTTTTGTGTAAATATTTTTTGTAGCCAGGAAAGTGACTGATCTTGGTTAGTAGGGATATGTATGACTTTAAACTTATGTTGGCCATTAGGCAAACTTTTGGGCACTTACTTTGTAAATATTAATATATATATATATGCCTAGAATATTATATTTTGATGTTGGGGTGTTGATGTTGAGTGTATTTCTTTTAGCCTGTGCACTTAGAGCGAAAGTTTTATCAAAGAGGTGATAGACTTCATTCTAAGTGTGGCGGTAGCACCCGGTTTTCTGCTAAAAGGGTAAGCTTTCGCAGCGTTATATTACGCATATTGTAATAGTTGTCAGAACAGGAAATCGGGGTGTTACAGTATAACTGAGCAAATTTAGGCTTATTTCCTTGGTGCGAAAGTAATCCTCCCATTAAATGGAAGTTTTGTCCATTAATCCTAAAAATGGGTGGGGCATTACCCATGTTTATGGATTTGTCGACCTTTGCTCTTAATTAGGTAAACGAAAATATGATATTGTACCTCCTAATGTGTTGTAGAAATTCTTTTTGTTTTTGTCCTTTAGTAAAAAAAAATGTCAAAAATCCTTTTAGGAGGTAGGCGCATTTTCGGCAGCTTTATTTTCCCATGGCCGCATCATGATGAATATTTTGGTGTTCCGTTGCGCACAGACTTATTAACTCGCTCTTCAAACCAGTAGATTGCATTGCAGTGTTCACAAATATTACTGTGGTCACCAATATTGTGGTAAATCACTGGCATCATGAAAGCAAATGATAAAACATATATTTTTTCTAATACATAAAGAGTTCAAAAATCATTATCATAACTAATTAAAGAAGAAAACTAATTTTCATACCAACATTTTGGCGTACATTAGCCTCCTTAACTGTGTCAACATTAAGGAACAATTCTTCTAAATTGCGAACAACTAGTTCTGATTCATGTGTCCTTTTTTCACTACTTTGCATATTGCAATTGTTTTCCAAAGAACAATTAGGCTAATAAGGACCTGAATAAAAAAATTATTGCAATGCAGCTTTTTGTTAACTTAAATGAAATTTAACGGTAATAAAATTAACATTTCCTTTCTGTCACAATAAATACTATTTAATGTCAATTTGAAAAAAAAAATGAAAATTTGTGAAAACATTTGCTTACCATTAAATTCGCATGTAAACGGCGCTGTTTCTTGCAAAACATTTGCAAACTCATATTCTAAATTACGCAAATAATCAAAGGATAAATTTGACCTGACGTGATTACTGTTTGTATGGGTAGGTGTCCACAAAGAACATTGACCATCATATTTACCTGTTTGATAGAAATATCATTTAGTTAACATTAGTATTTAATCATAAACCCACATTTTTTATGAAAAACCATGGGGTTTAAATTTTAAAAATTGAAGTCAATACATTACATCCCACTAATGACACTTTAAATGATTTTTTTGAAAAACTCACCTATAGTGACATTACTTAATGGTTGGTCACATGGTGTTGTAAACGTTGCTTCCATAGCAAATGGCTTTGTGAAATCATTGGAGCACCTATTTGCTTTATTTGCCAAATCTAATAACATAATTCCACAACTCATTTTTACAAAAAAAGTTTTTGCAATTAACAAAATTTGTATAGCGTAGGAAAACTAACCATTAGTGAAATCATTTAATGGAACTCTAACTTGTGTCAATTCTGCGGAACCTGTCACTGTAATGTGAAATGACATCTATTAGTTATGATCAAAGTGAAAATAATTAAGATGTGTAATCTCAAGTGTTCATAGGAAATGTTTTTATTTTATATACATTAATATAAATGTTAAGTCAAACACCGCCATAATGTAAATTAAATGTTATTTAATTTGGTCCATACCTTTATTCGATCTTTCCCATTGAGATGAGTTTTTTTTGTGCAAGTAATACTTGATTTGACTAATTTACCACCTGCAATTTTTATTAGGGTGAAAAATGAATTATATGGAAAATCTTAATAGCAACAAACATTTTATGCAAATAAATCAATACAACTTATGATGTGTATGTAGTAAGTTATATGAATACTTACTATGAGTTATAATGCTCAATGGTGAATTGATGGAATTTTCAAAAACACCAAAGACGTAGTGATTAGATTGCTGCAATCCATTTCCATAGTTGGGACTATGAATATTACTATGAACGAGAAATGATGGTTTTTCGTTCTCTGCAAATAATCAAAATATGTTAATACTTATAGAATACTTTTATTTGAGTATTAATCCAACTATAATTTTGATAGCAAATTAAATTTTAATTTTAATTTTACTTATAACCAATATATGTAAAATAAGTATTTATACTAAGTACATACAAACCAATTCATGCGATCGGACTGCAAATTTCAACTAAGGAAACATACCTAAGTATTTCTTTTTATGTAATCTTTATTTGATATTTTAGGCCATTATAAAATAGTAGTTGTAAAACAGTGTATACTAAGTATATACAAATCATTATACAAAGTTATATGTAATCTTTATATGATATTTTTGGCTATTTATATCAGGCCCTAAAATTCTATTAAATTTAGCCCACCAAATTTTGAAACAAAGTTAGCCCATAAGCAGATTCACAATGCCCAAATAGCCCACTAAATGCAATTAGATCAGCCACACTCATTTTTGTCGTTGAGCAAAAAGGAAACCACGCTGATTACTTTCCTATCAATATTCATCGTTCTTTCCTCTTTCTTCGTAATTCCTACCTAGGTTGAACACTAAACAACCATTTCCACCCACTATTGGTTCTAATCTAAGCTGTTTTGGCGAATTTGTCCACGATTCAACATCATTTCTCGCAATCGAACTGCAGATTTCAACTAAGGAAACCTAGCTAAGTATTTGTTTTTGTTGTAGATCTAATACTAAAATTTTGTTAAGCATGTAGTTGAAGTTATTATGCTTATCATAGATCAGCATTATCATTTGTGTCGTTCAGCAAAGGGGAAAGCACGGTGATTACAAAGCTATCAGACAGCTTCGTTCTTTCCTCTTTCTTCCTAGTTCGTACCTAGGTTGAACACCAAACAACCATTTTTGCCAATATTGGTTCTAATCGAAGCCGTTTTGCCGAATTTGTGAACGATTGAATAGCATTTCTCGAAATCGCATTGCTGATTTCAACTAAAGAAACCTTGCTAAGTATTTCTTTTTGTTGTGGATCTATTACTATAAATTTGTTCAGCATCTAGTGGAATTTATGAACTAATAATTTATCTATCTTCTAATTATCAGTTAAAAATTATAATTTATCTGTCTTGTAATTATCAGTTAAAAATTATAATTTATCTGTCTTGTAATTATCAGTTAAAATTATAAATACCCAAATCAAGTAGCTTCAAAAATTTACTATGAATGGTTGACAATGAACTAATAGTTTGAAACTTACCTTTGTTTTCAGCTATTTGCTTCGTCTTCTTGCCAATGATTGTTGAATTGCTGATTTTCTTCATCTTCTTCAATAGCTCTAGTATGGCATGTTGTGTGTGTTTTTTCAATTCTGTAGGTATAATAATAATTGATAGAGTGTTTAATATGTATGGAGCTATAACAGTTTGTAGCTGCTTGATTTGTGTATTTGTTTGGGTTGATCCCAATATCCTTAACATATTTAATAGTAATTTATGCCGGCAATCATGTTGTTGATAGGTATAATACTAGATGAATCTCCAAAAGTTGATTTTCTTTTGAAAAATTTTTCCATAACAGAACGAATAAAACAATATCATATCATAAACTAAACAAATTAACATTCTAAATTCTAATTTCTAACATTCACATATTCACTGGACACTGATTCACAAAACCACAAATTGGATAAATTAAAAGCTAAATTCACAAAATCACAAGCGAAATGTCTAAAACCAGTACCATTTACCAAAACTCTAAGACAATAAGGATAAATTATTTCTGCATTTTTGCCAATCTGCTCACTGCTCACAGGACTCACAAACTCACATTCATAAATCATAATTCATAAACAAATTCAAGTGTTCAGCAAAACACATACAAGAAGATTAACATAAAATTAGAGAAATTAGGATTTAGGGCAAAAGTTAAAGTAGAGAAATTAGGGCAAAATGTGAACCTGAGAGGTGAGAGGAGACAAGAGGCGTTGTCGGCTGTCGCGCTGAGCGGTATTGCCGGTGACCGGTAAGGCGGACGTCGATCTCTGGTAGACGGTCCGCGGTAGGCAGGGACGAGAGTCGTCAGTCGAGAGAAGCAGTGTGACACCCCAACCTCACACAGGCT
This sequence comes from Ipomoea trifida, assembly GCA_003576665.1. Classification (NCBI taxonomy): domain Eukaryota; kingdom Viridiplantae; phylum Streptophyta; class Magnoliopsida; order Solanales; family Convolvulaceae; genus Ipomoea; species Ipomoea trifida. The sequence continues at coordinate 9,687,640 of CP025648.1, forward strand.
GAGATAGATAAAACTTAACACAACAGCTGCCTATCTCAACCAACAAACATAATATAGCGGAAGCGAATTTAAAACTTAAGGGCGTCATGCCACATCTAGGTATAAACACAGCCTAGATGCACAGGCTAATCATAAGAACGAACTAAGCTGTCATATATAAAATAGAATAAAATTCTCAAGTCATAATCATAAGTACCCAAATCACTAAACAAGAGTATATAATGTCTCAATGGCACACAGGCCCAACAACCATAGTCTAAACATCATAAAGCTAGTCTAAGCGTCCTCATAGATAAGCATCTAACGCGCTCGCGCTCAGACTACTCCATACCTGGAAAACAAGCAAAGAACCATTAGCAAAAGAATGCTAAGCAACCACCATTCACACCCGCAAGGAGATATAGATATACATAAGCTTATAAATAGGTTTACACACCCATATAGAATATAAACACCAACAAACTGTTCAATAGTTCAAATCGATACTCAACAACAATAAGCTGAACGAATCAATAACCAAGACTCAGTCAAACAAAGCCAATATCCAACAACGAAAGCATAATACAATAACGAACCATAACCGAGATACTAACTGAACAACAATCCAAAAGGAACCAACCAACCTCAACGAGAACAACAAGATATCAACCGAATAACACAAAGGACTCACAACAACCAACCAAGAAAGAACCCCAACTCCAACCTCCAAACCCTCAAAACCAACCAAACCAAGTCACAACCAACCAAGTCAAACAATAGTCAGAAGTCAGAAGTCAAGAGTCAAACCCGGAAACCGGTACACAGGGTGATGAGCCCAATCACAGGGACGAAGTCCAATCACAGGACTCCAATCATCCAATCACAGGGACCGAAGTCCAATCACAGGGGTAATCAACCCAATCACAGGACCGAAGTCCAAAGTCAGAAGTCAATAGTCAATAGTAGCACAGTCAAATCCAACCAACAACCTCCAACAATACCAACAAAACCACCATCACAACCTCATACTCCAACCTCAACTCAAACAACCAAACAAAGTGTTCATCTCAACTATGAACACACAAACCAACTCCCAGGTAATGAATCAAGGAATCAATAGATCAAGAATACAAAAAGGGAAACAAAGACATGAATCAATACTCCAAGATATGGTATAAAATACCCAATAAATGACATGAATAAATACTCCAAAGACATGGTAAAATACCCAACAAAACAATCCAACAACAATCAGAAACAAAGGATCAACAACAGACAACAACAACAGAAGACAGTTCACTGGAATCAATTCCCAGAAACTTGCGGAACACTTCAACGGACCACTGCCTTCCGCCGGTCTCCTCCGCGAGAAGGAGACGGCCTCCCTCAACGGGCCTTCCCTTCCGCCCGAACCTACCGTCGCCACCTTGCGGAGCACCTAGGCGGGTTACATTGTGCCGCCAGGGTGTTCCGCAAGGCCAACCCGATCCCAGAACAGTTTCTGCCCAGATTCAAAATACACTTCCAGAATGCAAAATCAGACCAAATACACCCACATTTCATCCAATTTAGAGTCCAAAAATAGGGAAATCCATAACATCATTGATCATACAACACTAGGCAAAAGATCAAGATGAAATCCAACAAATACATCCAAGAAATAGGCTAAACAACAAGAAATTTCAGGATTTCCAACACCAAGAACATCATATATAGAATAGGAGAAGAAAATAGATTTTGATGGACATAGTGGTTACCTTTAAGAGCTTTTCCCAATCCAATCAAGCCTCAAGCTAGCTCACTAAGCCCCACCTCCTTCTTGATCATCTTTTACCCAAAGAACCCCAAAAGAACATTATAAGAATATGCAAAAAGACTAACAAAAACACAAAATGCAAGGTAGATTCTAGGCTAGATGCACTTACCCAATCCTAGACAAGCTTAAAAGAGCAATCTTGACTTGAAAACTTGTAGGAGAAATGAAGATAATTTTTGGATGATTTTAGGAGTAGAAATGGCGTGAGAGATGATTGTAGGGAGAAGAAGGAGTGAAAACCTTTAGGGGTTTTTGATCTTCAAAATATATACTAAGAATACATACAATATTTAGGGTGTAAGACATTAATATGAAGTGGGCTTAAGTTGCTTATAATATAATAGATGTAGGAATTAAATATATTCAAGACTAGTAAGTTGGGCTAATGAATTCACCCTTACAATTAAATATAATAATTAGGACAAAGAAGCCCATAAGATGTCTTAGAAACAATACATATATATTATATAATATATGATCAAGAAATTGGGCTTGTAGGAATATTTAATTACAAATATTGTAAGGATCCAAATTGAATAAAATCCCTTACAAGAATAAATTCAATTAATTGGGCTCTTGATTAGAATAATTAAATTAGGCTCAAGATATATATATATATATATATAATTGAAGAATTAGCCCAATTGGAATTAATTAAATTGCCCAAGGAATTAATTATCGAACGAAAGCTTGAACGAATTTACGGGGTGTTACAGCAGTGACGAGTGAGGTCTTGAGGATGCGACGAGCGAGAGAGACAGATAACTGCGATCTGTAAAATAAGAAAAAAATTATATTTATATGAAGCTCGTAAACGACGTGGTTTTAGTGGACAATTGTAACCCCCGTATATTCCGATAAGTTTAGGGTTCAAAAAATATTTTTTTTCGAGCTATAATATTTATGAGATGATCTCTCGTACTGTCAGAAGGCTTTTTATAAGTGAGACTAATTATTAAAAAGCTGCGATCTACGTATCGGTCACGAACCGTAAAATTTTTAAAGACGTATATACAGTTCGAATTTCCCCTGGAAATGGATTATTAAGCATGATACGATTAAGCGTGAACTTCCTACCCAGTTCAAGAGAAATTTAAAGGGACTGTAAGAGTGAAATTGTTACGGACCTTTGTACCTGTGTTTCACGAGATACCGAAAAATTCACGATTTTAGTGGTTAATGACGGGATTAATTTTTAGAATAATTTTGGTATTAAAATTTTCCCGAATTAAGTTATATTCCTCCGAACTTTTATCTGATTTAATCCCTAACTGTCAAAGCAAACTTACTCTACAAGGCATACCATGGGATTGTTGACAAGTGTCACCCTATTTCACCACATGGTAATTTAATTAATGCAATGTCATAAGAGGTATGGTAGGATCATACTTGTTTCTTAATCTTCAAGCCAACCTCCCATCACACACTCTCTCTCTCTTCCATTTCGAAATTCTTGAAGGAAAAAGAAGAAGAAGAAAACCTCATTCTTCTACATTGTGACCCAAGAACTCCCTAGCTTTCTCTTCAACTCAAGTGCTCCATAATAGGTAAAAACTTTGGTTTTGTTCGGTTAAATCCTTCTTAGAGCTTAAGCTAATAGTTCATGAAAATGTGTTATTATGGTGATTTTTGTTTAGGATCTTCGGTGAAAAGTTTGGAGAAGAGATCATCATCTTTCTACGGTTTAAAAATCTACTTGGGAGGTAAGGAATCCCTTAAGTTGGCTTAGTCACTTGAAGGTGATCAAATGCTAGTAAATTATGTGACTAGGAATTTTATGTGAAAATTATGTTTTAAGTTTATGGATCTACAAGTTGGCTCAAAAGACTACACTTTGATTTTTGGTAATTTTAATATGCATGTTCATAGTTACTTTATGCATGTATTATGTTGTGTTTATGTCCATATAGGCTTATACTTGTGAAAATGGTGGAAAATCGGGACGTTACAACCCCCCCGCGGCCGAAGTGGGCAGAATCGGATGGACACGGCAATGGACGCGCGTCCACCGCGCGTCCATCGCGGAAAAAGGCTTCGGCGTCACGGCCGAAAGGCCGGACGCAACCACGGACGCGCGTCCGCTGCGCGTCCGTGGCGTCCAGATTTCGGCGACAAATGCCGAACCAGTGGACGCGGCTCGGACGCACGCGTCCGCCGTGCGTCCGCCGCTGCGCGCGCGACTCGTTTTCGACCAAACTTTTCCCCGATGTTTTTGCTCACGAGTGTTACAGTATTTGGAAGGCCTACGGGCAACCGAGTCAATTTTTTAAAAGCTCAAATATTATTTTGTAAATTATGTTCATTAACTTGGGGAAAAATTGTGTTTTTAAGAAATAAATGTGACTCTTGTCACTTGGAAATTTTATGATGTAAAGTCATTGACAACCATGGGTATTTTGGAAACATATTTGCGATAAGAATGGTCAATTGAGTCATCACATGAATATATTAATCAAACCCAAGGAAGAAAGAATGGTTGAAAACCTTAGTTTCTGGATAATGTTGTTGAGACGTTAACTTCTTGGAAGGTTGTGAGCCGGGGCCCGGAAGTTAGTGAAATGTTTGACTTTACGAGAGGCCTACGGAGTCGTGGCTCGAAAGTTATCGAGATGTTTGACTTCTTGGGAGGCTTGTGAGCCGGGGCCCGGAAGTTATTGAAATGTTTGACTTTGCGGGAGGCTTGTGAGCCGGGGCCCCAAAGTTATTGAGATGTTTGACTTCGCGGGAGGCTTGTGAGTCGGGGCCCCGAAGTTATTGAGATGTTTGACCTGCGGGAGGCATGAGTGCCGCACCCGAGGTCCTTGAAAACATTCAAAGATTACCCTACACTTATCTAGAGAGAAACTAAGTAATTTTACTAACTAACTAGAAAATCTAGTTACTCCGTAACTAGATCGCAAAATAAAATGTCACGAATTTTTGAACAGTAAAGTGTGTGTTGTTGAATTCTCTATTTTGGGTTAAATGATGGAAATCTCGGAAATGAAAAGTATTATATGCTGATGCAACTTGTATACTCTACTATACTTCTTTGGTTGATAATTTGGTTGCAGGTAGATTTGCAACTTATGGGTAAAGCTTACAGTTTCTGAGAATTATGTTTTTCGAAACCTTTGTTTACTTTTGAGTGACAATGGATTTCCTTACTTAGCCATCGCGCTAACTACACTTCATTATGTCCTTTATTAGATGCAGTCTAGCGTGGGCCCCTGTGGCCGATGAGCTCTGAATAGGAAGGGAGTCGAGGTTGAAGACTACTCTATCCTAGAATAGACACCCTGAGAGGATTAGTTCCATATGTACACTTTTGAATGTTGATGTGGTTGTTTGATGTTGTAAGTTTAGCTTAACGTTTGGGTATAGGAGAGATACCTAAGCGTGACGGTAACACCCAGTTTTCTGCTGATAAGTGTAAGCTTCCGCAATGTATTATTAGGGATTTGTAGTAAATCCAAGATGTGAAAGTTGGGTGTTACAACAATACCCATACTGATTCCAAACACACCCACCGTATATATTCTTTATATGTGCAATTCGCGGAGAGTAATTTTAGTAAAAATAATTTTTTTTTAATATATATACACAACCAACCAAGAAAGAACCCCAACTCCAACCTCCAAACCCTCAAAACCAACCAACGAACCAAGTCAAACCAACCATCAACCAAGTCAAACCATATAGTCAGAAGTCAGAAGTCAAGAGTCAAACCCGGAGAACCGGTACATAGGGGTGATGAGCCCAATCACATGGACCGAAGTCCAATCACAGGGACCGAAGTCCAATCACAGGGACCGACAGTCCAATCACAGGGACCGAAGTCCAATCACAGGGGTAATCAACCAATCACAGGGACCGAAGTCCAAAGTCAGAAGTCAATAGTCAATAGTAGCACAGTCAAATCCAACCAACAACCTCCCACAATACCAACAAAAACACCATCACAACCATATACTCCAACCTCCACTCAAGACAACCAAACAAAGTGTTCATCTCAACTATGAACACACAAACCAACTCCCAGGTAATGAATCAAGGAATCAATAGATCAAGAATCCAAAAAGGGAAACTAAAGACATGAATCAATACTCCAAGATATGGTATAAAATACCCAATAATTGACATGAATAAATACTCCAAAGACATGGTAAAATACCCAACAAAACAATCCAACAACAATCAGAAACAAAGGATCAACAATAGACAACAACAACAGAAGACAGTTCACTGGAATCAGATTCCCAGCAAACTTGCGGAGCACTTCAACGGACCACTGCCTTCCGCCGGTCTCCTCCGCGAGAAGGAGACGGCCTCCCTCAACGGGCCTTCCCTTCCGCCCGAACCTACCGTCGCCACCTTGCGGAGCACCTAGGCGGGTTACATTGTGCCGCCAGGGTGTTCCGCAAGGCCAACCCGATCCCAGAACAGTTTCTGCCCAGATTCAAAATACAACTTCCAGAATGCAAAATCAGACCAAATACACCCACATTTCATCCAATTTAGAGTCCAAAAATAGGGAAATCCATAACATCATTGATCATACAACACTAGGCAAAAGATCAAGATGAAATCCAACAAATACATCCAAGAAATAGGCTAAACAACAAGAAATTTCAGGATTTCCAACACCAAGAACATCATATATAGAATAGGAGAAGAAAATAGATTTTGATGGACATAGTGGTTACCTTTAAGAGCTTTTCCCAATCCAATCAAGCCTCAAGCTAGCTCACTAAGCCCCACCTCCTTCTTGATCATCTTTTACCCAAAGAACCCCAAAAGAACATTATAAGAATATGCAAAAGACTAACAAAAACACAAAATGCAAGGTAGATTCTAGGCTAGATGCACTTACCCAATCCTAGACAAGCTTAAAAGAGAAATCTTGACTTGAAAACTTGTAGGAGAAATGAAGATAATTTTTGGATGATTTTAGGAGTAGAAATGGCGTGAGAGATGATTGTAGGGAGAAGAAGGAGTGAAAACCTTTAGGGGTTTTTGATCTTCAAAATATATACTAAGAATACATACAATATTTAGGGTGTAAGACATTAATATGAAGTGGGCTTAAGTTGCTTATAATATAATAGATGTAGGAATTAAATATATTCAAGACTAGTAAGTTGGGCTAATGAATTCACCCTTACAATTAAATATAATAATTAGGACAAAGAAGCCCATAAGATGTCTTAGAACAATACATATATATTATATAATATATGATCAAGAAATTGGGCTTGTAGGAATATTTAATTACAAATATTGTAAGGATCCAAATTGAATAAAATCCCTTACAAGAATAAATTCAATTAATTGGGCTCTTGATTAGAATAATTAAATTAGGCTCAAGAATATATATATATATATAATTGAAAGAATTAGCCCAATTGGAATTAATTAAATTGCCCAAGGAATTAATTATCGAACGAAAAGCTTGAACGAATTTACGGGGTGTTACAAGCAGTGACGAGTGAGGTCTTGAGGATGCGACGAGCGAGAGAGACAGATAACTGCGATCTGTAAAATAAGAAAAAAAATTATATTTATATGAAGCTCGTAAACGACGTGGTTTTAGTGGACAATTGTAACCCCCGTATATTCCGATAAGTTTAGGGTTCAAAAAATATTTTTTTTCGAGCTATAATATTTATGAGATGATCTCTCGGTACTTCAGAAGGCTTTTTATAAGTGAGACTAATTATTAAAAAGCTGCGATCTACGTATCGGTCACGAACCGTAAAATTTTTAAAGACGTATATACAGTTCGAATTTCCCCTGGAAATGGATTATTAAGCATGATACGATTAAGCGTGAACTTCCTACCCAGTTCAAGAGAAATTTAAAGGGACTGTAAGAGTGAAATTGTTACGGACCTTTGTACCTGTGTTTCACGAGATACCGAAAAATTCACGATTTTAGTGGTTAATGACGGGATTAATTTTTAGAATAATTTTGGTATTAAAATTTTCCCGAATTAAGTTATATTCCTCCGAACTTTTATCTGATTTAATCCCTAACTGTCAAAGCAAACTTACTCTACAAGGCATACCATGGGATTGTTGACAAGTGTCACCCTATTTCACCACATGGTAATTTAATTAATGCAATGTCATAAGAGGTATGGTAGGATCATACTTGTTTCTTAATCTTCAAGCCAACCTCCCATCACACACTCTCTCTCTCTTCCATTTTCGAAATTCTTGAAGGAAAAAGAAGAAGAAGAAGAAAACCTCATTCTTCTACATTGTGACCCAAGAACTCCCTAGCTTTCTCTTCAACTCAAGTGCTCCATAATAGGTAAAAACTTTGGTTTTGTTCGGTTAAATCCTTCTTAGAGCTTAAGCTAATAGTTCATGAAAATGTTGTTATTATGGTGATTTTTGTTTAGGATCTTCGGTGAAAAGTTTGGAGGAAGAGATCATCATCTTTCTACGGTTTAAAAATCTACTTGGGAGGTAAGGAATCCCTTAAGTTGGCTTAGTCACTTGAAGGTGATCAAATGCTAGTAAATTATGTGACTAGGAATTTTATGTGAAAATTATGTTTTAAGTTTATGGATCTACAAGTTGGCTCAAAAGACTACACTTTGATTTTTGGTAATTTTAATATGCATGTTCATAGTTACTTTATGCATGTATATGTTGTGTTTATGTCCATATAGGCTTATACTTGTGAAAATGGTGGAAAATCGGGACGTTACAACCCCGTTCTCGCGGCCCGAAGTGGGCAGAATCGGATGGACACGGCAATGGACGCGCGTCCACCGCGCGTCCATCGCGGAAAAAGGCTTCGGCGTCACGGCCGAAAGGCCGGACGCAACCACGGACGCGCGTCCGCTGCGCGTCCGTGGCGTCCAGATTTCGGCGACAAATGCCGAACCAGTGGACGCGGCTCGGACGCACGCGTCCGCCGTGCGTCCGCCGCTGCGCGCGGACTCGTTTTCGACCAAACTTTTCCCCGATGTTTTTGCTCACGAGTGTTACAGTATTTGGAAGGCCTACGGGCAACCGAGTCAATTTTTTAAAGCTCAAATATTATTTTGTAAATTATGTTCATTAACTTAGGGAAAAATTGTGTTTTTATGAAATAAATGTGACTCTTGTCACTTGGAAATTTTATGATGTAAAGTCATTGACAACCATGGGTATTTTGGAAACATATTTGCGATAAGAATGGTCAATTGAGTCATCACATGAATATATTAATCAAACCCAAGGAAGAAAGAATGGTTGAAAACCTTAGTTTCTGGATAATGTTGTTGAGACGTTAACTTCTTGGAAGGCTTGTGAGCCGGGGCCCGGAAGTTAGTGAAATGTTTGACTTTACGAGAGGCCTACGGGAGTCGTGGCTCGAAAGTTATCGAGATGTTTGACTTCTTGGGAGGCTTGTGAGCCGGGGCCCGGAAGTTATTGAAATGTTTGACTTTGCGGGAGGCTTGTGAGCCGGGGCCCCAAAGTTATTGAGATGTTTGACTTCGCGGGAGGCTTGTGAGTCGGGGCCCCGAAGTTATTGAGATGTTTGACCTGCGGGAGGCATGAGTGCCGCGACCCGAGGTCCTTGAAAACATTCAAAGATTACCCTACACTTATCTAGAGAGAAACTAAGTAATTTTACTAACTAACTAAGAAAATCTAGTTACTCCGTAACTAGATCGCAAAATAAAATGTCACGAATTTTTGAACAGTAAAGTGTGTGTTGTTGAATTCTCTATTTTGGGTTAAATGATGGAAATTCTCGGAAATGAAAAGTATTATATGCTGATGCAACTTGTATACTCTACTATACTTCTTTGGTTGATAATTTGGTTGCAGGTAGATTGCAACTTATGGGTAAAGCTTACAGTTTTCTGAGAATTATGTTTTTCGAAACCTTTGTTTACTTTTGAGTGACAATGGATTTCCTTACTTAGCCATCGCGCTAACTACACTTCATTATGTCCTTTATTAGATGCAGTCTAGCGTGGGCCCCTGTGGCCGATGAGCTCTGAATAGGAAGGGAGTCGAGGTTGAAGACTACTCTATCCTAGAATAGACACCCTGAGAGGATTAGTTCCATATGTACACTTTTGAATGTTGATGTGGTTGTTTGATGTTGTAAGTTTAGCTTTAACGTTTGGGTATAGGAGAGATACCTAAGCGTGACGGTAACACCCAGTTTTCTGCTGATAAGATGTAAGCTTCCGCAATGTATTATTAGGGATTTTGTAGTAAATCCAAGATGTGAAAGTTGGGGTGTTACAACAATACCCATACTGATTCCAAACACACCCACCGTATATATTCTTTATATGTGCAATTCGCGAGAGTAATTTTAGTAAAAATAATTTTTTTTTAATATATATACCTTATACTAGTATTATACCCGTGCGATGCACGGATGAGACTAATGCTATTTATTAAACAGAAATAGAATATTTAAAGATTAGGAACTTAAATATTATTAAAAACTTTATGGTAGAGAATACAAATTTACAAAAAGCATTTGGCCAACATTGTGCTGAATTTTCATTCTAATGGTGTATATTAAACAAATATATTATTTAAGAATAGTAATTTACAAATTATTAAAAACTTCATGGTACACAACATTGGTAGTAGAATTACTACTCTCTCCACCTTCGTCCGCTATTAGAATTCTTAAACCTTTAGGGTTGCTAATCCTTGAAACAACAACGTATAGTTGACCATGAACAAATACCGGTTACCTTAAGAGTAACCCTACATGCGTCAAAGTTTGACCTTGACTCTTGTTGATAGTCATTGCGTATGAGAGCATTAAAGGAAATTGCCTTCTTTGGAATTTAAAAGGCAATCTTGTATTAGTAGGGGTCATTGACATCCTTGGAATCAAAACAATTTTGTCAACATTGTTTCCATCTACAATCTTTGCTTCCACAACATGATCAAATAACGTGGGAATGATTAGTCTTGTACCATTGCACAGTCCCATGGAGTGATCTATGTTTCTCAATAACATTACCAAAGAGCCCACCTTTAAAGTTAAAGCATGGTTAGGGATTCCAGAAGCTTTTAACCCATTTAGAAATTCTGGAGTGTGCATATCATTTAGGATACCATCACTTGAATCAGATTTGCACACGCTGTCGCAACTTAGATAAGTCTTGTTTTCAGCAACATGCAAATCAGTCATATATTCATTGATTACATTGACCACATCTAGTGTTGGAGCCAAAATTGCCCAACTTTCCATGTATTCTTGCTGACAGCAACCCTCCTTGAACATTGGAAATATTGTAACACCCCGTAAATTCGTTCAAACCTTTCGGCCGATAATTAATTCCTTGGGCAATTTAATTATTTTAATCGGGCTAGTTCTTTCAATTTAATATATATACACATATATATATTTCTTGAGCCTAATTTAATTATTCTAATCAAGAGCCCAATTAATTGAATTTATTATTGTAAGGGATTTTATTCATTTTGGATCCTTACAATCTTTATAATTAAACACTCCTACAAGCCCAATTTCTTGATCATATATTATATAATATATATGTATTGTTACTAAGACATCTTATGAGCTTCCTTGTTCTAATTATTATATTAATTGTAAGGGGTGAATTCATTAGCCCAACTTACTAGTCTTGAATATATTTAATTCCCATATCTATTATAATATAAACAACTTAAGCCACTTCATATTAATGTCTTACACCCTAAATATTGTATGTATTCTTAGTATATATTTTGATGATCAAAAACCCTAAAGGTTTTCACTCCTTCTCCTCCCTACTCTCTCTTTCCCACACGCCATTTCCTCCTCATTTGCATCCAAAATTGATCTTCATTTCCCTACAAGTTTTCAAGTCAAGATTGCTCTTTTATGCTTGTCTAGGATTGGTGTGACACCTCGAAAATTCGGTATGTATTTTCTTGAGAAAACATTATATAAAAAAAAATATTATTTATACTACATTAAATGTTTTATGTTGCCGCGAAAATTATTATTTTATAGTGTTTCCTTTACTTCGGTAT
>CP025648.1:9699454-9716954 GCA_003576665.1 Ipomoea trifida
AATATATTTATAAATATTATTTTTGAAGTTATTTCTTAAGATTTGATTTGTCTTGATGGATTAGAGCATGGGCTTATTATTAGAGGACTTGGTTTCGAACCTGAGCAACAACAAAATGTTTTTTTTGTTCAAAGCTTTATTCTATTCTTATTCTTGTATATAGATATATATATTAAACTGGGTAATAGAATACTCAAGAGTTTAGTAGCTAGATGGTTTGGACTAGTGGTGCTGACTATGATGTTGCAGGTTCAATTCTCCTAGGCTACAAATTTATAGTTGTGTTGTGTTTTGGTTTCAGCTGAGAAGAGGAAACGTTAGGTGAAATTATATAAATGCAGAAGGTCGGCCAGATTGGAAAAAAAAGATAATAATAAATTTGTGTACAATTGTTTTAATAGTGTTTGTCTCCACTTGGAAGTAAATTTCCTGATTTTAAGCAATTGAGCATAGATAAAGGAAATAATAAGGGAAAAGTTGGACTGCTGCACTAAAAGTGGAGAAATAGAAGGAAAACGTTGGATGGATTAGGTGATAGGTAATTTAATTATTATTACGGATCCCTTATTATTATAAGAAGGAAGTAGGGAAATGTTGGGCAGATTAGAAGAGATGTTTTCGGCAGAAGAGAAAAGAGAGGGAAGAAAGGAAAAGAAAAAGAAATGAAAGAAGAGAAGAAGTATAAGGATTATCATCTTGTGCGGGTTTATTTCTTGGAATTTGACTATTAGGTAAGTTTTCATGTTCATCAAAATTAATTATTTTACCCCAGTATATATATGAATATATTTTTTTATTATGTGCAAATATGGTTATTATGTGGTTCATACAATTATGTATTATATTATGTGAAAGTGCGTACGTACGTTATAGTTTGCAACTGTGATATATATATGCATTCAGGTGTTATATTCATACATGTGATTATGTATACTATAAACATATGATTTTGGGCTGCACAGTTTATTCACGTTAAAGCATGAAATTATGATGTGTCTGAAAATATGCATATCGAATCGTAAATATAAATTGTGGACCATTGTGTACAGTACGTTTAAATGAGTGTGCCCATCAGTCCATGTACTGTAAACCATATATGTGTTTATTAGTATACGTGTATTGTATAAATACTTGGCTTGGTATTTTAAAAATTATATGTATCCGTATATATTAAAAGTGAAATATTATTGTGGAGAAATTATATTTATTATTGAAAAATTTATTTATTAAGAAATTACCCATATAATGGATGTTTTATGATTTGAGAAATAATCCATATATTGGATTAATGATTATATATTTTTAAAAGAAAAATACAATTTGATGAAACCACAAAATTCGAGAGGTGTTCAGTAGAGAAACTGTTCACTAGGGGCTATTCACTACCCGGAGGCTTGGAATCCGATGGGTGTGTACACAAAGGTTATGATCCAGTTTCCAAATTTTATAAGGGTGAAGTAGCAAGAGTAGCTACTTGGATCATATACTACCCGGAGGGCTTGGAATCCCACGGGGGTGTACACATAGGTGGTAGTTTAGTTTCTAATCGTGGATTTCTGAGATGAGTATCATTTTTGTATACAAAATTGAAATTTCAAGTATTCTCCACATGTAAATACATATAAATACATATATTATTATGAAAATCCTCTTATGGACAAATTTTGGAAATAAGTATACGTGTTTTGAAAATATGAAAACCCAAGCCAATATTTTACGGGGTGAAGTGATGCTTACTTAGCTTATGCTAATTTTTGTCTACACCTTGTTTTTGTATTAAATGATTTTTACAGGTGAATATGGATGAAAATTTGAGATGATATCAAGTAGAGAAGGAATTAGTCTATCTAAGAATAGACCTGGAAGATTTATTTTGAGGAGATGATTTATTTATTCATGGTTGTAAATTTATTTCAATTTTTATGTATTAAGTTTGAATTTTAATTATTTATTGTAAGTTGTAAGTATTAGCCTTAGCGTTTGGGTATAGGAAAGATGCCTAAGCGTGGCGGTAACACCCGTTTTTCTATTGGTTAGTTAATGCTTCCGCAATGATTGTAGTAATTTTCAATTAATGAAAAAGAAAAATTTTAAGGAAAATAAGGTATGAAAATTGGGGTGTTACAAATTGGTATCAGAGCGGTATGAACCTTTGGGGTACAGGAAATTATTAGAGCCTAAGTTGTGAATTTTTGGATAAAAGTTTAAGTTATGAAAAGTTTGAATATAGGAACTGAAGTTTTGAATTGATATGAAATCCGTGGTGGATATTTGGCTTGAATATTTTGTTTGAGTATATGTTTAGGTGTGAATTGAGGAAGCTTCGAGGACGAAGCCTTTTCTTAACGGGGGTAGATTGTGACACCTCGAAAATTCGGTATGTATTTTCTTGAGAAAACATTATATAAAAAAAAATATTATTTATACTACTTTAAATGTTTTATGTTGCCCGAAAATTATTATTTTATAGTGTTTCCCTTTACTTCGGGTATAATATATTTATAAATATTATTTTTGAAGTTAGTTCTTAAGATTTGATTTGTCTTGATGGATTAGAGCATGGGCTTATTATTAGAGGACTTGGTTTCGAACCTGAGCAACAACAAAATGTTTTTTTTGTTCAAAGCTTTATTCTATTCTTATTCTTGTATATAGATATATATATTAAACTGGGTATGTGAGTACTCAAGAGTTTGAGTAGCTAGATGGTTCGGACTGGTGGTGTTGTTTGTAATGTTGCAGGTTCAATTCTCCTAGGCTACAAATTTATAGTTGTGTATGTGTTTTGGTTTCAGCTGAGAAGAGGAAACGTTAGGTGAAATGTATATAAATGCAGAAGGTCGGTCAGATTGGAAAAAAAAAAAAAATAAATTTGTGTACAATTGTTTTAATAGTGTTTGTCTCCACTTGGAAGTAAATTTCCTGATTTTAAGCAATTGAGCATAGATAAAGGAAATAATAAGGGAAAAGTTGGACTGCTCCACTAAAAGTGGAGAAATAGAAGGAAAACGTTGGATGGATTAGGTGATAGGTAATTTAATTATTATTACGGATCCCTTCATTATTATAAGAAGGAAGTAGGGAAATGTTTAGAAGAGTGTTTTCGGCAGAATGAGGAAAAGGAAGAAAGGAAAAGAAAAGAAAGTGAAAGAAGAGAAGAAGTATAAGGATTATCATCTTGTGCCGGGTTTATTTCTTGGAATTTGACTATTAGGTAAGTTTTCATGTTCATCAAAATTAATTATTTTACCCCAGTATATATATGAATATATTTTTATTATGTGCAAATATGGTTATTATGTGGTTCATACAATTATGTATTATATTATGTGAAAGTGCGTACGTACGTTATAGTTTGCAACTGTGATATATATATGCATTTAAGTGTTATATTCATACATGTGATTATGTATACTATAAACATATGATTGTGGGCTGCACAGTTTATTCACGTTAAAGCATGAAATTATGATGTGTCTGAAAATATGCATATTGAATCGTAAATATAAATTGTGGACCATTGTGTACAGTACGTTTAAATGAGTGTGCCCATCAGTCCATGTACTGTAAACCATATAGTGTTTATTAGTATACGTGTATTGTATAAATACTTGGCTTGGTATTTTAAAAGTTATATGTATCCGTATATATTAAAAGTGAAATATTATTGTGGAGAAATTATATTTATTATTGAAAAATTTAGTATTAAGAAATTACCCATATAATGGATGTTTTATGATTTGAGAAATAATCCATATATTGGATTAATGATTATATTTTTAAAAGAAAAATACAATTTGATGAAACCACAAAATTCGAGAGGTGTTCAGTAGAGAAACTGTTCACTAGGGGCTATCCACTACCCGGAGGCTTGGAATCCGATGGGTGTGTACACAAAGGTTATGATCCAGTTTCCAAATTTTATAAGGGTGAAGTAGCAAGAGTAGCTACTTGGATCATATACTACCCGGAGGGCTTGGAATCCCACGGGGGTGTACACATAGGTGGTAGTTTAGTTTCTAATCGTGGATTTCTGAGATGAGTATCATTTTTGTATACAAAATTGAAACTTCAAGTATTCTCCACATGTAAATACATATAAATACATATATTATTATGAAAATCCTCTTATGGACAAATTTTGGAAATAAGTATATGTGTTTTGAAAATATGAAAACCCAAGCCAATATTTTACGGGGTGAAGTGATGCTTACTTAGCTTATGCTAATTTTTGTCTACACCTTGTTTTTGTATTAAATGATTTTTACAGGTGAATATGGATGAGAATTTGAGATGTTATCAAGTAGAGAAGGAATTAGTCTATCTAAGAATAGACCTGGAAGATTTATTTTGAGGAGATGATTTATTTATTCATGGTTGTAAATTTATTTCAATTTTATGTATTAAGTTTGAATTTTAATTATTTATGGTAAGTTGTAAGTATTAGCCTTAGCGTTTGGGTATAGGAAAGATGCCTAAGCGTGGCGGTAACACCCGTTTTTCTATTGGTTAGTTAATGCTTCCGCAATGATTGTAGTAATTTTCAATTAATGAAAAAGAAAAATTTTAAGGAAAATAAGGTATGAAAATTGGGGTGTTACAATTGGGTAAGTGCATCTAGCTAAGAATCTACCTTGTATTTTGTGGTTTTGTTAGTCTTTTTGCATATTCTTATAAATGTTCTTTTGGGTTCTTGGGTAAAAGATGATCATCAAGAAGGTGGGGCTTTGTGAGCTTGCTGAGGCTTGTTGGAGTAGGAAAAGCTCTTTGAGGTAACCACTATGTCCATCAAAATCTATTTTCTACACTCCTATTCTATATGATGTTCTTGGTGTTGGAAATCCTGAAAATTCTTTGTGTTTAGCTTATTGTTGGATCTATTTGTTGGATTTCATCTTGATCTTTTGCCTAGTGTTGTATGATCATTGATGGTTTGGATTTCCATGTTTTTGGCCTCTAATTTGATGCAATGTTGATGTATTTTGGTCTGATTTTACTCTCTGGAAATTGGAATGTTTCGTGTCTGCTGTTGAGTTCTGGAAACTGGGATGGGAATGACCTTGCGGAGGTCCTCGGCGGCACAATGTAATCCGCGGAGTTCCGCAAGGCCAAGGCGGTTTGGTTGAACGGCGAGGGGATGTTCCGTCGAGGAGGACGCCTCCTTCTTGCGGAGGAGTGCGGCGGAGGGTTGTGATCCGTTGATGAGTTCCGCAAGGTCTCTGGGAATCTGCTCCCAGAGACTGTTTTGTGATGTTGTTGTCTGTTGTTTCTCTTTGTTTCTGATTATTGTTGGATTGTTTTGTTGGATATTTTACCATGTCTTTGGAGTATTTATCCATGACTTTTGTTGGGTATTTATTACCTTGTCTTGGAGATTTATTCATGTCTTTAGTTCCCCTTTTGTACTCTTGGTCTTTGATTCTTTGAGATTCATTACCTGGATTGGCTTTGTTCATAGTTGAGATGAACACTTTTGGTTTTTGTTTGGGTGATTGGAGTATGAGTATGAGGTGGTTTTGTTGGTATCGTTGGAGCTTGTTGGGTGAACTATCTGTGCTACTATTATTTGTATTTGGGTTCATTACCCCTGTGATTGGGTTCATTACCCCGGATTGGGTTGATTACCCTGTGATTGACTTAGGTCCCTGTGTGATTGGACTACGGTCCCTGTGATTGGGTTCATTACCCGTGATTGGGTGATTGGGTTGTACCCTGTGATTGGACTTAGGTCCCTGTGATTGATTGGATTTTTTACCCCTGTGTACCTGGCTTCTGATTGGGGTTGGGTTCGGTTTGATGGTTGGTGTGAGGATTTGGTGGTTGGTGTTGAGAATTCCTTTCGGTTCTTTGGTTGTGAGTCTTTGTTTATTCGGTTGATATCTCGTTGTTCTCGGTTATGATTGATTGTTCCTTATGATTGTGTTCAGTTGGTATCTTGGTTATGGTCGTTGTTGTCTTATGCTTTTGTTGTTGGACATTGGTTTCATTTGGAAGAGTCTTGGTTTGTGATTCATTCAGTTTATTGTTGTTGAGTATCCGTTTTGAATTAATGAACAGTTCGTTGGTGTGTATATTCTATATGGGTGTGTAAACCTATTTACAAGCTTATGATATCTATACTTCCTTGCGTGAATGGTGGTTACTTAGCAGTCTTTTGCTAATGGTTCTTGTGTGTTTTCATAAAGTCTATGCGCGAGCGCGATAGAGTATACCTGTCTGAGGATGCGTAGACTAGATGTTATGTTTCTAGACTTGTGCCGTTTTTGAGATTTTATATACTATGGTTTAGTTGTGGATACTTGAGACATGTTTGAGGATTTTATCTATGCAGTTCTATTCCTTTGGTTAGCCTGTGCATCTAGGCTTTACCTAGATGTGGCATGATGCCCTTAGGTTTTTAATTCGCTTCCGCTATGTTATGTTTTGTAGTTGAGATAGGCAGCTGTTGTGTTAAGTTTTATCTATCTCAGCTTGTGTAAGGTTGGGGTGTCACAGTTGGTATCAGAGCCTGTGTTGAGGTCTAAGTAGAGATCCTAGGGTTGAACTTTTGAGACTCTAGGACTTGATCAGTAGACATTAAGATGTTTTTGAGAATCCTAGGATGTGTGAATTCTAGGATGCGCGGTGAGGACACGCCTTGTTTGCTATAGTTATATGTGTTTGTTACGTAGCACCAAAACCACCATCACAACCATACTCCAACACCAACTCAACCAACCAAGACGTGGGTTCATCT
Organism: Ipomoea trifida; assembly: GCA_003576665.1. NCBI lineage: Eukaryota > Viridiplantae > Streptophyta > Magnoliopsida > Solanales > Convolvulaceae > Ipomoea > Ipomoea trifida. The sequence goes on from CP025648.1 coordinate 9,706,191, forward strand.
CAAATATGAACACCAACCAACTCCCAGATTATGAATCAAAGGATCAATAGATCAAGAACGCCAAAAAGATGGAAACCAAAGACATGAATCAATATTCCAAACTAAGGCATCAAATACCCAATGAATGACATGAATAAATACTCCAAAAGCATGGTAAATTACCCAACAAAACAATCCAACAATGATCTGAAACAAAAGACCAACAACAGACAACAACAGCAGAAAGTCGCTCTCTGGAAATCATTTTCCAGTGAACTAGCGGAACACGCTCACGAAACACAGTTCTCCACCGACCTCCTCCGCAAGGAGGAGACGGTCCCCCACAACGGGCCTCTCCCCTCCGCCCAACTCTTCCGTCGCCACCTTGCGGATCACCCTCGCGGGTTACATTATACCGCTTGGGTCTTCCGCAAGGCCAAACCCTATCCCAGATTTCCAGAATCAAGAACAGACATGAACAAATACCATTTCCAGAATACAAAACTCAACCAAATACACTCACATTTCATCCCATTTAGAGTCCAAGAATAAGGAAATCCATAACATTATTGATCATACAACACAAGACAAAGATCAAGATGAAATCCAACAAGAAACATCCAAGAAATAGGCTATACAACAAGAATTTTCAGGATTTCCAACACCAAGATCAATATATATAGAATAGGTGAATAAAATAGTTTTGATGGACATGGATGGTTACCTTTGAAGCGTATTTAATCCCAAAAGCGTTTAAATCCAAAGCAACGTCAAACTCAAAGCTCGGTTCATACTCACGAACCTGAAGATCATTATAACCTAATACCATTACTAACTACTACTAAAACGAGGTTGTAACCAATACTAATCTAGCCTTAAACCATAATATTAACTCATTACTAAAACTAAACCATAAGCTTGGTGACAATATAAGAATCTAGTCCAGTAGTAATTCTTAATAAAACTAACTATAAAGGCTTAAAGGGATATATATATATATTACCTCAATTACTATGCTTAAGCATGGAATCAAACCCGCACCCTTCAGCTCAGGCTTGAGAGCTATACCACCACGCCAATTTGTTTCTTGTGCTGTGTTGCGCAACTGACGAACCAAAAACCTTCGCACGGACCTCCGGCCTTCACGAACGGACAACATCTCGCCGTCTTCGTCTTCCGCTAATGGCCTAACGGGGAGGAAACCACCGTCACGCCATTCCGCTGCCAAGGTCCGCCGCCGCTACGTCGCCCTTGCCGGAGCTGCTTGTTGCCGCCGACCACGCAAGGAACCAGTCGGGGAGTCCCTGCCGGACGTTCTTGAGCACGGTGTCGGGAGTCGTCACCTCCGAACAGAGGAAGCTGCTTCGTCATCTTCGTTGGTTACCCGAAGCTCGCCGAGAACAGGGGAATATGGGACGCCACCGGAGCCTTGTTGCAGAGCCTCCATTTGCCGAGCCTGGTGCAGTCGCTGCGACGCCGGGGAAACGAGGAACGCCGCCATGCACATCCGCTGGAAACGGAGAAGGGAGTTCCGCTAGGCTTCACCGTCGCCGTCATCCGCATGGTTCCGCTTTGCCGTCAAGAAGGGGAAGAACGCTGGAAACAGGGGAGTTGACGCCGCCGCTCCATCGCACGAAGGGAGGACGCCACAGCTAGACCTGCCGCCGCCGAACACCGCTTCACCGGGAAGAAGAGAAACGTAGCTGCTGCTTGCCGTTGACGGGAGAGGTGCAACGAGGAGGGTGATGACTGATCACGGCCTACGGTTGCTCGGTTGAAGAAGTAGACGACGCTCACCGTTGCTTCGTATCCTTGTTCACTGCCATGCTGAACGGAAACGGATGAATACGAGAAGGAGATGGCGGATGGAGAGAGAGACGACGAGAGGGAGAGACGGAGACCAAGGAATGGAATTTGTTCTCTGCTGATCATTTTTGGAGTTACCCTAATTGGAAACTTCCATTTAGGGCTAGGTCAAAATTAGAAGCTTGGGTCAAAACTATATTTATGAATTGGGTTGGACTAACTTAATTGGGTCAAGGTGATCATGATATACTTATTGAACTTAGGGTAGTTTATTGGGTCCAATAAAATAATATGGGCTACTTAGAGAAGTTGGGTCAAAACCATAGCTTATAATACTTGTATATATATATAATCATATTCATGGGCTCAAGAATAATTCATATGTTATGGAATACATATATATTAATAGGAATAATGGGCTATGGATCTTTATATCAATAATTCATATATATATATAAGTATGTGGTCCCAAGCCCATAGGAAAATAGTAATGTTTATAATTATTTAAATTATTATTTAATAAGAAAATAACCCCCTTATAATATTCAAAAGAGTAGTAGGAATTTTCGGGGTGTTACATCCCTAGTTGATCCTACCCTTTTCCTAAAACTCACCAAAAATCTCTCATTCTGCACCCATCAGTCATCCGCGATTCATCGCCTTCAGCCTCTTTTGGAGTGATAAGGTTATGCGAACCGTAGTTTGCATGTAGAGCTTATTCGAATCTCAGATTCGGGTTGCGTGGGAAGCAAGCCAAGATCTGTCAACCGGTTAGAGTGTCGTGATCAAATCATCAAGCTGTGGAAATCGCTTAGAGTTGAGAGACTCCTTATCCTTCTTAAAAACAGACTTCTTCCTTGTCCCCTGAAATCCCAATTATCCCGCCATAGCGGAATCCCTTCTCTTTGTTCTAATCAGTATTCCTATATATTCTTGGAAACTAAATTCTTCTTTGTTTCTTGAGACTCCAAATGCCTTTTGTTGAAACATCCCTCCTATTGATTCTAGACCTCATTGCTATCGTCCCTTGAAACCGAATTTCTCTCATTCCCTTGGAAATTGTATATCCTTTCGTTGAGACATCCCTTCAGTTTATCTTAAGTGTCATTCTTATCTCCTTTCAAGATTGAATTTCTTTCTTTCCTTTGGAGAATTGCATACCCTATCGTTGGAAAACTCTTCCTGTGTTTTCAATCTCGCCCCATCTGTTCTCGAAGCCAAGTTCTTTTCGTTCCTTCTCTTTTGTTGAAAGAACTTGATATTCCCTTGATTGAGAAATACTTTTGGCCTCTTCGAACCTCATCCTTATTTTCTTTCGAAGCTGAGTTCTTCTCTTTTCTTCAAAGAACTTGACATCCCCACTTATTGAGAAGTCATTCCCATCCTCTCAAACGTTGTTCTTGTTTGCTTCTTGAAAATATCTTGTGCAAGGTGACAACCTTATTTCCTAAGTTGTAACCTTGGTAACCTTTGACTCTAATCTTAACCTACGTTGTCCTTGAATCCTGAACCATAAACCTTTCATTCTCTTTCCTTGTTGGGTCAACGTTTTTCTTAATAAGCATGCCTTCTATAAATACTTCTCTATATGTACTACCGTACTAGTTTTAACCTTCTGTCCCCAATACGAACTATCCTTATGGAATGGTTCTGAGTTGGATCTTTCAAGAAATGGAGTTCACCTAAGCTGTCAAAAGGTTAAAGCAAAGAACTGTAGAAGCTCGTTCGGTTGGGAAGTTTTGTAGATCGGGTAACCCTAAGGTCGTAAACGTCTACATGTGTCATCGGAAAAGTTGAGTTGGTTCAAGAAAGAGTGAAAGCTGCCCATGACCGATAGAAGACATATACAGACCAAGTTAGACCAGATGCGTGATGCGTTCGCATTTTGCTGCTGAAGATATATGTGTGTGATGCGCTTCGTGATATCCAGCTTGAAGTCGTAACCTTTGAAGATGCTCTATCTTATGAAGAGAAGCCGGTATGATCCAACCACGTGGCCAAAGGAGCAACTTTGGATATGGGAGATGTGATGAGAAATCGGGTCCAAGCAGTTCGGCACGAGGAGGTCACCCGGGTTAGTTGATAGTTCTCGCGCTCGTAATAGATCCTTGTTAGGAATCCTTTTACCTAAGTGAGTAGCTAGTTTAGTTCTTGCATGTTGTACATGGGTTGGGTAAGTTAAGAGGTTAAGAGGTTGTAGAGTAGTACGTTCTTAAGTTCGAGTTGGTTAGGCAATCATTCTCTTTAATCTTCGGTTGAATCTTTGTTCCTTTAAATCGTTCCGTTTCAAGTTCCCGTGAGCTTTGAGCTTCGGGGACGAAGCTCCTTTTAAGGGGGGTAGAGTGTAACACCCCGTAAATTCGTTCAAACCTTTCGGCCGATAATTAATTCCTTGGGCAATTTAATTATTTTAATCGGGCTAGTTCTTTCAATTTAATATATATATACATATATATATATTTCTTGAGCCTAATTTAATTATTCTAATCAAGAGCCCAATTAATTGAATTTATTCTTGTAAGGGATTTTATTCAATTTGGACCCTTACAATCTTTATAATTAAACACTCCTACAAGCCCAATTTCTTGATCATATATTATATAATATATATGTATTGTTACTAAGACATCTTATGGGCTTCCTTGTTCTAATTATTATATTAATTGTAAGGGGTGAATTCATTAGCCCAACTTACTAGTCTTGAATATATTTAATTCCCATATCTATTATAATATAAACAACTTAAGCCCACTTCATATTAATGTCTTACACCCTAAATATTGTATGTATTCTTAGTATATATTTTGATGATCAAAAACCCCTAAAGGTTTTCACTCCTTCTCCTCCCTACTCTCTCTTTTCCCACACGCCATTTCCTCCTCATTTGCATCCAAAATTGATCTTCATTTCCCTACAAGTTTTCAAGTCAAGATTGCTCTTTTATGCTTGTCTAGGATTGGGTAAGTGCATCTAGCTAAGAATCTACCTTGTATTTTGTGGTTTTGTTAGTCTTTTTGCATATTCTTATAAATGTTTTTTTGGGGTTCTTTGGGTAAAAGATGATCATCAAGAAGGTGGGGCTTTGTGAGCTTGCTTGAGGCTTGTTGGAGTAGGAAAAAGCTCTTTGAGGTAACCACTATGTCCATCAAAATCTATTTTCTACACTCCTATTCTATATGATGTTCTTGGTGTTGGAAATCCTGAAAATTCTTTGTGTTTAGCCTATTTTGTTGGATCTATTTGTTGGATTTCATCTTGATCTTTTGCCTAGTGTTGTATGATCATTGATGGTTTGGATTTCCATGTTTTTGGCCTCTAATGTGATGCAATGTTGATGTATTTTGGTCTGATTTTACTCTTTGGAATTGGAATTGTTCGTGTCTGCTGTTGAGTTATGGAAACTGGGATGGGAATGACCTTGCGGAGGTCCTCGGCGGCACAATGTAATCCGCCGGGGAGTTCCGCAAGGCCAAGGCGGTTTGGTTGAACGGCGAGGGATGTTCCGTCGAGGAGGACCACCTCCTTCTTGCGGAGGAGTGCGGCGGAGGGTTGTGATCCGTTGATGAGTTCCGCAAGGTCTTTGGGAATCTGCTCCCAGAGACTGTTTTGTGATGTTGTTGTCTGTTGTTTCTCCTTTGTTTCTGATTATTGTTGGATTGTTTTGTTGGGTATTTTACCATGTCTTTGGAGTATTTATCCATGCCTTTTGTTGGGTATTTATTACCTTGTCTTGGAGATTTATTCATGTGTTTAGTTTCCCCTTTTGTACTCTTGGTCTATTGATTCTTTGAGATTCATTACCTGGGAGTTGGCTTGTGTTCATAGTTGAGATGAACACTTTGGTTTGTTGTTTTGGGTTGAGGTTGGAGTATGAGTATGATGTGGTGGTTTGTTGGTATCGTTGGAGCTTGTTGGGTGAACTATCTGTGCTACTATTATTTGTATTTGGGTTCATTACCCTGTGATTGGGTTCATTACCCCGTGATTGGGTTGATTACCCCTGTGATTGACTTGGTCCCTGTGATTGACTATGGTCCCTGTGATTGGGTTCATTACCCCGTGATTGGTTCATTACCCCGTGATTGGGTTGATTACCCTTCGTCCCTGTGATTGGACTAGTCCCTGTGATTGGGTTTTACCCCTGTGTACCTGGCTTCTGATTGGGTTGGGTTCGGTATGATGGTTGGTGTGAGGATTTGGTGGTTGGTGTTGAGAATTCCTTTCGGTTCTTTGGTTGTGAGTCTTTGTTTATTCGGTTGATATCTCGTTGTTCTCGGTTATGATTGATTGTTCCTTATGATTGTGTTCAGTTGGTATCTTGGTTATGGTCGTTGTTGTCTTATGCTTTTGTTGTTGGACATTGGTTTCATTTGGAAGAGTCTTGGTTTGTGATTCATTCAGTTTATTGTTGTTGAGTATCCGTTTTGGATTAATGAACAGTTCGTTGGTGTGTATATTCTATATGGGTGTGTAAATCTATTTACAAGCTTATGTATATCTATACTTCCTTGCGGGTGTGAATGGTGGTTACTTAGCAGTCTTTTGCTAATGGTTCTTTGTGTGTTTTCCAGGTTTGCATTAAAGTCTATGCGCGAGCGCGATAGAGTATACCTGTCTGAGGATGCGTAGACTAGATGTTATGTTTCTAGACTTGTGTTGTGGGCCTGTGTGCCGTTTTGAGATTTTATATACTATGGTTTAGTTGTTGGATACTTTGAGACATGTTTTGAGGATTTTATCTATGCAGTTCTATTCCTTTGGTTAGCCTGTGCATCTAGGCCGTGTTTTCTTACCTAGATGTGGCATGATGCCCCTTAGGTTTTTAATTCGCTTCCGCTATGTTATGTTTTGTAGTTGAGATAGGCAGCTGTTGTGTTAAGTTTTATCTATCTCAGCTTGTGTAAGGTTGGGGTGTCACAAATATACTATCAACAATTGTGGCTATGTCATCACCAGTGGATGGCAACAACATTTCGTTAGGGATTGGGACGTTTGCATAACATCATTAGCCCCCCCCCCCCATTATTCCATATCCGATAGCAGCTAACCATGATGCAATTTTTTCAACCTTTTGCATATCCACTCCTGGTTCCCTGTTGTTCAGTCTTAGATTCTTTGTTAACCTAAGAACTTTACACGACTCCCACAGATACGAAGAGTTGATTGAAGCTGAAACAATATCTTGTCTCAAACCTTTAGGGACGACTGGCAAATTTGTCTAAAATCAACACCCAAAACCACAGTCTTCCCACCAAAAGTTTTTTTGTTAGTATGAGGATCGCTGAACCGCAAGAGATCACGCAATGTCCTATCAAGTGCCTCGAAGCAGTGTTTGTGCATCATTGGTGCTTCATCCCATATTATAAGTTTACACTTGATAATTAATTCTGCAAGGTGGCTACCCTGAGTGATGTTGCATGTGGAATCCTCGGTAAAGCCAATTGGTATTGCGAACCTTGAATGTGCAGTCCGACCTCCTGGCAACACCAAAGATGCAATACCGCTACATGCCACGTTGATGACGATCTCACCCTGTGACCGTATTTTTGCAGATAAGGCCTTCTAAACAAATGTTTTTCCTGTACCACCGTAGCCATATACAAAGTACAGGCCCCCGTTATGTTGTTGTATATCATGTAGAATCGTATCGTATTCAGCAGTTTGCTCATCAGTCAATTGCTTTTCCATCATCTCACTCTCATCTCTTAATGCAGCCCGATCATAAGCCAGCTCAGCAAACAACAGGCGATTATCACATCCCCATGCAGAATCATAGTTTGGAATTGGCATTTGGGGAAATAGTTCAAGGTATTGTTGTACAACTATAACAATCGCTCAATTTCAATCAACGCCGAATTCTTCTTCTCATCATCGGATAAACACAATTCTTAATTTGTACAAATAAAATGTCACAAAAATAATTTAAAAATATTATACGACATAAAGATTATATTAAATAACTTTTTCAAATACCTCTTTCTTGCAACACTTTGCGTTTGTTATATTGTACATCCTCTGAAAGGTGATGCCACACTTCATTCCACACATTTTCCGGGCGGTTAATCAAGTTAGAGGTAAGTAATATGACAAATAATTTCCTCATTGATGCAGTAGTAGACCACTGACTTGCTTCATTAATTGCATCAATGTACTCTTTATCATCATCTAACGACCCTCTGGCATAGTAGGCATCTCGAAAAGTTGGATATATGACACCCTTATATGACTTGATGTCTTCAAAATTTCTAGGACCTCGAACTACATTCAGGAGACATCTCAGGTAATATATTTCACCACTTCCCAGAGGTACGTAAAAAATTCGTCCAATGGCGAACCCCCTCTACCTTGGATGCCATTCTCTAATATCGTTCTTCCACAAAAACTTGGTTGGCATGTCAATATAAGGCAACTCCTTAGCAGAATCATATTTCTTGTTAGCATCAAACCATGCAGTAAACATGCTTTGATTTACCGTCGGTTGATTCATAACATTTTCTATATGGTTATCATCCTCAAACACAACTGATTGGCAATCTGGAAGATGGAAACTTAATCTTTCCACTGGAGGGTGCCTAAATTGGACATCAAAGCTAAGAAGTCGCCAAGAAGCCTCGCATGCAAAAACATACCTGCAATCATAATACATGCTGATTTCATCTACAACCTCATTTGACTGCTTATCAGTGGTGCTTCTGTAGAATTCAGCAGTGACCATATCATTACCTTTGTTCACATACTTAAATAGATGTTTGATTGACCTAGATTGGTTACACCATTCTACGTTGATGTGGGTCTTATATTTGAGAAGCAAGTATCTATTATGTGGTACAACATATCTGCTATCCAATTGCACACCATTCTTCTCCACAGTTTTACCATTGTCACGACGCTTGTATATTGGATACCCCTCATCATCCCAAGTGGATACAACAACAAATTTCTTTGGGAAGTGTTTTGAACACCTATTGTTCACCATGCACGGAGATTTGGGCCTTTCTATTCCACATGGTCCGTGAATCATAAATTCTTCAACAACTTGGTAGTAATCAATGTCTAATTCTTTGTTAGGAATTTCTGCAGAAATGAATTTGTCCATTGTTTCTGATGTAAAGGGTATTGCCAATCTTTGTAGGAATATTAGAATGTGAGCATGTGGTAATCCACGCTTATGAAATTCAATAGTATATACCACTACACCAAAAGGAAAAAAGTAGAAGTTAGATGTCAGTTTACTATATTATACATTAAAAAAGTAAAAGCAAAATTGAAACATTTACTATATTATGCATTAACATAACTAAAAAATTTATGATACCTGCCGTGACAACACCAAATAGATTCCCTGACCGTATTTCTTTCACTAAAGAATCTATCTTCATCTTGAAAACCCTACATATAATGTCTGGCCTATCTTCAGCTTTCAAGTTGCATTTTTGCATGTATCTTTGAATCTCCGGCCACTTTGGATTACAAGTGAATGTGATAAATAAGTTTGGATATCCCTTGTGTCGACAAATGGCCATTGCATCTTGATAATTCTGAATCATATACCTAGCACCACAAGTGAAACTGGATGGTAAGATTATTCGTTTACCTTGTTTGCTAGTATCAACTTCTCCTCTGATCAAAGCATCTGAAAGTCCTTTATATGCTTCACATCTCAATGCCTTTTGATTGTTTCTGATATAGAAAAGCCTGCTAGATTCAACCATGGTGTATGCATCTACTAGAAATTGCTGGAAAAGCCTCCTTGTATATAGCATTGTCGATACTTCATTAAACTTTTCATGTATCCTAAAAGCGAAGAACTCACGCTGTGATACACGCACTCTACCACCACTTTGTTGGTTTCGGGTGACATTGAATTGAATATCTTCTCTATATCCGTCTTCGCCGTACGGGAAGAGAATAGGATATTGCAAAGGCAAATATGCTGGATTGAGCTTATTTATTCTCTTTAGGCCACCTGCATTACTTTCAACCAGAATATCCCGTTGACCCTTTCTGGGGTCCAAGTCACCAAAAATCAGTGCAGCTACCTCAGATACAGTTGGTAAGTTGTATGTCCTGGCATCACCATTTCGTTTACCAATCAACCTCATCTTAAACTAAACTCGTGGATTAGAGTCAATTTGATTATTTTTTGCTAACCGGAATGATTTCACCAATACATTGTGATCATCTAAATCTTGCTTAATATCTTCCACTATCTTGACATGCATTTTATCCATATTTTCCGAAAGGCTGATACAGAAGCAGTTAATATAAGTTGTGACAACATGTAGTATTTGAACATGAATTTAACGATGAATTATAATAGTAAATAAAAAGTAAAGCAAGAGTATTACCTAAATGTCCTGATGCAGTTTTCGACCTCATTTTATGTGTCATGGATGTATAACTGAGCAAATTTAGGCTTATTTCCTTGTTGCGGAAGTAATCCTCCCATTAAATGGAAGTTTTGTCCATTAATCCTAAAAATGGGTGGGCATTACCCATGTTTATGGATTTGTCGACCTTTGCTCCTAATGAGATAAACGAAAACATGATATTATACATCCTAATGTGTTGTCGAAATTCTTTTTGTTTTTGTCCTTTAGTAAAAAAAAAAAGGTCAAAAATCCTTTTAGGAGGTAGGCGCATTTTCGGTAGCTTTATTTTCCCATGGCTACAACACGATGAATATTTTGGTGTTCCGTTGCACACAGACTTATTAACTCGTTCTTCAAACCAATAGATTGCATTGCAGTGTTCACAAATATTACTGGGGTCACCAATATCGTGGTAAATCACTGGCAACATGAAAACAAATGATAAAACATATACATAAAGAGTTCAAAAATCATTATCATAACTAATTAAAGAATAAAACTAATTTTCATACCAGCATCTTGGCGTACATTAGCCTCCTTAACCGTGTCAACATTAAGGAACAATTCTTCTAAATTGCGAACAACTGGTTCTGATTCATGTGTCTTT
>CP025648.1:9721954-9732960 GCA_003576665.1 Ipomoea trifida
AAACCTTTAACGTCGGTTATTATGAAACAACCGACGTTAAAAGTTCCAACTTAATGCTACACCGTGATACGACGACGGCTCCGGCATTAGCCATCGTCGTATCTCCAATCGGATCATAATACGACGTCGGCAACTTGGTAGCCGACGTCGTAGCGCAATTATCAACCGGCGACGGGGGGGAAACGACGACGGCTACGCGTTAGCCGTCGTTGTATCTCCAATGGGAGCGCAATACGACGTCGGCAACGTGGTAGCCGACGTCGTATCGCAAATATCCACCGGCGACGGGGGGATACGACGACGGCTACGGCATTAGCCGTCGTCGTATCTCCAATCGGATCATAATACGACTTCGGCAACTTGGTAGCCGACGTCGTAGCGCAATTATCAACCGGCGACGGGGGGGAAACGACGACGGCTACGCGTTAGCCGTCGTTGTATCTCCAATCGGAGGACCTTTAACGTCGGTTATGTTACATAACCGACGTGTTAGGGTTTAAAAATACAACCCGTCGGCCCAAATATTACGATGTCGCCCCAATCCCTAAATTAAAACAATATTCCGTAATTCTGATCTGCGCCCCCAAGCCTACCAATTTTTTTATTTTGCGCCATCCCTACTAAAATTTCCCTCCTGCACACTTGGTAAAAAAAAAAAAAAATCTTCCCTCAAATCATTCATAACCCTAATTCTCAGCCCTTCTATCGCTTCCCTAACTCAGCAGATAGGACCTCTCCTCCTCCTTGCGAGACGAAGACGACAGGCGACTAGTTGAGTTCCAACAATAAAGCTGCTGCCCGATTTCAACCTCCGCCCCTGCCGACCACAAAGCTTGCCTTCCATGGGAAGACTCCGCATCTTCTCTCCGGTCTCCACCCCCGCCCTTGCCGACAACAAAGCTGCTGCCCGGTGCCGCCTCAGCCTCCGCCCCTACCGACGACGAAGTTGCTGACTCTGAACTTATTTTAGTTTTTAGTTAAATGTTTCGATTGGATCTCAATCTCACCATAGCCGCACCAATCTCACCCACACAGCCGCCGCGTCGCCCTCCTCCGCTCCTCGCCGCTACTGCTCCCAAATTAAAACCTTAAATAGTTAAATCCCTAACATCAAATTATCCGCCTCTTTCTCTGTTTTTTCTCAATCCCTTCGCCTCCTTCCCTCAATCTCCTCTCTCAATCTCTTATTCCCTTCGCAGTCTGAAGAGTGAAGACTTCTGCCGGGCGACGAGTCGACGATGACGACGGGGGCTTAGTAGCTCAGGTGGTCTGACGGGCGACGACGACAACTGAGAGTTTCCAGGGACAACATCAGTTTCAACAGCTCCGGCGGATTGACAACAACGGCAGTGGAACACCGGAGTAGCGGCAGTGATGGCAATTACGAACTAACGATAAGTCTTTCTATTTTTATTTTTAAAATTTTGTATAAATATTGTAGTTTATTTATTTATTTGTGAAGTTTTGAATGTGCAAATCAAGCTCTAGAATGTGCAATATATTTTTTCCCTACTCGTTGTCTTACAGCTGTTACAAGTCAACTATGTTTGCCTATTTTAATTCCATTTATTATTATATTATGTTAAAGTACATTATGTTAGAATTTTTTATGTGTGTTATAATTGGAAGCAGAATGAAGAAATGCTACAAAAAGAGCGATTAGTGTTCTATATTGCTCAACTGGACCATGCTGGAATAACAACACAGGTATAATATTTTACCCTTGGAGTTTTTTTTTTTTTTTGTTTATCAATATAATATTTTACCCTTAGTCTATTTTATTGATTGTTAATCAATGTATATTTGATTTAAGCTAGAAGAAATTGTCTTGAATGATATGATCACATGAAATTAGAGAATGTTTTTTATCAGAAAATGATAAAGAAAACTTTATGCATGAACCTGAATACATTCTTGAGTAGTGAGTTTCCTTCCCTTTTTGGCATCAAAATTCTGTATATAAGCATGAATCTGTTGCCTTGTTCAAGTTAGAAGTCCATTTTCAGCAATTGTTCCTTTTAATTATTTGTGATTCTTTTATTCTTATTCTCTTATTTAACACAGGCACCTAAAACCACTGCACGGTAAATGAATAATGAATGATGTGTTTTGACCCTTTGATATATATGTGTTCTTGCTTATTTAATATGGAGTATTTGATTAATACTGGAAGAAAGGTTGCACTACATGGCATTTGAACTGCCCAATTATTTTCAATCTTTCTTCGTGGGTATTTCAAATTATAGCAATTTTATGGTGTTTCAATAGGTAAACAGAGTTGAGACTTCCATAGGTTTATGTAATTTTTTAGGATTAGCCTACAATTTTGTAGTTTGTATTTCAATTGCTGTATTCTGCTTATTTTATTAACTCTATTAACTTAGTAAGGATCATGGATGAGCTCTAAACTGCTAGCCCCTATATGAATTGGTTTTGAACTGGAATTTAGTTGGGGTTTGGGCTCTGAAATCAGTAATAAAAATAGATCATTTTGATGCTTTGAATGTGGATTGTGATTGATAGTATGGCAGTGCTTTGCACTTGAATCTCTGAGGTGCTGCATTAAATTGCAGTAGAATATGTGCTGCTGCAATTGAGGTATGCTGATGTTACTGGAAATGGGATTATGAGTATAATGGGATTGTTTTGATTGAAGTTTAATTTGGATCCTAATATGATGCAGCAATGCTGCTGCAAATTAGGAATCAAAAATGGTGGGAATTAATTGCATTGCAGTGGAGACATGCATTACAGTAATGAATTGAAAAAAAAAACATTGTAGCACTTGAAAAAAAAAAAGAGGACTTGTTAGACTATAACTGTGGGGTTTATGTGTCAAATAAAGACATGGCCCAATGTATTCTGAATTTGCTTATGAGACCTGCAGTGTTTTTATTCTGTACTTTTAGCATCTGCCTGATATGAACCTAAATGCTTATGTAATCAGAAGTCGGAACTTTATATATGTTTTGACGGGTTTTAGCATATGTTCTGGAGTTTGATAAATGTATACAAATCTCTTTATACATTGTGGCAATGGCAAGCATATATAAATCATTTCCTGCTCGGTAGTCCACTGTTATATTTATTTGTTGTAAGAAAATGTCTTTAGGCCTTATAGTTAGCTTCTAATCAACGTAGGAAATATTCTGTTGATCCATTTTTGAAATCCATTCACTCTTTTAATTCCGTAAGGCCTTATCAGCTTCCAGAAAACTACTCCAATATGGTGCATTTTTAGATTTTTTGTTAAAAAGAAAACTACTCCAATATGGTGCAGCTCTCTGTTCTAATTCCTCTTGTTGCTCCAATATGCTGTTTCATTTGAGTTAACCTTGTGGAAGAAAGTTATATGTTTTTTGGTGTGGTGCTATAAATTAGTTCATTAAATTTATTATTGGTTTTTGTTCCATAATATAAGTGATTACTTTAAGTTTAGAGCAGCCACTTGTCATCCAATTATCTATATTGTCTCTAACATTAAAGTTTGTTGTGGTAATATTGTTTAATAATTATTAAGTGTTTTATTTATGCACCTACAACACTCCTCTTGTTCTTTTTGTTTGTCTAATCTTTGTAATGCTATTTCACTAGGTGTTATGCTCGCTTGCATCCCCATGCTGTAAATTGCCGTAAAAAGAAGTGTGGCACAGGAATCAGGTTTGTTGCATGAAGCTTGAGGTTTTATATAGTGTAAATGAGAATTGTTTATAAGCTTGAGCTTACTAATTATTTATTACTTTTCAACATTATAGATAGTGGAGAAAGTTGGTTCATTGAGCTACAATCAACAAGAGATTGATGAAGTTAGAGACACATGGGCCAAGTACTTTGTTGATGAATGGATTAATACATTGCATTAGCTAGTATGTGAAATAGTAATGTGATGTATTGCTTTTGTTGATTCGGTACAAAGTTTGGGATAATATTATGACTTGTATTAATGAATATAGATAATTTTTGATGAACTTCTATTATTAATTATTATCAATTGTGAGATTTATTGCTTTTATTAATTTTGATATTATAAATATAAATTGTCCAGGTTTTGAATGTGATTGTGATTGCTATATATATTTGAGCAAGTTTTGGGTGTAAATAGAAAAATAAAATTAATATTTAAAAACAAAAAAAATTACCCTACAACGTCGGCTAGTCTTATTAGCCGACGTTGTAGGGTAATTTTTTTTGTTTAATATTACCTACAATGTCGGCTATTTGTAAATAGCCGACGTCGTAGGGTACCTACGACGTCGGCTATTTGTACTTAGTTGACGTTGTAGGGTATTTTAGTAGCCTCCAAATTACCTACAATGTCGGCTATTTGTAATTAGCCGACGTTGTAGGGTATTTTAGTAGCTTTCAAATTACCTACAACGTCGGCTATTTTTAATTAGCCGACGTTGTAGGGTATTTTAGTAGCTTCCAAATTAACTACAACGTCGGCTATTTGTAACTAGCCGACGTTGTAAGTGTACCTACAATGTCGGCTAACTCGTATCCGACGTTGTATGTGTACACTTACAACGTCGGCTAACTTTTAGCCGACGTTGTATGTGTACACTTACAACGTCGGCCAGATCAACGTCGGCTTTTAGCCGACGTTAAAGGGTCTACTTAGCCGACGTTAAAAGCCATTTGTGTAGTAGTGGAAGGTGGTAAAGGTATGGGAGATGTTAAAACGAAGAGTCCTGAACTCCCCGAGTGTCGTGTCTCACGTGGATGGCAAATTGGAGAATGTAGGTTTCCTATCTTTTATGGTTTAGACAACACAAGAGAAGAAAATATAGAGATTAATAAAACAAGGTAGTGTTCAATTTCCCTTGGGATAGGATTGAAGGAGCTTGGAGTACAATCCTGAGTGGCGTCACACTCAAGCTCCCAATCCTCAGTCAGTTGGGGAATATTATCGAACACCTTGCCTACAAGTTCCATCCGGATCTCATCTTCTCAAGTTGAGAGCGGGAGATGTGAGTAGTGGGCTCTCATCCCTTTGCGATATCTCGCCAAAGGGATGATCCTAGATCCTTGAAGAGATCGGGGCCCTCGATCCAACAAGAACATCCAAAACATACACACAATTTCGATAATAACCTAAGACATCAAAACTCATTCAACAATTTAAGATCATGAACACAAAATCTCCATCCTTCCTAGCCCATATCCTAAGGTCCAGCCCTTCATAGGCTTCAATAACATCATATCATTCACATAGCAAGGCATATTTACAAGATCAAAGCAAAAAGCAAATATCTTTAGGAAAAATGAAAGTTCAAGGAAGAAATCCAAAAGAGAAATCAAATAACAATGAAAGAGTTTACCCAAGAGGATTCCCAAGCTATGGGGATCCAAGATTCTCTTCTCCAAGAAGTTCTTCCTCCTCTCACTAATCTTATCTAACCCTAATCTAAAAATGAGAAGTGAAAAATTGGCAAAAGGTCCTTTTCTCCTAGCTCAAATGTCCCTTTTATACTAAAACATCGCGCAGGGTTCTAGTGCGAGTCCACACCAGCCACACGCGTGTGGGCAGGCGTGGATGCATTCTGGAATTAGTCCACGCACGCCCACACGCGTGGTGGGGGTCGTGGACGGAGGTTTTCCTTGTTCGCGTCTCCTTTGTTGTCTTTGGCTTGGTCTTTTGCGTGTCCCTCGTTTGGATTTGTACTTCTCTTCATTGTTCACGCTTTCCTTGGTTGATTCAAGTCTTTGATCCTGTGGAAATCTTTCAAAACATACCACGCAAAGCTCTTTCGTAATTGTTAGCAAAATAACATAAAAATACATAGATTGCATCTTTCAAATCTTTGTTTTGGCAAGAAATCAAACTTAATTAATTCTAAATAGCTAGGTACTTTTGGCGTCTATCAAAGTTTCCACACTTTATGTTGCTCGTCCACGAGCAAATTATACGCTTAAAGCCTTCTCATTTAGATGCCAAAAGTATCTAAGCTATACATGTATACATCCTGATGGTTAAGATTTGTTCAAAATATAATCTACCAGGAGATGTGAAATTCTTCACAATATCTTCAAGGAATGATAAAAATGTGTCATACACTGCTATGAATATTCAAACAAAGCAAAACCCTTGTTGGTCATTTTTGGATAAATAACTACAATCCACAATGTCAAGCATGCAATCCAAAATTTTACTCACCCCTTATTATGCAAAGACCTTAAGCTGAGCCCCCTAGTGGGAACGATGTACACAACCTAATCAATCGGCCTCCTTATCGCCAAAGCCCAACGTGAAAGTAAATGAGGATAGATACATGGGCCGCTCTCCGCCAGTGGCTTGGGCGGTCACTCTTTCTTCTCACTTCCCAGGGTAAGGTCATCAAGCAACCTGACTTCACATGGAGCTCCATGCTTTTTCGAAGACAATGCAATGGGTGCTTAAACCCTAGCGAAGCGGCTTACCTCTTCTCAATTTTCTCATCTCCTAGGACCGTTTTCTGTGAGCAACCGACTCTAGATAGAGCGTTTATGCATTTTGAAGACTATGGTTGCTCGCAACCTAGCGAGATGGCTTTCCTCGTTTCTTATCTTGGGGATTGACCTTTTTGCCTTTTCTACTCTATCTCCAAACAACCCCTCATGCCTTTTACTTTGGATAAGGGATATTTCGCTTAATGCTCACTAGTAAGCTCTCCTTTTGGCCCATGTTCTATCGTAATTTGTTCAATTCCAGGCTTCGGTTTACTTATCTTTCTCAAATTAGGAAGTGCACACTCTCACTTCGAGAGATCCTTAACTAAGGTCTTTACAAAATAAGAGGTGAATGTCATGCAAGCACACAAATTTTCAAATTTTCGGAGGTCAAAGTAGGGGTACTTTCAAGGTTATTCAAAGAGAAAAACTTTTTGGCACAGATTTAGCACATATTGAGATGAAAACAATACATTTTATGGAATTTGCATTAGCTATTAGTCCCATGTACTCATCTTCAAAAAACCAAAAATGGGGCAGCTTTACAATCATTTCAATATATAGTTTTAATCTTTCTATGTATTGTATTGCACAGTAATATGGTTGTCATCATCAATGGCTTCAACAACGTAACTCTAAGCATATGTGTACAATGTTAGATATAAATGTCGTCTAATATTGCCGAATAGAAACTACAAGAATCCTAACCTTGTATCAGCGGAAGCAGGAATGATTAAAAGCAAATTTGGCGTAGATGAACAGTGCAAGTTCATCATTGCTAAAATATTTGCCAATTTGCCAAATATTGCACCAATTTTTGTGAACCAAATTCCACTTAGGAAACATTTCAATTTGGAGTTTGGTAATAATTGAAACTAAAATATATTAATTATACAAACCACAAATAATGATTCTCTCTGAAAAATACAAAACTTGATAAAAGAAAGAATATGCTCTCTCATTTCTTGTATTCCTAATTTGACCCATCCCAAGTCATTCCTCTCTGATCTCTATATATATTAGCTCCCCCTCTATAATCTGCATAGACATCAAGAAAAGCATACAACACAAAAATGACACCACTTTACATTATTCATTTAAACACATTATTATTAATTATTCTCATATTTGTTTTTATTGTGTTGCAGAGTAAAGTGGTTATTGTATCCTCCTCCTCATCTTCATGTGTACAGAGCCAATGGCTAGCACTCGTCTCTTTTCATGCTACCATCTCTGCATCTTCATGTGTACAGAGCCAATGGCTAGCTGTGACACCCCAACCTCACACAGGCTGAGATAGCTGAAACTTAACATAAAAGCTGCCAATCTCAACCAACAAACCAAACATAGCGGAAGCGAATTTAAAACCTAAGGGGCGTCATGCCACATCTAGGTTTAAACACAGCCTAGATGCACAGGCTAAACATAAGAGACGAGTTCAACTGTATAAACGATAATCCTTAAATATATCTCAAGACATCCAATAACTAAACCAAAGTGCATAGAATTCTCAAAACGGCACACAGGCCAAGGCATAAGACTAAAACATAACCACTATCTAAGCCTCCTCGTACGGGTGTGTCTCTATCGCGCTCGCGCATAGACTTTAAGGTAAACCTGGAAAACACACGAAGAACCATTAGCAAAAGACTGCTAAGTAACCACCATTCACACCCGCAAGGAAGTATAGATATATATATAAGTTGTAAATAGGTTTACACACCCATATAGAATATAAACACCAACGAACTGTTCAATAGTTCAAAACAGATACTCAACAACGATAAGCTGAACGAATCAATAACCAAGACTCAGTCTAACAAAGCCAATATCCAATAACGAAAACATAAGACAACAACGAACCATAAATGAGATACCAACTGAACACAATCCAAAAGGGAACATCCAAACTCAAAGAGAAAGACAAGATATCAACCGAATAATCCAAAGGACTCATAAAACCAACCAAGAAGGAATCCCAACACCAACCTCCCAACCAAAACCGAACCAACCGTCAAACCAAGTCAACCACAAGTCAGAAGTCAATAGTCACGAGTCAGACGGGGTGATGAGCCCCACTCACAGGGACCGAAGTCCAATAGTAGCACAATCAATAGTAACCCAATAGTACACAACCAATAGTAACTCAATAGTCCACAGGGGTAATCAACCCAATCACAGGGACTGAAGTCCAATAGTAGCACAACCAATAGTAACTCAATAGTAGCACAACCAATAGTAACCCAATAGTAACACCATCAATAGTAACTCAATAGTAACACAATAGTCCACAGTCAGTAGTAGCACCAAGACCACCATCACAACCATACTCCAACATCAACTCAACCAACCAAGACATGGGTTCATCTCAAATATGAACACCAACCAACTCCCAGATTATGAATCAAAGGATCAATAGATCAAGAATACCAAAAATGGAAACCAAAGACATGAATCAATACTCCAAACCATGGTATCAAATACCCAATAAAACAATCCAACAATGATCAGACACAAAGGATCAACAACAGACAACAACAACAAAGAACTACTTCACTGGAATCAAATTCCCAAGAGCCATGCGGAACACACTCACGGAGCTCACCCTTCCGCCAGTCTCCTCCGCAAGAAGGAGACGGCCTCCCTCGGCGGATCAACCTCCTCCGCCTAAGCCTACCGCTGCCGCCTTGCGGATCACATTGACGGGTTACATTGTGCCGCCGCAGTTCTCCGCAAGACCAACCCGAACCCAGAAAACGGATACTGCCCAGACTTCACCAGATCAATTCCAGAATACAAAATCAGACTAAATACACCAACATTTCATCCAATTTAGAGTCCAAGAATAGGGAAATCCAAACCAACGAATAAACACAATCAAGAATAGGCTAATAATCAAGGAATTGTAGGATTTCCAAATCACCAAGTAATATCATATAGAGTGAGTGTAAAAATAGGTTTTGATGGACATAGTGGTTACCTTTGAAGCGTATTTAACTCAAAGCATTTTAATCCAAAGCAACGTCAATCCTAAGCTCAAAGCTCGGTCCATAATCGTGAACCTGAAGAATTAATATAATCTAATACCAAATCGGGCCATTATAACCTATAATCCTATAATCCATGCTCAAGGCTAATATAGTATGACCATATGAATTAATCTAATTACTAACCAATGCTAAGAACAAGGTTGTGACTAATAATATTATTCTTAACTTAACTATGGTATTATAACTATTTACCAAAATTATAAACCTAGCAATACTAAACCAACAGATTACCTTAAACAGAAATGCCTAAGCCAGGGTTCGAACCTGAGCCCTCCACTCAGCACTTCACGGACTACACCACTGCACCACTGCGTCTCTTGGTGTTATGATCTAAGACCGCCGCTCTAATACTCTCCGCGTGAGCCCCAGCCACCACCTTGCTCATTCTGTCACAGAGCCGAACGGGAGAGGATGAACTCGCCGCTGCCTCACGCCACCGCCGACCTAAGACCTTCATTCGGTCTGCCGGCAACCACAATGGAGCCTCTGCCACTAAGCCTTGCCGGAGTGGAGGCACACCACCACTTCACCGCTCACGATCCTTGCCCGTGCCGTCGCTGGACTTCATCGAGATGTAGGCGAGGGAGCTCGGTCGCCGCCGCTGGGGAGCTCGCCGCCGCTGCCGGAGACAGGCCCTCGCAAGCTGCTGCTACGCCCTTAGTCTCATTGCCGGAGTTCATCGTCGATCACGTTCACGAGCCGTCGTCACCACTGCAGCTGCCACGTCGCGGAGAACGGAACATAGCACGCCGCTAAAGCTCTCCGCCGAGCCGCTCCGCTACCCCTTGCTTCTTCGAACGGGGAACAACGACGGAAGGAGGAGGACCGTTGGCTCGCACCGCCTCGGCTCTGCTTCGTTGCTTGCTGCTTCAACGAGGAGGTGTCGCCGTCGCCGAGCTCGAGACCGCCGCGGATCAGCTCTGTCGTCACCTTGGTCGAGAGAGGGTGAAGGAGAACGGAGGTGCCCCCCTCGCCCTGTCGCTGCTCCGCCTGCCGGGAAAAAGAACGCCAAAGTCCATCGTCCTCGCCTCACTCTGTTTCGTAGCTGCCGTGATGCACCGCCCCGACTACCGCCATGGTCCCCTGCCGTCGGAGGTGTTCTGGTTGCCGTCGAAACAACTCCCTAGTCGCCGGCGTTCGGAAGGATAACGAGAGGGAGAGAGAGACGAACGGGAGATGGATGACGGGAGGCAAAGTTCTGGAATAGAGTTTCGTTCACTGATGATCATCTAGGTTTCCCTATTAGGAAGCTTCTAATTAGGGTAGGTTTTCAAAATGGGTTTGGGCTAGATTGGAATGGGCTATATTAGGTTGAGTGGATCAATTAGAATTGTTGGGTCAATTGAACACTTGGGCTTAGTATAGTTCTTAAGAGAATATAATTGTGGGCTCAAGGATTATCTTAGTCTATAAAACATATATATATAATTATGGGCTCAATAATAATATTTATATGGGAACTATATGTATATACATAACTATAGAGATATTGGGCTATAGACTTTATTGTTAATCATAACAAAATAT
>CP025648.1:9738251-9761030 GCA_003576665.1 Ipomoea trifida
CCTCACGCCACCGCCGACCTAAGACCTTCATTCGGTCTGCAGGCAACCACAATGGAGCCTCTGCCACTAAGCCTTGCCGGAGTGGAGGCACACCACCACTTCACCGCTCACGATCCTTGCCCGTGCCGTCGCTGGACTTCATCGAGATGTAGGCGAGAGAGCTCGATCGCCGCCGCTGGGGAGCTCGCCGCCGCTGCCGGAGACAGGCCCTCGCAAGCTGCTGCTACGCCCTTAGTCACATTGCCGGAGTTCATCGTCGATCACGTTCACGAGCCGTCGTCACCACTGCAGCTGCCACGTCGCGGAGAACGGAACATAGCACGCCGCTAAAGCTCTCCGCCGAGCCGCTCCGCTACCCCTTGCTTCTTCGAACGGGGAACAACGACGGAAGGAGGAGGACCGTCGGCTCGCACCGCCTTGGCTCTGCTTCGTTGCTTGCTGCTTCAACGAGGAGGTGTCGCCGTCGCCGAGCTCGAGACCGCCGCGGATCAGCTCTGTCGTCACCTTGGTCGAGAGAGGGTGAAGGAGAACGGAGGTGCCCCCCTCGCCCTGTCGCTGCTCCGCCTACCGGGAAAAAGGACGCCAAAGTCCATCGTCCTCGCCTCACTCTGTTTCGTAGCTGCCGTGATGCACCGCCCCGACTACCGCCATGGTCCCCTGCCGTCGGAGGTGTTCTGGTTGCCGTCGAAACAACTCCCTAGTCGCCGGCGTTCGGAAGGATAACGAGAGGGAGAGAGAGACGAACGGGAGATGGATGACGGGAGGCAAAGTTCTGGAATAGAGTTTCGTTCACTGATGATCATCTAGGTTTCCCTATTAGGAAGCTTCTAATTAGGGTAGGTTTTCAAAATGGGTTTGGGCTAGATTGCAATGGGCTATATTAGGTTGAGTGGATCAATTAGAATTGTTGGGTCAATTGAACACTTGGGCTTAGTATAGTTCTTAAGAGAATATAATTGTGGGCTCAAGGATCATCTTAGTCTATAAAACATATATATATAATTATGGGCTCAATAATAATATTTATATGGGAACTATATGTATATACATAACTATAGAGATATTGGGCTATAGACTTTATTGTTAATCATAACAAAATATATATATATATACAGGAGTATATAATCCTAAGCCCATAGGAGATAATTATACTTATAATTACTTAAATAATTATTTAATAAGAAAATAACCCCTTATAATATTCAAGAGAGTAGTAGGAATTTTCGGGGTGTTACACTAGCACTCGTCTCTTTTCACGCTACCATCTCTGGAATACTTGTACCTCGATGATAACCAATTCAGTGGGGAACTTGAGGAGTTCTCTAATACATCTTCCTCTGTTTTAAAGCAATTGTATTCCAGAGCCTCAGTGGAGGCAACTGTTGACTCTTTGTGCTTCAGTAGGTTGAGAAAGTATCGATGAACAGATACTATATTGTAACAGAGTCAGTAGTACTCAAAAAAAAAAGCAACTGTATTTGAAAGGGAATCAATTGAGTGGGGTGGTACCTAAATCAATCTTTGAACTTCCTAACCTCTCTTTTCTGTCATTGGCCTCTAACAATTTTAATGGTAGTGTGAAAATTGAAATGTTGCAGAATCTCAAGAACTTGATATCTTTAGATTTATCTAGCATTAGCTTGACAGTTGAAGAAAATGATGATGATATAAGCTTTCACTTACTTCAGCTGCACATTGCTTATGAATTGGGCAATTATTTGCTCAAATTCAAGCAATGATAACATCAGAAAACATAATCGATCAAACTCAATTCTTCAATTGCACTATATAATATTCGATATTATAACTTACATAATAATAATAATAATAATAATAATAATAATAATAGTAATAATAATAATAATAATAATAATATAATATAATATAATATATAATATAATATAATAATAATAAAGACAAAAATGGTAATTCTATAAAAATTAATCCAAATTTCCTATCTCAAAATTTATTCTCCTCCAATTAAATTTATTTCCTCAAATTTATTTTGAGAGATTGACAGTTTCTTTTTTTTTTTTTTTTGGCTAATTTTTGGGACAAACAACCACCCAAATTACTTAATCTTTCCTTAATTAATTTAGCTAATAGGGGGCAGAATTATGTATGTAACGCCCCGTAAATTCGTTCAAGCCTTCGAACCGTTAATTAATTCCTCGGGCAATATGATTAATTTCTAATTGGGCTAATCCTTTCAATTTAACATATATATGCTCTTATATATATATATATGCCCATGAGCTTGATTTAATTATTATATTCAAGAGCCCAATTTATTGAATTATTCTTGTAAGGGATTTTATTCAATTTGAGCCCTTACTATTTGTAATTAAATATTACTACAAGCCCAATTTATTGATCTTACATTATATGATATACATATATTAATCCTAAGACATTTCTATGGGCTTTCTTATATTAATTCTTATATTAATTATAAGGGGTGATTATTTAGCCCATTTGGCTAGTCTTGAATACATATATATAATTAATTCTTGTGACCATTATAATATAAGTTCAAGCCCAATTCCTAATAAAGTCTTACAATCAATATTGTATGTATCCCTAGTATATATTATGATGATCAAATAACCTAAAAGCTTTCACTCCTCTTCCTCTTCCTCCTTACACTTCCACACGCCATTTCCTTCCTCTTTCCTTCCAAAATTGATCTCCATTTTCCTACAAGCTTTCAAGTCAAGATTGCTCTTTTATGGTTGCTTAGGAGTGGGTAAGTTCATCTATTATAGGATCCATCTTGCATTGTGTGTTTATAATAGTCTTTTAGCATATTCTTACAAAGTTCTTTTGGGGTTCTTTGGGAAAAGATGATCAAGGTGAAGGTGGGGCTTTGTGATCTTGCTTAGGGCTTCTTGGAGTGGGATAAAGCTATTCAAGGTAACCATCCATGTCCATCAAACTATTTTCATTCACTCCTAATCTATTTGATATTATTTGGTGGATTGGAAATCCTGAAAATCCCTTGTATTAGCCTATCTTGTTGATTCTATTTGTTGGATGTCATCTTGATCTTTTGGTTAGCTTTGTATGATCATTGATGGTTTGGATTTCCATGTTTTTGGCCTCTAAATTGTATGAAATGTTGATGTCTTGGTCTGATTTTACTCTCTGGAAATGTTATTTCGTGTCTGATGATGATATTCTGGAACTGGGAGTGTATTTGACCTTACGGAGGTCCTTGGCGGTATAATGTAACCCGCCAGGGAGTTCCGCATGGTCACAGCGGCAGGGTTGGACGGATCAGGGTAATCCGTGAGGGAGCTCCGCGGCCTTCATGCGGAGGTGGATGACGGTGGACCGTGTTCCGTTGGTGTCTTCCGCTAGGTCTACTGGAAAATGTTTCCAGAGACTGTTCTGAGAGTTGTTGTCTGTTTGTTTCTCCTTTGTTTCTGAGTATTGTTGGTTTGTCTTGTTGGGTATTTTACCATGCTTTTGGAGTATTTATCCATGTCTCTTGTTGGATATTTATTGCCTTATCTTGGAGATTTATTCATGTCTTTAGTTTCCCCTTTTGTATCCTTTGGTCTATTGATTCTTGATATTCTTTCTATCTGGGAGTTGTTGGTGTTCATAGATGAGATGAACACTTTGTTTGGTTGTTTTGGGATGATGTCGGAGTATGTTTGTGAGTTGTTGGCTTGTTGATATCGTTGGGATTGTGGATGCTCTTGTTGTGCTATTATTGTTTGTATTCGGGTTCATTACCCCTGTGATTGGGTTCATTACCCCTGTGATTGGGTTTATTACCCCTGTGATTGGACTTAGGTCCCTGTGATTGGGCTATTGCCCCTGTGATTGGGTTCGCTACCCCTGTGATTGGGTTCGCTACCCCTGTGATTGGGTCGATTCACCCCTGTGATTGGACTTCGGTCCCTGTGATTGGACTACGGTCCCTGTGATTGGGTTCATTACCCCTGTGATTGGGTTCATTACCCCTGTGAGTGAGCTTTGCCTTTGTGCATTCGGTTTGAGTTCGGGTTTGGGTTTAGTATGATGCTTGGTGGTTGTTGTTGGGTTTTCCTTTCTGATTCTTGAGATATGAGTCCTTGTTCGTTCTATTGATTATTCCTTATGCTTGTGTTCAGTTAGTACCTTGGAGTTGATTCGTTGTTATCTTATTCTTCTATCTTTGGATTTCGGCTTTACTTGAATGAGTTTTGGTTTATGATTCATTCAGTTTATCCTTGTTGAGTATCTGATTTGAACTATTGCACAGTTCGTTGGTGTTTATATTCTATACGGGTGTGTAAACCTATTTACAACCTTACTATATATCTATACCTCTTTGCGGGTGTGAATGGTGGTTGCTTAGCATTCTTTTGCTAATGGTTCTTTGTGTGTTTTCCAGGTATGGAGTAGTCTACGCGAGCGCGCTAGAGTTCTCTCTTTTATGAGGATGCGTAGTATTAGTCTACCTTGTTTAGTTGTTGGTTTTTGGGCCTGTGTGCCTTGAGATATTATGATATACTCTTGACTAGTTCTTTGGTCCCGTTTGGATAATTATGGATTTTAGACTTTGAGGATTATTGTTATTATTTCAGTTTTTATAAGATGACAGTTTAGTTTATTCTTGTGTTTAGCCTGTGCATCTAGGCTGTGATTATATCCTAGATGTGGCATGACGCCCTTAGGTTTTAATTCGCTTCCGCTATATTTGGTTTGTTGGTTGAGATTGGCAGCTTTTATGTTAAGTTTTTAGCTATCTCAGCCTGTATGAGGTTGGGGTGTCACAATGTAGCACCTAAATAACCTCCCTAATTCATGCATGTGAAGTACTACCCTTTGTTTTCTTCTTCCATTTACAACTCTCTCTATCTCTCTCTTCATAACTATAAATATAAGAAGAAACACAGTCAACTTCTTCCTCTTAGTTATGCTATTTTCTTTCCCCTACATGCTCTCTTTCTCATCCATGATTCTCTATTTCTCGCTAATTTTTCATCACCCCATCACCATGTCTCTCCCCCCCCCCTCTATTCTCTCTCGCCTTGAACCTGTGATGGTAAAAATTCTGGATGATTAGATGGTGATGATGAGGTAGTGATTGCTCTATGTTGTAGTAGTAGGACGAAAATATATAAATATCCAAGCCTATGCTAACTTTGTCTACACCAAGTTTTTATGTGAAATGATTTTTTTTTTTACAGGTGAAAATGGGTAGTAATTCACGATGGATCTAAGAAAGGATGGATTAAGTCTATCTAAGAATAGACTTTGCAGTAGATTTATTATCTTGAAAATTATATGGTTGTATATTTATTTCAATTTACTGTATTAAGTTGGACTTGAATTATTTATTTTAGGTTGTAAATTAGCCTTAACGTTTGGATTAGGTTGTAAATTAGCCTTAGCGTTTAGATATAGGAGAAATAGCTCAGTGTGATGATAACACCCATGAGTTAGATGTTTATGTAAGGGAAGAATTTTACCCTTAATTTTGAATATGGAAATTAGAGTGTTATAAGTTACTAATATATTCTAATAAGATGATGATGATGATGAATGTCGATGACGATTACGATGACGATGACGATGACGATGACGATGACGATGACGATGATGATGATGATGATAATAATAATAATAATACTCCATAATACGGAGTAATAATAATTCAAAACTCTTAATATAATAAGTTCTTAATTAAATTTTTCAATTAAATCCGTTGTTTATAAAGATAATTACAAATATAGAATTAGAAATAATTAATAGGATTGAGACTAGCTAATCAATTTTCTAATATAATTCCAAGGCCATCTCCAACCATCTGCACCAAATTCTGCACCAAATTCTACACCAAAAGGTATATTCTCAGCATATTCTTACACCAAATTTTTTTCATCTCCAACCCATTACACCAAATGTTACACCAAATTTTATTTATTCACTAAAATAATTGTTTTTCTCATAAATTAAGACTTTTTATTATCAATAAATATTTTAATATAAAATATAATTATAATGCAAATACTATTTTATTCCAAAATAATAAATCATAAAACATCCATTACATTTAATTTTCATAATTACCATAAAATTATGCTTTATGTATTTTCATTTTTATTTAATATATATTCAATATTAGTCTTGTTTTAATCATCTTGATGAGATCTTTCAAATAATATAATTTATTTTTAATAATATAAAATTTATATTTAACAATTTAACAAAATAAAGAAACACATTAAAATTAATTAAACAAACACACACACACACACACACACACATATATATATATAATAGAAAATTTTTCGCCCAAATTCAAGGGCATTTTTGTAATATCAAATATCTATATAATAATAATAATAATAATAATAATAAGAATTAAATAATTAATTACACTTCCTTTTAACAAAAATTGCCAAATTATGTTTCCCCATCACACGCTTAAGGTAATTAGATAAAATAAGAGCGTATGAGTGTAAAATTAGTGTCATGTTTGGAATGAACTAAATAGATAGCAGAAGCCAAAAGAAAGTCCCATAGCCATACCAGAAGTAAGAAACACTATTTTTTTTAAAGCAATTACTCATATGGAGCCTTTGTGATGGGCAATAGCGGTAGACATTTTCAGTGTAAAATTTTTCCTATCTATGTATGTAATGATGAATGTAGAACCGGTATAATTAAGGAATTAATTTCATATATATTAGTATATTCTTTTATTATTATGCACTCATATATATGATATGATATAATGTATGTATGTAATTGTTATGATAAATATAATTACATAGAATGTTTCTATGTTTCTAATTATGAAATTTATGAATTAATTTCATATATATATTGCATAATTAATTCATGCATTCCAACAATTATATCATCGTACCTCCATTGTATCTTTTATTAGATTAAGGATTTAAGGAGTAAAGGAATTCAAGAATTAAGGAATGAATTTATGGGAACAACAACAAAAATAATAATAGATGGATTATAATTAGGAAAATTATAAGATCCTAATTAAATTTTCCTATTAAATCCGTTATAGTTACAAATAGAAAAAATTACCAGGATTGATAACAACTAATCAATTTTCTAATATAATTTCTCTAATATAATTTTCCTATAATATTTTAATAAATTGACTTTTTCTAATATAATTTACCTAAAAGGCTTCCTTCCTTTTTATATATATAATACTTATACATATGTTAACCCGTTTATTATTATGATAATCTATATAGGCAATTACAGTATATTATTTGCCATCTAAATGGTAATTAACAACCATATTTAACATCTAAATTTATTATGGTAATTAAACATAGAGAATCCTTTCTTAGGATGATTTTATATTTTTGAACACGCAAGTGCATTTTTGAACACGTGTGTGTGTCTGTGTCTGTGTATACATATATATATATATATATATATATATATATATGTGTGTGTGTGTGTGTGTGTGTGTGTGTGTGTGTGTGAGAGAGAGAGAGAGTGAAGAAGCTAGTTTTGATTAGGGGTGCATCTTCAAAAGATATTTGTATGTTAAAACGGAAAGTCATGACTCCCCGAGTGTCGGTCTCGAAGGAAGGACGTGGAGGTGTGTCAAATGTTCGGGAGTTTACTTGATTGGGTTATGCAAGGGATTCGAGGGTGGTGAATGGTGGTTTATGAGTGAAAGGAGTTCATAAAATTGGGTTTGTGTGAAAAAGAGTGCAAAGTAAAAGAGATTGAAAATATGTAAAAAGGGGTAGGGATTGGATAGTGTTCATGTATGTTGCATTGTGGTGTGACTAAGGTAATGGAAAAACAAACACAGATGTTGGCTATTCAAGAGTGTGTTGTCTTAGTCCTTTTCTACCTTTGTGTACTAAGGCTTCTTGGACTTAGACATGCCTTCAAGCATCCAAAGTTCTAAGAGGAATTTTATCAAACACTTAAGCTACACACTATCCTACTATTCTTAAGAAGTCCATAGGAACTATGATTGTTTCAAAGCTTCAAATCCTAACTCTAATCAAAGACATGAAAGAGTCAAGAGCTCAATCTCTCATCTAGATTGGCCAAATCCAAACAAGATCTCATCAAAACAACAATCAATAGACAAGAATAGATAATCCAATCAATCTAAGCATTAAGATCCAAAAATAGATATAAGATCATCACACTAACAAGTAACAACATACAATCACACAATCCAAATCCCTAGATTAAACTAGCCACTCATGATATGAAATTCAAGACAAGAGCTAATTCAATCAAAGAGAAAAATAGTAAATAGATTAGAAATGTAATAGAGATCACCTAGAATGAAGTTAGCCTTCCATTCCAAGCTTGTTGTCTTCTACAATGGAGATTTATCTAAACTAAGAAATGAAAATCTAAGAAAATGGAGAAAGTTCTCCAAAGGAAAAACTAAGAAAGGGAAAAGTAAATTGCTAGGGACCTCCTCTGAAAATCTATCAAAGGGGTATAAATAGTCTCCGAAAAGGCAACCTAGTCAATTTTCGCGTAATGCAGTCTCCACGCCATCTCACACGCGTGTGAGCGTGCGTGGGAAGCTACTGGAAAGTTTTCACGCATACTCACACACGTGTGGCCATCCTCTTGAGTCCTTTGGGGCTCCGGTCTTGCCTGGTTCATCCGTTTAGCTCAACTTTTGTTCCTAATGGCTCCCGGGGCTCCTATTTCACCTCCTTTAGGCTAAACGTAGCTTTTGTGTGTTGGTTAGTGGAATTAAAGCATTTATGATCATAATTCATCATGTAAGGATGTTAAAAGCATGACTAAACACCCTAAAATGCACTTGATTTATGGGTATCTTGGAGGCTTATCAAATTTTCCACACTTTGGTTCTTGCTTGCCCTCAAGCAAGACATCTACTATTAAAGTACTTAAGTCTCCGAGATACCTTCTTATGCAAAACAAAGCTTTTGGCAAATCAAAATGATGGGTGTCTAAGACTCTTGAAACAGGAGAAATCATTTGTGTCATCTACAAACAAAGCTTTGTGTTCTTGCTTGCACACTCCCACTTCGAGAGATCATTGACTAAGGTCCTACGTAAATAAGAGGTGAACATCATGCAAGCAGGTCAAGAATATAAACTTATTTGGCTCTAAACACTCTCATGGGTGCGAAAAGTAACTTTCTCAAAGATATTTTAAGAGTAAAAATTTTTGGGCATCTAGTCAAAATTCTCTCTAGATAACACAAATAATAACTCTCTTTTTCAAATTGCAAATACACCCGCTTATCATTCCCAAGAGCTTCAACTTTCTTAATCTAAGCATATAAGCATATAAAGCACAAAGTGCGTCCTTTCCACACTTTAAAATAAACATCGAGCTCGATGTTTCCTAACGGTATAGGGTAAAGGAACAAATAGGGATTCTAAGGATTAGACAAATAAAAGATCCCTTTGCACACTTTGGAATTTGCTCTGGGATATAGGGTATGCTTGATAGACGCCAAAAGTACCTAATTATCTAGGACTAATTAAGTTGATATCTTGCCAAAATAAAGTCTAGAAGAATGCAATTATGCGTTTTCGTGTTATTTTACTAACAAATTGCAAATGAGTCTTGTGTGGAGTGTTTTGAAGGATTCCCCACAGGATTGAAGGCTGAAATCAACCAAAGAGAGCATAAACCAATGAAAAGCAGAACCAATCCACACGGGGACACTCAAAGACCAAACTGGAAACAACAAAAGAGACGAAAACGAAAAAACCCACGCCCACCAACACCACCACGCGTGTGAGCTGGCGTGGAATCATTCCAGTAAGCGCCCACGCCAGACCACACGCGTGTGAGCAGGCGTGGGCGGGCACCAGAACCCTGAGGATTTCTCTTTGGGGATTCTATCTTGCACTTTTATTTTCCTAAAAGATATTTGCTTTTAGTTTTAATCTTGTAAATATGCTTTTCTATTTGAATGAAATTATGTTATTAGAGCCTATAAAGGGCTAATCCCTAGGATTGGGGCTAGGGAGGATGGACAATTTGTGCTTATGATCTAAGAATGTTATATGAGTTTGATTTCTTTGAACTTGTTGAAATTGTGTGTATGTCTTTGATGATCTTGTTAGATCGAGGGCCTCGATCTCTTCAAGAGTATACGATCATCCCTTTGGCGAGACCTCGCAAAGGGATGTAGCCCACTACCCACATCTCCTGCTCTCAGTCTGAGAAGATGAGATTCGGAGGGAACTTGTAGACAAGGTGTTTGACAATCTTTCTAAGTTCACATCTGCGTTATCGAAATAATTCGAGATAGGAAACCGTACATTCTCCAATTTGCCATCCGCGAGAGACACGATACTCGGGGAGTTCATGACTCTTCGTTTTACCACCTTCACATTCACACATCACCACCACTAAACATACAACATCAAAATTGCGCCGTTGCCGGGGAATGGCAAACGGTTAATTTAAAGTTTTACTATCTTGAATCATTTGGATAACTTTCCTGTTTCATTTTCTTTTGTTTTGTTTTATTACTATCTACACATTTCACACCCAACCGCACATTATTTGAGCTAATCTGTGAAAGGAGCTACCTCTTGTGCTCCCGATTTCTTGTCTGAAGTCTGATTGCAGGTCTTCTGTGACGCAATCATGGATTCACCTCCACCCAATGATGGAACTTACCATAGTTATATGCCATACGGAAGGGATCCTTACTATCCTTCACCACCACATCCACCATATTTACCGCCTCCATACTATCATAATTATCCTTTTCCCTACCCACCGTCTTTTCCATATCCTGTACCTCCATCGCCAAATTATTATCACGAACAAGCTTATGTAACCCAACATTATCAACCTCGAAGCTATCCTACTCATGAGACGCCTCCGTATTACCCTCCAACGCACCTTGATGAGCCAAAATACCCAAATCAAGAAAATTTTGCGAGCAGTGACCAAACCACGCGAGCAACACGCGTGTGGCCAAGCGTGGATGCTCATTGGAACATATCCACGCGCGCTCACACGCATGTTGACGGCGTGGATAGAGCAAAAATTTATGCTTATACTTCTACCTCTCCAGACCAGCATCTTTCACCTAAAAATGACCAACCCACTCTTGAACAACGTTTGAATGACTTCATACGAGAAACAAGAGAGAAGAATGCTAAACTCAAAGAAACCATCACCAAAGAAATGCTTGGAGAAATTCAAGAACTTCGTCACGAGACCCTCTCACCTCTAAAGACTGTTGAAAGCACTCTAGCAAAAATCATGGAGATGATACAAGATCAAGGAGAGACGGACGTGAACGTTGTCACCCTACGGAGTGGAAGAGCACTTCCGGAAGTCGTTCCACCACCGCCGAAATCTATCCCAGTAGAAGAACCAAGGATGGACAACGATGAAACTTTCAACGCAAGACAAACTGAGCAAGCACTAGAAAAAGAAATCAGAAGTGAAGAGCCACAACCACAACCTTCTCGAAAAGGAAAAGAAATCATGCAAGGGCCACCACCTGTGCCGAAAGCAAAACTTCCATTTCCTCAAAGATTTCGCACTGACATCGATAACGCCAAATATGATAAGTTCTTACAAATGCTGCGCCAATTGCACATCGATATGCCATTCATTGATGCCTTGGGAGAAATGCCTAGGTATGCCAAATTCCTTAAGGACCTTTTGTCTAACAAAAAGAAGTTAGCTGAAAGCGCTACCGTTGTGCTAGGAGAAGAGTGTTATGCTATATTAGATAAAAACGTGCCCCTAAAATTGAAAGATCTGGGTAGTTTTACTATACCATGTAATATAGGAGGAACCACTTTTAAGAGGGCTTTAGTTGATCTAGGTGCTAGCATAAATTTGATGCCTTTCGCATTATACAAAAAATTGAATTTAGGGACTCTTAAGCCTACTCGCATGTGTATCCAATTAGCAGAGCGATCTACCAAATACCCTAGAGGTATTGTGGAAGATGTCTTGGTCCGAGTCGATAAATTCATTTTCCCAGTAGATTTTGTGATCTTAGACATGGACCCGGATGTGGAGATTCCTCTCATCCTGGGCAGACCCTTTTTAGCAACCGCTAGAGCTTTGATAGACGTAGGAGAAGGTAAACTTGTTATCCGAGTGGGTGACGAGTCCGCCAGCTTCGATGTAACCAAAATTATGAAATATCCTTTGGATGGAGACGAATGCTTTTTCGTCGACTACGTGCATGATGAGATTGACTATCTGTGTGAACTGCCCCGAGCCAAGCGGCACGATTTTAATTGGGAATGTCCCATAGGGGCCAAGAATTGTAATGAAAATACTTTTGAGCATGAGCTTAATTCTTTACATATTTCTTTATACCGAGAGGTTGATCGTTTTAATTTGATTGATAATGCTTATACTTCTGAATTCGTTGAAAATATAAATTGCGTTGGTGAAGTTTCAGAGGAAATGGTTGGAGATGTTGGGGTTGAATTTGATGAGTTTAAGGAGGAAATTGATGGTGGAAATGAGAAAAGAATGGGGGAGGAGGAAATAATACATGAAGGAGAGTTAAAACCTTTACCTGCCCATCTTGAGTATGTTTACCTTGGATCAGGAAGAGAGTTGCCAGTTGTCATCGCAACAGATCTTTCGGGTATACAAAAAGAACAACTAATAGCAGTCCTGAAGAAGAACAAAGAAGGAATTGGGTGGAAGATGACTGATTTGAAAGGCATTAATCCAGCAATTTGCACACATAAAATTCTGTTAGAAGAGGGGTCAAAACCCATAGCCCAGCCGCAGCGACGCCTCAACCCGAACACGTTTGAAGTCGTGAAGAACGAGGTAATAAAACTTATGGATGTCGGGATGATTTATCTTATCTCGGACAGTACTTGGGTTAGCCCAACCCATGTGGTGCCCAAGAAAGGAGGGATCACTGTGGCTGAGAACGATAACAAAGAGTTGATTCCTACTAGAAAAATTACTGGATGTAGAGTCTGTATTGACTATAGGAAACTCAAAGAAGCTACTCGCAAAGACCACTTCCCTCCACCCTTCATAGATCTGATGATCGAGAAAGTAAGCGGATATGGCTACTACTGTTTCTTGGATGAAATGAGCGGATACTTTCAAATCCCAGTAGCTTTGGAAGATTAGGAGAAGACAACATTCACTTGCCCATTTGGTACGTTTGCTTATAGGAGGATGCCGTTCGGTTTCTATAACGCCCCTACAACCTTCATGCGCTGTATGTTAGCTATTTTGAGGACTTCATCAGTGATTTTATGGAGGTATTCATGGATGATTTCACGGTCTTTGGGGAAACTTTCGAGGAATGCCACAGAAATTTGGAAAAGGTTTTGGAAAGATGCTAGCAGATGAACCTAGCACTGTCATGGGAGAAGTGCTACTACATGGTTAAAGAAGGGATCGTTCTAGGGCATAAAATTTCGAAAAAGGGGATCGAAGTTGACAGAGCAAAGACCGCAATCATCGAAACCTTGCCCCCGCCGTACAATGTGACCTCGTTAAGAAGTTTTCTAGGACATGTGGGATTTTACAGAAGATTTATAAAGGACTTCTCGAAGATTGCTAGACCACTGACTAGAGTATTGGAAAAGGATGCTATATTTGAATTAAACGAGGAAGCTATGAAAGCATTCCAAGGACTAAAGAAGGCCATGGTACATACTCCAATTCTTGTAGGACCTAAATGGGATCAACCTTTTGAGTTGATGTGTGATGCAAGCAATTTCGCAGTAGGAGTTGTGCTAGGACAAAAGAACGATAAGAAATTTCAACCTATTGCCTATGCTAGCCGAATGTTGACAAAGCCACAACAAGCCTACACCACAACCGAAAAAGAATTGTTTGCAATAGTGTTTGCATTGGATAAATTCAGATCGTATCTCTTGATATCAAAGGTCATAATTCACACTGATCATGCGGCTATCAGATTTCTTATGTCTAAACCCGAAGCAAAGCCGAGATTGATTAGATAGATTTTATTATTACAAGAATTTGACGTTACTATTGTGGATAGAAAAGGAGCAGAGAATGGTGCAGCTGGTCATTTGTCAAGATTAGAAAATGAAAATGGACAAGATACGGCTGGAGACGTGAATGAAACTTTTCCCGAAGAAAAACTAATGGGTCTCTATCTCACGCCTTGGTATGCCGATTTAGCTAACTACCTTGTAGGGGGTGAATTACCAGAATTCTTGGATACACACGCCAACAGAAAATTAAAAGCAGAATCTCGATTTTATTTCTGGGACGAACCATATCTTTTTAAAGTATGCGCTGACCAAATAATCCGACGTTTTGTGACCGAAGCTTATGGGCATGAAATATTGGGAGAATGCCATCGAATGGGCCACCACTCTACAAACCGAACTGCAAGGAGAGTACTTGAGGCAGGATTCTATTAGCCCTCGATATTTCGGGATGCCCAGATTTGTGTAAGCAATTGTGATAGATGTCAAATGACAGGAAATATCACCGGCCACGATGAAATGCCTCAGAAATATATTTTGGCTTGCGAGATCTTCGATATTTGGGGATTGGATTTCGCTGGACCTTTCCCAGATTCTAAATGTTTCAAATACATCCTGGTTAAGAGGGGCAATTGTACCCGTACCCGACGGGGAACCCGATTCCCCGCCCCTACGGGGACGAGGATGGGGACAAAAATAGGGGATCGGGGATGGGGATGGGGGCAAGTTTAAATTCCTCGCGGGGGACGGGGGCGGGGATGGGGAGTACTCTCCCCGCCCCGCCCCGTCCCCGAAATATATATATATATATATATATATATATATATATATATATATATGTGTGTGTGTGTGTGTGTGTGTGTGTGTGTGTGTGTGTGTGTGTGTGTGTGTGTGTGTGTGTGTGTGTGTGTGTGTGTGTGTGTGTGTGTATGTATATATGTATAGCCACACAACACACACATATGTATTACTTTGTTATAATATATATAATTTTAGAAGAATTCTTGTCATTGTATATCATGTTTCTGAAATGTATATTTAGGTAACATGTTTAATTGTAAAATATTGAATACTACTTTAGGTTCGAGATAAATATATATGCGTCATTTATTTAAATATTTTTAATGTTTAATTTTTAATTTTTTTTATAACTTACAAATGGGGTGGGGATTCCCCGTCCCCGAATAATCCCCGTCGGGATGGGGATGGGGGGATTTTTCCCTTCCCCGGTGGGGATGGGGACGGGGACGGGGGATGGGGAAGAATGTCAGGGGCGGGGATGGGGGGTATGTCCCCCGCCCCCACCCCGCCTCATTGACATCCCTAATCCTGGTTGCAATTGATTATGTCTCAAAATGGGTTGAAGCCGAAGCGCTTAGAAACAATGATGCCAGAAGTGTAACGAGATTTCTAAAGAAATTGTTCACACGGTTCGGAGTCCCACAGACTGTCATTAGTGATAGGGGAACACATTTCCAAAATGTGCCAATGCGAAGGCTACTTCAAAAGCAAGGCATACAACATCGGGGTGGAGTCCCATATCACCCTCAAACTACCGGACAAGTTGAGAATGCAAACAGAGACATCAAAGCTATACTGGAAAAGACAGTAGCTCGACATCGGAGGGATTGGGTTGACAAGCTTTGTGACACCCCAACCTCACACAGGCTGAGATAGATAAAACTTAACACAACAGCTGCCTATCTCAACCAACAACCATAACATAGCGGATGCGAATTTAAAACTTAAGGGCGTCATGCCACATCTAGGTATAAACACAGCCTAGATGCACAGGTTAATCATAAGAAATGAACTAAGCTGTCATATATAAACTGAAATAAATCCTCAATCCATAACCAACAAAATCCAAACACTAGTCAAAAGTATATAATGTCTCAAAAGGCACACATGCTCAACAACCAAAGTCTAAGCATCATAAAACTAGTCTAGGCGTCCTCATAGATAAGCATCTAATTCGCTCGCGCTCAGACTACTCCATACCTGGAAAACACGCAAAGAACCATTAGCAAAAGAATGCTAAGCAACCACCATTCACACCCGCAAGGGGATATAGATATACATAAGCTTGTAAATAGGTTTACACACCCGTATAGAATATAAACACCAACAAACTGTTCAATAGTTCAAACCAATACTCAACAACAATAAGCTGAACGAATCAATAACCAAGACTCAGACAAACAAAGCCAATATCCAACAACGAAAGCATAATACAATAACGAACCAATAACCGAGATACTAACTGAACAACAATCCAAAAGGAACCAACCAACCTCAACGTGAACAACAAGATATCAACCGAGTAACACAAAGGACTCACAACAACCAACCAAGAAAGAACCCCAACTCCAACCTCCAAACCCTCAAAACCAACCATCAAACCAAGTCAATCACATAGTCAGAAGTCAGAATCCAGAAATCTGGTACGCAGGGGTAAAAACCCAATCACAGGGACCGTAGTCTAATCACAGGGACCGAAGTCCAATCACAGGGGTAATGAACCCAATCACAGGGGCAAAAGCCCAATCACAGGGACCGAAGTCCAATCACAGGGGTAATCAACCCAATCACAGGGACCGTAGTCCAATCACAGGGGTAATGAACCCAAATATAGTCAATAGTCAATAGTAGCACAGTCAAAACCAACCAACAACCTCCAACAATACCAACAAAACCACCATCACAACCACATACTCATACTCCAACCTCAACCCCAAAACAACCAAACAAAGTGTTCATCTCAACTATGAACACAAACCAACTCCCAGGTAATGAATTCCAAGAATTAATAGATCAAGAGTACAAAAAGGGAAACCAAAGACATGAATCAATCTCCAAGATATGGTAATAAAATACCCAATAAATGACATGAATAAGTACTCCAAAGACATGGCAAAATACCCAACAAAACAATCCAACAATAATCAGAACAAAGGATCAACAACAGACAACAACAACAGAAGACAGTTCACTGGAATCGAATTTCCCAGTGAACTTGCGGACCACTTCAACGGTCCACAGACCTCCGCCGCACTCCTCCGCAAGAAGGAGGCGGTCCTCCTCAACGGAACACACCCAGCCGTCCAACTCCACCGCCTTGGCCTTGCGGAACTCCCCGGCGGATTACATTGTGCCGCCGAGGACCTCCGCAAGGTCAAATACCAATCCCAGATTCCAGAACACTCCCAGACACGAAATGATCCATTTCCAGAGAGCAAAATCAGACCAAAATACACCAATATTGCATCAAATTAGAGGCCAAAAACATGGAAATCCAAACCATCAATGATCATACAACACTAGGCAAAAGATCAAGATGAAATCCAACAAATAGA
Source organism: Ipomoea trifida (assembly GCA_003576665.1). Taxonomy (NCBI): domain Eukaryota; kingdom Viridiplantae; phylum Streptophyta; class Magnoliopsida; order Solanales; family Convolvulaceae; genus Ipomoea; species Ipomoea trifida. The sequence goes on from CP025648.1 coordinate 9,755,534, forward strand.
TCCAACAAAATAGGCTAAACACAAAGAATTTTCAGGATTTCCAACACCAAGAACATCATATAGAATAGCAGTGTAGAAATAGATTTTGATGGACATAGTGGTTACCTTTAGGAGCTTTTCCCAATCCAATCAAGCCTCAAGCTAGCCCTCTAAGCCCCACCTCCTTCTTGATCATCTTTTTCCCAAAGAACCCCAAAAGAACATTATAAGAATATGCAAAAAGACTAACAAAACCACAAAATGCAAGGTAGATTCTTAGCTAGATGCACTTACCCAATCCTAGACAAGCATAAAAGAGCAATCTTGACTTGAAAACTTGTAGGAGAAATGAAGATAATTTTTGGATGAATTCTTGATGAAAATGGCGTGAGAGATGATTGTAGGGAGGAGAAGGAGTGAAAAATTTTTAGGGGTTTTTGATCTTCAAAATATATACTAAGAATACATACAATATTTAGGGTGTAAGACATTAATATGAAGTGGGCTTAAGTTGCTTATAATATAATAGATGTAGGAATTAAATATATTCAAGACTAGTAAGTTGAGCTAATGAATTTACCCCTTACAATTAAATATAATAATTAGGACAAAGAAGCCCATAAGATGTCTTAGAAACAATCCATATATATTATATAATATATGATCAAGAAATTGGGCTTGTAGGAATATTTAATTACAAATATTGTAAGGATCCAAATTGAATAAAATCCCTTACAAGAATAAATTCAATTAATTGGGCTCTTGATTAGAATAATTAAATTAGGCTCAAGAATATATATATATATATATATATATATATATATATATATATTAAATTGAAAGAATTAGCCCAATTAAAATAATTAAATTGCCCAAGGAATTAATTACCGATCGAAAGGCTTAAACGAATTTACGGGGTGTTACACTCTACCCCCCTTAAAAGGAGCTTCGTCTCCGAAGCTCAAAGCTCACGGGAACTTGAAACAGAACAATTCGAAGGAAACAAAGATTCATCGAAAGATTGAAAAGAACGATTGCTCAACCACTCCTAAACTCAAGAACATACTAACATGCAACTAAACTCATAACCTATCCAACCCAAAGCTAGCATGCAAGAACATAACTAAACTACTCACCTAGTGCAAACAAAGCCGGGTAGCACCGCCTCATATCGTCCTCCATCTCCCAAGTGGCCTCCTCGACTCCATGGTTGGACCAAAGCACCTTCACTAGCTTGATCGCCTTGCGTTGAGTCTCACGCGTCTTGGAGTCCAAGATCCTCACGGGCCTTTCTTCGTAGGACAGCGCTTCGTCTAACTCCAACGTCTCGGGGGCTAACACATGCGAGGCGTCGTGCACGTACTTCTTCAACTGGGAGACATGAAACACGTTGTGCACTCGATCTAACTCTGCTGGCAAGGCTAAACGATATGCCACCTGCCCAACCCTCTCTAAGATCTCATAAGGACCGATGAAGCGAGGGCTCAACTTTCCCTTCTTCCCGAATCTCATCACTCCTCGAGTTGGAGAAATCTTCAACCACACTTTCTCGCCTGCTTGGTACTCCACGAACTTTCTTCCCAAGTCAGCATAGGATTTCTGGCGGTCTTGAGCAGCTTTCATTCTACTTTGAATTAACTTGACTTTTTCGGTGGCTTCTTGCAAATATTGAGGTCCCAAAGTCACCGGATCCACCAAATCTTCCCAACACAACGGACTTCTGCACTTTTGACCGTAGAGCGCCTCATAAGGGGCCATCTGAATACTGGAGTGATAGCTGTTGTTGTAGGAAAACTCAATCAAATCGAGGTGCTCTTCCCACGACCCTTGCAAGTCAAGCATGCAAGCCCTCAGCATATCCTCTAACGTCTGAATGGTGCGCTCAGTCTGTCCGTTAGTGGCAGGATGAAAAGCTGTACTCATCTTCAATCTCGTGCCCAGAGCTGCCTATAGAGACTTCCAAAACTGTGATAAGAACCTCGAATCACGGTCAGACACGATGTCGCGAGGCACTCCGTGGTATTTCACCACCTGGTGTATGTAAGCCCTAGCCAACTGATCCATAGTCGAAGTCTCCTTCATGGCGATGAAACGGGCTGTCTTGGTGAGGCGATCCACTATCACCCAAATCTTGTCTTTCCCAGATCTGGTCAAAGGCAAACCTCCCACGAAGTCCATAGATATAGATTCCCACTTTCCTTCGGGCACTTCCAGGGGTAGTAACATTCCTTTAGTCTTGCACCTTTCTGCCTTGACTTTCCGACAGTTCAAACAGCGGCTCACGAAGTCAGCTATTTCCTTTTTCATGTTCGGCCACCAGAACAGTTTCTTCATGTCTTTATATAACTTGTCGCCACCAGGATGGACTGAATACGGAGTGTAGTGGCTTTCTTCCAATATCTGTTTCTTCAACTCTTTACACGAAATTGGCACCCACCACCGCCCTAAATATCGCATACTGCCGTCGGGGTAGAGCTCGAAAGGTCCCTTCTTGCCATTAATCATCTTGGCCCTTACTCTGTTCAACCGGGCATCGCCCGTCTGGCCCCTTCGGATCTCGTCGAGCCAAGCTGGTAAGATCTGCATGCTAAAGAGTCGAACTTCTTCATCTACTTGCCCTTCCTCCACCACAACAATATTCATCTTTTGAAATTCCTTGCACAGATCGTCTGCGAGTACCCATGTGGCATTGAGTGAATGACTCGTCTTTCTGCTCAGTGCGTCGGCCACTACATTTGCTTTTCCTTCGTGATACTGAATGATCAAGTCGTAGTCCTTAATGAGCTCTAGCCAACGTCTTTGTCGCATATTTAATTCCTTCTGAGTGAAGATATACTTTAAATTCTTGTGGTCGGTGTAAATCTTGCACTGTACCCCATACAGGTAATGCCTCCAAATCTTTAATGCAAAGACAACAGCAGCTAGCTCCAAATCATGCGTGGGGTAGTTTTCCTCGTGACTCTTAAGCTGCCGAGACGCGTAAGCCACTACTCGGCCCTGCTGCATCAGCACACAACCCAACCCTTTCTTCGACGCGTCACTGTATACTTCAAACCCCTCAGTCCCTGATGGTAAAGTCAAAACAGGAGCCGATGTCAACTTTTCTTTCAACTCTCGAAACGCTGCGGCACACTCACTGTCCCATCTGAAGGGTGTAGTCTTCTTCATGAGCTGCGTGATCGGTCGGGCTATCTTAGAGAAGTCCGGAACAAACCTCCTGTAGTACCCTGCCAAACCCAAAAAGCTTCGGACTTCAGACGGAGTTGTTGGTGCCGGCCACTCTATCACTGCTCGGATCTTAGCAGGGTCCACCGAGACTCCATCCTTAGCTATCACGTGACCCAAGAACGCCACGCTGGTCTTCTAGAATTCACACTTGGACAGTTTGGCATACAGCTGTTTCTCCCTTAGAATGTGTAACACGGTCCGGAGATGCTTTTCATGCTCGGCCGGATCAGAAGAGTAAACCAGGATGTCGTCGATGAACACCACCACAAACTCATCTAGATACGGCTGAAACACCCTGTTCATCAAGTCCATGAAAGCAGCTGGAGCATTCGTTAACCCAAACGGCATTACCGTGAACTCGTAGTGGCCATAGCGGGTCCGGAACGCCGTCTTCGGAACATCCGCCTCCGTTACTCTAAGCTGATGGTACTCGGATCGTAAATAAATCTTCGAAAAGGTGCCGGCTCCCTTCAGCTGATTAAACAAGTCATCAATTCGCGGCAGGGGATACTTGTTCTTAACTGTCACCCGGTTCAGCTCTCGGTAATCGATGCAGAGACGCATGCTACCATCTTTCTTCCTCACAAAAACCACCGGAGCTCCCCACGGCGAAACACTCGGTCGGATATACCCTTTGTTTAACAAGTCTTGCAGCTGCTCTTTCAACTCTTGCATTTCCTTCGGAGCCATACGGTACGGGGCTTTCGATATCGGGGCCGTCCCTGGCATCAGGTCAATAGTGAACTCTACCTCCCGGGGAGGCGGTAGTCCAGGAATCTCCTCCGGAAAGACATCGGGGAACTCGCTCACTATGGGTATTTGCTGCACTTCATCTTTCGGAGCACTGAGATCCTCAACTGCACATAGAAAGGCCTCATGCCCCTTGGCGACATATTTCTTGATCTTGATCATCGAGACCAACTTGACTTCGGGCTCCTTGGTTACCCCTCGATACGACACCCGCTTGCCCTCGGGGCCCTTCAAGACTACCTTCTGCTCGCTGCACAAGATCTGAGCCTTATACTGTCCCAGCCAGTCCATACCCAGCACCACTCCGAAGTCATCCAAGTCAAACTGAATGAGGTCGCTCGGAAAGGTCACTTCCTTAATCTTGATAGGCACGCCCTCGAAGATGTGCTCACACGCCTTAACTTCGCCCGACGCCACCTTGACTGCAATCCTCGTCGCTGCGCTAGGCACAATGCCCAGCTCACGGACCAACTTCGAGGATATGAAAGAATTAGAGGCTCCAGAGTCGAACAACACCAAGGTGGGGACGGAGAGTACCGGGAAGATACCGGTAACCACATCGCAGCTCTCGGCCTGGGACTTGTTCATAATGAGAAGCTCCCCCGTCGTAGATGGGACTCCTTCCTTTCCACTTGCTCTCTCGAAGCCAGGGAGAGTCACTCCCTTGCTACACGAGCTGCTGCCTCCTGAAGTCCTTGCCGTTCCAGCGTCGGCCGCCTTCAGCTTCTTGAGGCGATCCAGCATTCCTCCTCCCATTGCCTGGGGCCTCCTCCCGCTTCCTCGACGGCAGCATGATGCAAAAGAGGGAGATAACTAACAGAAAGCGAATAGAACGCTGCGGTCGGCCTTTAACCAAACACGCAAGAAAGCAAGTGAGAACGAGCTCACAACAAGCAAACAACAAACAACCTGCAAAGCATAAACAAAAGCAAGTAAACGAGTCCTCACCGCGCGGCCTAGAATTCACACATCTTAGAATTCTTAAACATCTTAGTTTCTACTGATCAAGTCCTAGAGTTTCAGATTTCAACCCTAGGATCTATACTTAGACCTCAACACAGGCTCTGATACCAACTGTGACACCCCAACCTCACACAGGCTCAGATAGATAAAACTTAACACAACAGTTGCCTATCTCAACCAACAACCATAACATAGCGGAAGCGAATTTAAAACTTAAGGGCGTCATGCCACATCTAGGTATAAACACAGCCTAGATGCACAGGCTAATCATAAGAAATGAACTAAGCTGTCATATATAAACTGAAATAAATCCTCAATCCATAACCAACAAAATCCAAACACTAGTCAAAAGTATATAATGTCTCAAAAGGCACACATGCCCAACAACCAAAGTCTAAGCATCATAAAACTAGTCTAGGCGTCCTCATAGATAAGCATCTAACGCGCTTGCGCTCAGACTACTCCATACCTGGAAAACACGCAAAGAACCATTAGCAAAAGAATGCTAAGCAACCACCATTCACACCCGCAAGGGGATATAGATATACATAAGCTTGTAAATAGGTTTACACACCCG
>CP025648.1:9786780-9801031 GCA_003576665.1 Ipomoea trifida
GGAATTAATTAACGGTTTGAAAGGCTTGAACGAATTTACGGGGTGTTACACTCCCAGGTCTTGCAGTGCCAAAAATCATCTCATATCTTGATTTACATATCTTTCTTATTGCTTTTGTTTTAATTACTTACCTTGTTTTAAGATTTATGCTTTAATACTTTCATTATGAATAAAAGAACTTCTGCCAGGCCATTGCACGTCTATTGGTTGTCTTCTTGCGCTAACATTGTTTCATGTAGCTTGGAGAACGAAGGCAAAAGAGATGTTAAAAGCTTAAAGTGTGGAAATGAAGGGATGCTTACTTGGTTGTAAACCTCTTATCCCTTCTACTTTTTTATGCCTCATTTTTCAATTATAAAGTGTGGAAATTGAATTGTTATACGTGTTCCTTGCATACTTGATAAACACATGCTATTTTGCACACACATAATGCTATATTGTTGATACCCCACACCCCCGGAAACACTTCTAAAGTGTGGAAAGGGTTTGATTGATTTTGAATGGTTGTGCTCCTTTGTTCCACTTGATCTTCATGGCAACATCGAGGACGATGTTTGTTCTAAAGTGTGGAAAGGATGCACCTTGTGCTTATAATGTCTTGTTTGTTGCTTGATTGATTTATTGGTCTTGTCTTATGGGTGTGTTTTATCTTTGGAGAGTGTGTCATTGTTTACATTATCTAGATAGAATGTTAATCATATGCTAAAAATAAAATTTTTTCTCTTTGAATATCCATGGGAAGTACCCCTTCTTTGACCAAATGAGCTTTAAATTTTTGAATGCTTGCATGATATTCACCTTTTATTTTCCTTAGACCTTAGTCAATGATCTCTCGAAGTGGGAGTGTGCACCCCTTAATTTTAGAAAGATAAGTGAAAGCGAAGCCCGGAATTGAACTAATTTTGGTAGAGCATGGGGCAAAAGATGAGCCTAACAGTGAGCTTAGAGTGAAAAATCCCTTAATCCCAAGAAAAAGGCATGGGGGGTTGTATGGAGAAACAGTAGAAAAGGCAAAAGGCCAATCCTAGAGATAAAAATTGAGGAAAGCCATCTCGCTAGGTTGTGTTCAACCATAGTCTTCATAAAAAGCAAAAGCTATGCCTGGAGTCGGTTGTCCACATAAAATGTTCCTAGGAGATGAGAAAATAGAGCGGAGGTGAGCCGCTTCGCTAGGATTCGGGCACCTATTGCACTGTCTTCCAAAAAGCATGGATCTCCATGTGAAGTCGGGTCGCCCGATGGCGTTATCCTAGGAAGTGAGAAAATAGAGTGATCGCCCAAGCCATGGCGATGAGCGGTCCATGTCCCTACCCTCACTTCTTTTACGCGTTGGGCTTTGGCGTTTAGTTGAAAAGTATTGGTTGAGGTGTGCACATCGTTCCGACTAGGGGGCTCGGCTTGAAGGCCTTTGTAAAATTTGAGGTGAATCTAATTTGGATTGCATGCTTGGTTGAAAGAAGGGTGTGTGCGTTGCATTGTCCAAACGAGACCATAGGGGTTTTGCTTCGTTTGTATATTCTTAGAGTGTATGGCATGTGGTTACCATTCTGTGTAGATAATGTGCATTATTTCACCCACTCCGTTGGCTACACCCTAGAGTTAATAGACCGATTAATTGATTGAGTAACGCAGCTACCTTTCGCAATTAAATGATTAGTGTTTAATTGTGAATTGCTTGAGGACAAGCAAAGTTAAAGTGTGGAAAATTTGATAAGTGCCAAAAGTAGCCATATTTTAGGGGTAATTTAGGTGTAAAATATGCTTTAATAGATGCCCATTAGGCCTAGAAACATGCTAAGATAGTGTAATTTCATTGCATATAGGTCTAGGGACTTATCTTATGCGTTTCGATATAATCTGTACAATTCTTGCACTTCGCAGGGCATTCCGGCGACATTTCAGTAAAACGGACGTAACCGGAGCTAGGAATGTCCGAATGAGGCGAGGCAGGTGGCTATGGAACCGTATCGACGAGAGCTACAACATAGAAGAAGACAGAAGAATCAAAATTCACCACACATGCTCACATGCGTGTGAGCGGCGTGGTTGCTTACTGGTTCGCTCCCACGCACGCTCACACGCGTGTGAGCCGCGTGGACGCGACACAGCGCGGAAATTATTAGGGCGGAATTTTGGGGGCTATATATATGCCCTTTATAGGTCTTTTAGATCAGTTTTCAACAACCCCCAATAGCTTTAGATCTAATTTCCCTTTCCAAATTCTTCCTCTTTGGGGAGGAAAACACTCCTTAGAATAGAATAGATTTAGATTTAGGATTTGTAGATGAAGATGTAGATCCAAGAACTCTTGGGGTATAATTTCTCTTCTTTTAATATAAAGTTTGAATCTTTACTTTCTTGCTTTGTTTATATTGCTTCTATTTATGTTTATTATGTTAGAATAGAGTAGTTGGGTGTGTGTGCCCTTGTTGATCTATGGATTGATGCTTATAATTTGATATTATGATCTTGGTATTGTGGGAGTATGATTGATGAATGTATGGATGATGTTGTTCAATATTTGCTTCTATTTCCGGCCGGGATAGGTAGTAAACCCGTAGGAAGTGAGTGTGTGCGCGATTGCGGTCACTCACGAGCCTAGATCATCCATATCTCCGCTCTTAATCCGAAAGGATGAGATCCGAGAGGAGTGGTAGGCAAGGTGTTCGATAAAATGCCTCAACCGAATGAGGATTGAGAGTTTGAGTGTGACGCCACTCAATACAAAGACCGTGACTCCCTAGATCAATCCCGAAACCCAATTCCAACACTACTACAGAAAACACTTTTAACGTCGGTTTTTTAGCACTTTTAACGTCGGTTAAAAATCAACGTTGATCTGGCCGACGTTGTATATAAATGATACGGCATCAAAACCGACGCCGTATGTATTTTTTTATTTTTTAAAATAAGAAACGACGTCGGTTTTTTATCAAAACCGACGTCGTTTATTTAAAAAATAATTAAAAAAATATGAAACGACGTCGATTTTTTTAAAAAAACCGACGTCGTTTATTTAAAAAATAATTTAAAAATATGAAACGACGTCGGTGTTCTTAAAAAAACCGACGTCGTTTATTTTTAAAAAAAAATGAAACGACGTCGGTTTTATTACAAAAACCGATGGGCGTTTATTTAAAAAAAAATTAAAAAAAAAATAAAAAACGACGTCGGTTAATATGAAATAACCGACGTGGTTTATAATTTTTTTTTTTAAATATTAAAATTATTTTATGAATCTACCTAAAACCTGTACAGTATATTTCCAATTCACACATAAGTTTCAGAACCTTTGTAACAAATTAACATTTATAATTCACTATTGATCAAACTAATAAAGTTTTCAATTAATCAAAGCTAATAAACATCACAACTTATATTTATAAATTTACATACGTTTCAACTATATCTTTAATCTCATCTTAAAGGTACTTCTTTTCCCCATCTTAAAGAATTTGTTCCACCCCGATTGCCCCCGTGGATTCGGAGAGCAGACTACAGCCTGCGATTCTTTACTTTCACTGGATTTGGGTTCATTTTCCCCATTACTCATGCAAGCCTCGATAACTCCTTTCGGAGAGGACTCATTGTCCTTCTTCCCATTTCCAGCTTCAAGACATCTCAACTCTACATCAACATCATTACAAGAAGATGAGCGGGTTTAGTTGATGCATTACATTCTACCAGCACGATCGCACTGCAACCAGAATTCATCATTTCATCCTACCTTGAGCAGAAGTAGAGGAACATAGTGGAGGGAAACTTTGGCTTCTTTTGGTTTTAGATCTAAAGAAGCCCTTGCTTGATTTTGCACCATTTCCCTGACTAATTTTCCTACAGATCAGAGAAGATACTATTACATTACATCGATCCCCGTCGATATAGAAATCAAAAGAATAAGTATATACACTGCCCCCAGGCTCCAACATCCACTAAAGTTCTCAAATAGGATTCAACAGGCTGAGAATATGTGATGTTATCACATTAGCATCCTTAAATTACTCAAGATTTTGGTTAATTTACTCATCAAAGTAAAGTATAAAGACAAAAACAAAACTAGGAGAAGAGGAAAGAATAGCATACTCTCCCATAACTAACACAACATCAACTCTTATCAAGCAAAAATTAAACCTTGAAGAGTATTAGAAAAAAAAAATTCACCCAATCTCTGCCCGCCATTAAAAAATTTTAAAATGCTGAGAATATACGGAGCAAATGATAATAATAATAATAACTCTTGAATATTTTGGATTAAAATCTCTGGGCAGCAAACTTCTGTGTAGGGCACCCAGAAAATATTTAAAATTTAATCGCAAAAGAAAGAAACAAAAATGCCCACATAGACAAATATAGGAATGTTACATAAGCAGAGAGAGAGAGAGACGAAGGCTCACGAAGGAAGAGAAGGCGGCTCGTCGGAGACTTTCGCGGCCATTGGAAACGCTCTGAGACGTTCGGAACGAAAGGGATAAACACAAACTATGCAAAGCTTTTCACATCCCAATTGTTATTCGCGTTTGTGAATCACATAGCTTCGCTTAAGGACGGAAGGGGATTTGCGAGATTACCCAGAGATTTAGATTTGGGCGCGATGCTTATCTGTGTGCATAGTGTATAACCATAACCATAACCAAGGCAGTTAGGAAGGCAGAGAGGGACCGACCTGCAACACCCCTACCCAGGAAGAGGAAAGAGAAAGAGGGATCATTAGTGAGGGTAGGAGGGGAAGACAGGTGGAGGGAGGTGAAGAAGATGCAGAGAGAAATGGTGGAAACAGTTAATAGTGTGCTGATTTTTGACATTCTCCATCATTCTCTCCCTGCCTCGTATTATATCCTCCCGGCTGGTGGTTGTGCGGGTCTTTATATAATGTTTTTGGCGTCGGTTGTAGTTACAACCGACGCCGTTTGTTTTTTTTTTAAAAAAAAAAAAAACGACGTCGGTTCTTTAGGAGAACCGACGTCGTTTTATATTTTAAAAAAAAAATAAAAAAACAAATAAATATGTACGACGTCGGTTTGAAGCAAACCGACGTCGTACATAACAATACGACGTCGGTTTGAAGCAAACCGACGTCGTACATAACAATACGACGTCAGTTTGAAGCATACCGACGTCGTACATAACAATACGTCGTAAATATTTGACGTCGGTTTTTTAAAAAACCGACGTTATTTAGGCGACGTTAAATGTGTTTTCTGTAGTAGTGCAAGCTACCTACGATAATCAATCCTTTAGCTTAACTTTGGCATGCACCCCTTCCTTTTACCTTTTATATTTTCTATCTTATTTTTACTTTCAAACCCTTCAACCAACCATGAACTCTACCTTTAATTCTTGTAACTCTTACCTTTCAACCTCTTAAATGCCACACGTATTCGGTTCCCATTCGCCATCCTTGAGAGACACGACACTCGGGGAGTCTTGACTCTTCGTTTTACCACCTCCACCTTCACTCCCACTACACACACAACATCAAAATGGCGCCGTTGCCGGGGATGGCAAACGGTTCTTGAATTGTGTTGACATTTTTGAAGTAGATTTTTAAGAGTTCTTGAATTGTTTTCTTTTTGTGTATTTTACTTTCTTGTTTTTAGTCATTTGATTGAAGAAGTGAGCTTATTTGCTTTGAATATTTTATTGCTCACTTGCAACTACTTCTAGTTGCATATATATTTGTTGTTGGGTAAGCTTTGTGCAGGAAATTCTTGTTAAAATTCATTTGAAAGCTTGCCAATGTATGCTCCAATGAATCCCCATGGTTACCCACACCATGAAGGAAATCCTTTGAACTATACTCCACCCCAACCATATCCAAATTATCCCCATTCCACCCATACTTACATTCCTCCAACATATCACTATCCACCTCAAAACCCTTACCCATTTCCATATCACTACTTACCGTACCCAATTTCTTATCCATCTTATATAAATAACCATCACCCACCACCATACATACACCCTGTCCCATCGTATCAAAATGAATTTCCCCCACGACACTCCACTTATCAAAATGACTCGGTAAGCTCCAGAGAAATAACCTTAAATATAGAGAGTAAGCTTGCACAGATAATGAGAACAATTGACCCAAGCTATACTCCCAAGCCATTTTCGTTCCATAATTCCCACCCAAACAACCCTTACCCATCTCCATCACAAATTCTTAAAGGAAACAATCCTACACATTACCTTGAAACACCACCTTCCAATCCGTATTTTACCATACCCGATCTTTGTGATTACATCCCACCGGCCAAGGACGAAATCGAAATCCTTAAAGAGAAAATAGAAGTGTTCACAAGAATGGCCAAGAATTTCAATGTTCACAAGTGTTCACAAGAATGGCCAAGAATTAGGGATATCTAGGTGTTATTGCACCCTTCCAGCATCTCACCTCCCTAAAAGAATTTCAATGCAAAATCTAGTAGATTTCTCCCAACCGTATCCCAGGTTTTCTGATAAAATCATACGCTAAATCTATCTAAGTCGGGCACCTTACAAGGTTCCATATCATACAATGCTTGCTTAATTTCCTCATCTTGGAAGGGGTTATTTACCATCTGCCAATTAGCTTCGTTGAGAATAGGAAAACACCCATAAAGTCGATCATGTTCATCGGAAGCTTGCTCCTCTGTAAAGAGTGTAACAAAATACTTTCGCATCAATTCTAAAATTTCTTTCTCTTTCGTAACCCAACACTACAAGAAAAATCGCAATTCGCGACGGAAAAATTCCGCCGCGAAACAGGTTTTGTGACGGAATTCGTTCCGTCGTGTATGGGCTCGTCGTGAAATTTTGCAACAGAATAATTTCGTCGCAATTTGGCTACGAAATATTTAAAAAAAAATTAGGGTATCCACGACTGTTCTTTGTACAACAGACGCGGATACCCTTAAAAAATTTAAAAAAAAAAAAAAAAAACAAAAACAAAACAATAATATTCCTTTTTGTCCAAATTGCATTTCAATGTCCTCACACACTTGTACATTTGATGTTGTTGAGCCATTATGGCACTGCTTCATCGGCTGCATTTGGACAGAGGGGAGCTGCATTTGACATCCAGAGACTGCTTCATCTCTGCATTCTTAAGAAAGTAGAGAGAACTTGTTAGATTTTAATTAAGTACAAAAACGTCTCTCTCACACTTCATTATAGAAGAAGCCATCACAATTAAAATAATGCGGACTTCTTTTTCCCATCCCAATAAAGAGATTTAGCAGAGATTATAAATAAATAAATAAAATAAAGCAAGAAAGGGGGAGAACTTAAGTTTGCAAATTTGAGGTCTACATGGGTCCACCAATCTCAACAAAAGATCTTGCAACATATTTTAATGAGGCAATTAAAATAAGAAATAAGCAACCATGTATCTTCACTCTTCAGACATACAATTGTTTTAACAATGGTATCAAAGCTAAAGTTTATATAAAATAAAGAATGTAATTAGTGTAAAGACAATGGTAGTCATTCACTGGTCCATTTTCTTCAGTCTTTGTAGGAGGCACAAAATCCTTTGGCTGGATTTCTCCACCCAGCAAGTAGTTGGATAATGCAAAAGCAATGTTTAATCTTAAAACTGGAGAATAGACTTCCAGCAATTTAGCTTTATTGGCAAGGTATTATAAAAGCAACCTATTTTCTAGCATACTCGCAGAGAACTATAATTTCTGAGAGATTCTGTCATACTGAGTCTGAGTGTCAATAATATGTAAAAAGCATCAAAACTTCGACACGAATACATGAAGGAAACTAATATAGGTTATGGATCATTGTATTCTATCAGATAAGATAAATGAAAGGCTAAAAATAGTACTTTGATCACGAAATGTAGCTGACGTATTTAGCTTGGTATCAAGATTGGCCTGACTTAAATAGGCAGCGTGATGTTGGACAGAACCTGAACCCATGACTATAACACCACCATTCCATGATTCTAAGGAATGTGTTGTCTTGATCTCTATACCAGCAAAATGGAGTGACATGATAACCATGTGGATTTGCGGCAAGTATGAATGTAATTGGTGACTTTGTAAAGACTATATAAACAGAAAATTGAGTAACAATCTATCAGCAAAAATAAATAATGAACCACACTAATTTGAAATTATTAAACAGAAGCTCCTTAAGATCAGAAGATCCTAAATTCAAATCTCATTTTTATTTGAGTATTAACAGTTTCCTCGCTACTCATCTAGAGTCTGATAACCTATTAGATCTGTATCTAATCTTAGTTCTGCAAAGAATAAAATCTAGACTCAGCTTGTTTGGTAATGATCAAATCTAGTTTTTACTGGAACATATGAACTGCAAATGAAACATATCTAGTTCCGATATGATCCATTTTAACTGAAAAAGTAAACAGAGGCAACCGAAAGAAGTGGCTTTCCAATTTGTTCCATGTTCTTTAATATCTTTTGTCGAATCCCTAATAATAATAATAATAAAACTAGCCTTTCTATGTCAAACCATTGGCAACTACATCGTCAGCTCACAAGTGAATATTTAACTAATTGAACCATCAAAAGCAAAAAGTTTTCATTCGCAACTAATTCGCTAATACTATTCTTTCTGCAAAGTCCAAAGACAACCAAACAGATAAAACAATAAATAGTCAAACGCATTACCAGCATCTCGGAAGCAGTCTCCCTAGCATTGGCATCAATCGAATCATGGTGCTAGCATCACTGTAGTACTATCCTACAAAGTAGGAACCAACCAGATATCCTAAAAAACAAGACACAAATCACTTAACCTAGCCAATAATACCAAACAAACCCTTATGTCAAACAGAAAAGAGCAAAAGCTCCAATGCATTACTCTTTTATCATCTTCAATGCCACACACGAAGAACAACACTTAAACAACACACTAACTAATCAATTCTAAACACGCATAATAATAAAGTAACATAAATTTAATATTCAAATCTAATATTGTAGAAATTAAATACAAATATAGAGAAATTTAATATCGAAACCTAATATAATAAAGAGTTTATTATCAAAATGGTCCCTCGACTATTGCGAAATTACCAATTTGGTCCTCAACAATTTTTCTTGACCAATTAAGTCCCTCGACTTTGAAAATTTTAACCAATTTGGTCCTCCGTTTATTTTTATGTTAAACATCCGTTAAATCAGGACCAAATTGGTAATTTTGCTATAGTCAAGGGACCAAATTGATTGAGTAACGCAGCTACCTTTCGCACTTAAATGATTAGTGTTTAATTGTGAATTGCTTGAGGACAAGCAAAGTTAAAGTGTGGAAAATTTGATAAGTGCCAAAAGTAGCCATATTTTAGGGGTAATTTAGGTGTAAAATATGCTTTAATAGATGTCCATTAGGCCTAGAAACATGCTAAGATAGTGTAATTTCATTGCATATAGGTCTAGGGACTTATCTTATGCGTTTCGATATAATCTGTACAATTCTTGCACTTCGCAGGGCATTCCGGCGACATTTCAGTAAAACGGACGTAACCGGAGCTAGGAATGTCCGAATGAGGCGAGGCAGGTGGCTATGGAACCGTATCGACGAGAGCTACAACATAGAAGAAGACAGAAGAATCAAAATTCACCACGCATGCTCACATGCGTGTGAGCGGCGTGGTTGCTTACTGGTTCGCTCCCACGCACGCTCACACGCGTGTGAGCCGCGTGGACGCGACACAGCGCGGAAATTATTAGGGCGGAATTTTGGAGGCTATATATATGCCCTTTATAGGTCTTTTAGATCAGGTTTCAACAACCCCCAATAGCTTTAGATCTAATTTCCCTTTCCAAATTCTTCCTCTTTGGGGAGGAAAACACTCCTTAGAATAGAATAGATTTAGATTTAGGATTTGAAGATGAAGATGTAGATCCAAGAACTCTTGGGGTATAATTTCTCTTCTTTTAATATAAAGTTTGAATCTTTACTTTCTTGCTTTGTTTATATTGCTTCTATTTATGTGTATTATGTTAGAATAGAGTAGTTGGGTGTGTGTGCCCTTGTTGATCTATGGATTGATGCTTATAATTTGATATTATGATCTTTGTCCACGTCGATAAGCTAAACCTTAAATCAAACTAATCACCTACAATGGAAAGGGTGATTTGATCATAACTAAAACTATTTGTAATGTATAAAGTAATGTTCTAGGAAATTAAAGGAGAAACTAAATACTTTAATGATTTAATAAAGGAGAAACTAAATTAAAGGAGAAACTAAAAATCAAAAGTGCAATTAAAAAATAAACCTTAACAAATCCTAAATTAAAGAAGTTGTGGATAATGGATAATGATGTAGTCATTCATTAATATATTACTTTTCTAGAGAGATGGACAAAAATGTAATGCTAGTGAACCTTAGCTTTTTTCTTATTTCTTTTTATTTTTTTTGCTAGTGAACAATTTAGCTAACAAGCAAATATCATTAAAAAAATCCATAAACATTAATGTTGGAGGCATCTACCATCACTTATAATTATTTTAGAGGCCAAACAATAAAGTAAAAGTATATTGCTAATGAATAAAGTGCGAGATCCTAAATGATATTTTAAATAAAATAATTCAAATACTAAAAAAAATAAATAAAAACCTTACTGTGAAGGCTAATCGGCGGCGGAGCTCCGGCAGTGCAGCGGTGCGGCGGTTCGGCTGCGGCGGTGCGGCTTTGAGTGACGGCCGAGCTCCCGCGGCGGTGCGGCTGCAAGTGTGCTTCGCGGCTGCGGTTCGGCGGGAGTGCTTCGCGGCTGCAGTTCGGTGGAACTGCTTCAATGTTCAATGTTGACGGCTGTTGGGGGGAGACTAACGTAGACTGACGGGTGACGGGTGTTGGGAGGCAACGGATTCTGGTTCGAATTCTGGTTTTGGTTTATTAGGGATTGAACGTTCGAATGTTAATTTGGGGGCGACGGATTTGATTTATTAACCCTACAACGTCGGTTATTTTACATTGTAGGTCAATCATATAAAACGTGGCGCAATACGACGTCGGCTAACGTCCTAGCCGACGTCGTATTGCGCGGGGGCGTTGTGTGTTTGGTGATACAACGACGGCTAATGATGTAGCCGTTGTCGTATCACCCGTCGCCAGTGTAAAATTGCGCTACGACATCGGCTAACCATAAAGCCGACGTCGTATCGCGTAGTAGTATTAGGTTGACACTTTTAACGTCGGTTATTTTATTGTAACCGACGTTAAAGGTTTTTTTTTTATTTTTAATTATTTAAATAACATATAACATCGGCTAATTACTTAGCCGACGTTGTATGTGATTTCTGTAGTAGTGAACTTAATATTAGCCAAAGACCTTGTGATGAATAGGTGGACCAAAGAATGATTTGAAGTTTAGTTTGCCTAATTTGCTTAGTACATGGTGGAAGAAAAAGTAAAGAAAGAAAGGAAAAGACCAGGTGCGCATCATTTCTACGCCCATCAAAATCACCTTGTCCTCAAGGTGATAATTTCAAGGTGACAATATAGCGTGAATTGCATCTGCACTTTATACCGGCATGATGCTCCGTATCTGCACTTTATATAGCTATGGCACTATAGTAACTCTCTGTGTTGTTGTTGAAAGCTCTCCATATCTGCATGTTGAATCTTTAATGTCCGATTGTAGCACCCTTTTAGTTTTGAAGTCGAAGATAATGTCTTATGGAATACTAACCAAGGTGGCCTCGAAGATTATTGCTATAATGCTTCGCCGGCTATTTCCATAACAACGGCCAAATTGCAGAGATGTTTTTTGCTCTGCTGATGATGTTTCAACAGGCATGACCCAAACTATAATGGACCAAAATTCACACCTACTTCTGCACGAGCTAAAGCATGTAAATAAGTTCTCAACACTTCGATCACAACCGTCAGTACATGCTATAGCTGCCTACAGTGATCATGATATTGTGTTTTTTTATCCCATAAATAATTTTTCTAGGTTGATGTTCTCAACAAGAGTACCAATTGATACAACCCTAAGGTTGTATGGATTGTTCTTCTTCGAGTCAAGAGCTAAACTTCAAAAAGGGAGGGAGAAAAGACATGGTTGTGCTTCGAGTGGCAGTCCAACTCCAAATGACTATGCTTTGATAGTCTAACTCAAAAAAGAGAGAATGCCTCCAGACATAAGCCATTAATTATATTCTTCACCCTTCTTCAAGTACATAGGTAGCTAAATATACATACAGGATCATAGAAACTATCCACTACCCATGTACCCCACTACTTGTATAGCTACTTACTAAATGTCTAGTAGTTATCACACTATACAATAATAACAACAACAACAATAATAATACGGAGTAATAATAATAATAACAATAACAATAACAATAATAATAACAATTGTAGTAATATCATGGGTGTATCATAGTCATGAAGTATACAAGAGGCCAGGAAAATTAAAGAGCCGCTCACTAAAGGCGATAGCGTACTGGTAAGCTCCACCGGCGACCGCCATAGATTCCACCTCGGTGATCAGCCATCGGCTCCCGAACGTTGGCCATTGGCAACAGTACGTTAATTAGCCGCTCGACGTCTCGGTACCCAACAGTCCCCAGTGATTGGCCATTGGCTATTTGTATGACCCTCTTGTAAATAACCTTGGAATTCTAAAAAGGTGAAATTTTCAATAATTTCATAGGTGGTTTAAATAAAAATTTGGGTGTAAATATGGCTATTACATCACCCTAGTCAAATGTAATTTAATTACACATAAGATAAGATTAGGTATTGGAATTAGAGTGCTTTTTTTTAAAAGGTATTGGAATTAGAAATATTATTTTAATAAAATTATATTAAATAATTATTTAAAAATTTAAAAATTAAAACATTAAAAAAACCAAAAAAAAAAACAACAACAACAAATTTAAATTAAAATATTATTTTTTCAATGTTTTAATTTTTAAAATTTTAAATAATTATTTAATTTAAATTTATTAAAATAATATTTCTAATTTCAATATCTTTTTTTTAAAAAAAAAAAACTCTAATTCTAATATCTAATTTTTTGTGTAATTAAATTTCTTAGTCAACATTGATATTTCTAGAATGAAACTATTGGTAATTTAGACAGCAGAGAATATTAACTGGACTCATATATGACTCTACATATATGCATGTGTGTTATGTATATGTATCATACAATCTATAAGCCATTAATGGTTGGATAGAATATTTTTTTAGTTACAAACTTTTAAAAACTTTTTCATATTAAAATGTCGACAAAAGTTATTAAAACTCTAAATTGAATACACCATTACAAACATTACATAACTTTTATTAATACATTATTTATAATTTTATTACAAAAATATATTTTTATAAATCATAAATAAATTAATGTATTGCAAAAAAATAAAAATAAATATTGATGGTCAGAAAAATAGAGTATATTATACACCGAAAATGCTAGTACACAATAAAAACTATAGGAATGGAGAACCGAAGACAAGAGTATGGATATAAAATCAAGTTGCAAAACGCGCCTAGCGATTAGAGTATATGTGTCTTGGTACTGACTCATGCCATAAAATTGCTTGTATCACTAACAAAGTTCATGGAACATGAAACATAATTCGTGGAAGGATTAGATTCTACATAATATACAGTTAAAAAAAAAAAAAAAAAAAAAATGGATAAGTGATTGCTAGTACGTAAGCAAACAATACATCGCCAGTGCTCAGCTCGCCGATGGTGACTTCATATATGCATCGCTTCAGCTTGCGACGGTGTCGTTGCCTTAGACTCTGACTGTACCATAAAATTTGATAGAAATTGATGAAAATTTTGTCTTGTTTAAATAGAGGAAAAAGTTTATAGAAAAAGTTGTGAAAAATTTAGAGTGGGAGGGTTGAATTTCATTTATTTATATTAATTAATGAAGAAAAAGTCTACTAAAATCTTATATGAAAGTTGATAAGTTTTTTAATACCAGTAGACTTTTAAAGACTCTATAAAAGTCTTCATCGAATACCAATATACTTTTAAAGACTTTTGAAAAGCTTGAATCGAATATCTGTCGACTTTTAAAGAGTACTTAAAAGTCTAAATTGAATACCACCAAACTTTTAAAGTCTTTGAAAGTATTTAAAAGTCATGAGTGAATACACCCCCTAAAATCAAAGCCAAAGACACTATGGGGCCGTTTGGTTCGGGTAATCTGAGATTACCTAGGTAATCTGAGTTTGGTAATGTTATATTACCTTGTTTGTTTCAAGTTATGAGATTACCTGGTAATGTTATATTACCTCAAAGCTGATGTGGC
>CP025648.1:9811155-9974896 GCA_003576665.1 Ipomoea trifida
TAGTATGTTCTTTGGCTTTCCATATGAAAAACAGATGAAAATTATTGAAATGGGTGGAGCTCAAGAACTTCTGAAGATGTTGAGCTGCCTGCTAAAGATGACCGCACAAGGAAGGAAGCTTTAAAGGCTCTTTTTGCTATCTCAAGATCAGGCAAGACTCTCAAACTTATTCAGGGCCGGTCCTATGGTTTTAGAGGCCCTGGGCAAGTAAAAAATGAGAGGCCCTATATTCTATAACTGATCAATTCGTTTCTTTTTTTTTTTTTTTTTTTTTTTCATTTCTAAATAAATGTTTTCTAGACAATATTGTATAAAATAATTATTATTAAATTGATCCTTAAAAAATAAAATAAAAGCACCTATATTATGAGCACTTAGAGATAATAGATTCTTATTATGCCTAACTTATATATCTGGTCAACAGGTGCATTCAAACATTTCATAAATAAATAATAAATCAATTTAAAAAGAACTTGCATAAAATAAATAAAATAAAATAAAGAGTAAATTGCCATTTTGGTCCAATGACTATTATAGTAGTGTTGATTGCTATCCACGACTTTCAAAAATGTAATTACGTACCATGACTATGCATTTTTTCTTAATTTTGGTCCAGCCGGCCAAATTGCCGGCCAAAACTGGCCGGAAAAAATTAAACCAACATTTATCATGAATTGGGAGGGGTATTAAAGTCTTTTCCTATTGTAATTTTTTGGTCTTTGACTGGTGTTCCTAAAAGTCACCGGAGTGAGGAGTGATTATGCTTGGGTGTGATGAAATCAGAGTGATTTCACCTCTGATCTGCTTCACCTACCTAGCTGTGAACTCATGTATGTGGAATACATAATTCACAAAGAAAGAAATTAAGGTTCCTGTAATTTTTTGCAGGCGGCCCAAACTCTCCGCCGTCTTCCACCCCAAACCACGGCGCCACATAAACGGACACCACCACCACGACGTTCTCCGCCTACGCCTCCCGACACCGATTCCGAAATCAAGAGCCTCCGGGCGGTGCAGGGCTTCGGGAGAATCAGCGGCGAGAGCATCGCCGTCGAGAAAGACTCCGACAACCCTTACCTCGATTTCCGGCACTCCATGCTCCAGATGATCCTGGAGAAGAACATCTACTCCAAAGACGACCTCAAGGAGCTCCTCAACTGCTTTCTCCAGCTCAATTCGCCGTACTACCATGGCGTCATCGTCCGCGCCTTCACGGGATCTGGAACGGCATCTTCTCCTTCAAGCCTCCGGACTTTTAGGAACAGTAGCCAAAGACAAAAAAAAATTACAATAGGAAAAGACTTTTATACCCCTTCCAATTCATGATAAATGATGGTTTAATTTTTTCCGGCCAGTTTTGGCCGGCAATTTGGCCGGCTGGACCAAAATTGAGAAAAAATGCATAGTCATGGTACGTAATTAACATTTTTGAAAGTCGTGGATAGCAATCAATAAGTTTGAGAGTCTTGCCTGATCTTGAGATAGCAAAAAGAGCCTTTAAAGCTTCCTTCCTTGTGCGGTCATCTTTAGCAGCCTCCAACATCTTCAGAAGTTCTTGAGCTCCACCCATTTCAATAATTTTCATCTGTTTTTCATATGGAAAGCCAAAGAACATACTAGAAATGAGAGATAAACTAGAGCATCATCAAGTTCACTTCAGTTAATGATCCAAAGTTGAACATAAACAAAGCCATGGTCTGCACATGCATTTCCAATTTTTATTATTAATTACCTAAACGAATAAACTTCATTGTCTTACCATCATAGGTATTGCAACAAAAATATTTATGCTTGCTAATTTTCTAGCTTGGTAATAGCCAATAGAAGTCCAACTCCATACAATTCTTCAAAAATTATAATTTAGAAGTCCATCAGGTAGTAGGTTCAACTGCATCCGAAAAGCCTAATGACATGGTGACTGAGATACACAACAGAAATATTACTATAATAAGGTTCTCCTATAAAAACAGCCTAACTTTGATCTCTTGTTCATGTATCATGTTCATATATAGCAACCTAGTCACTTTACTTTACCTCAGAAAATGCAAAACTCATTCCTTTTGACAATATCTTAATCTAGATTCTCTAATTAGTAGGAATATTCTAGACACGTAATTTCAACAGCTCTACCTTGGAGCTTGATTCTATCCACCAGTTAGTGATTACCCAATTTTATGGAGATAATAAGTAGTAACTAACAAATGTTTAACTTTTGAAAATTATTCCTTTACAGGGGTAAAAAAAAAATGTTTATAAACTTTGCCTCTGTACAAACCAAATGCTAATTAAAGTAATTTAAGTAGAATGAAACAAGAATCCATATTGTAAAGAATATATATAGGCACAAGCACCATGCAATTTAATTTCCATATCACCCTATTTTGCTTACAGAAAAAGTTTCAAAATACACACATTACTCATGTATCTGTTATGAATTGTAAATATAGGTAGATTATGATTACATTATCTTAGGGATATTTAGCATGATTTTAGGATAGAATAGCATAATTATAGGGATAATATTTCCTTTTCTATATTATTTTACATGTATAAATAGTTGTATGTATCACTCATCCTAGATGTAATATAGTATTCTCTTCATGGTATCAGAACCAAGTTGAGAGAAGGAAAAAGTCTGTTTTTTTTCCTCTTTTTTTTTCCTTTTGTGGTGGCCAGAATTTTTTTTTTTTCGAGTGCTCCTAGGTCGCCTGGGTTCATACAGCGTGATTGTGGGCTCAGTTTGGACAACTTTTCTCTCCGGTATAAGACTCTGGTGTTTGTCAGGCTCCTTCCAGGTTCTCTCTATTTTTGTTTGCTTGCTGGTTGTGGTTGGGTTGTTTTTTCTGAAATGGTTGATGGCAAGTCTGTTATAATTTCTGATGTGGTTCCTATCACTTCAAAAATTACAGATTTTAAGTTGGACGGTTCTAATTATTTGTAATGGAGTAAAATCATTAAACTCTATCTACGTAGTATAGATAAAGATGATCACCTCATCAGTACTGTTGAACCTAAAGATGATAACTCTAAGAAAATTTGGTTGAGGGGAGATGCCAAATGATTTTTACAAATACGAAATTCCATTAATAATGATGTGATTGGTTTAGTCAATCATTGTGAGACTATTAAAGACTTAATGGAATATTTAGAGTTTTTGTATTCTGCAAAGGGGAAAATGTTACTCGTATGTATGATGTCTGTAAAGCATTTTACCGGGCTGAGAAACAAGATAAGTCCATCCTCACCTATTTCATGAAATTTAAAAAAAAAAACATCTGAGGAACTGAATCAATTAATGCCTTTTAGTACTGATATAAAGGTGTAACAATAGCAACGAGAACAAATATAATGGCAGTCATGAGTTTTATAGCAGGTCTTCCATAAGAATTTGAGACTGCAAAATTCTAGGTTTTGTCCAGCTCTGAAATATCTTCATTGCAAGATACTTTTGCCCGAGTACAGCGCACGGAAACTTCTCACTCAGTTCCTTTGAATGGTGCGCTTATTAGTAAAAACTCTTTTACATACGCTAGTAGACAACCCGTTAGAGGTAATGGTAGAAATGCTCAATGGCAAAACTCTAGTGGAATTGTTTGTCACTATTGTCACATGCCGGGTTATATAAAACGTGGCTGTAAGAAATTGCAGAACAAGTATAAAGGGTTCAGCATGCTAATGTTGTTTCTACCAATGATGTGTCTACCCAATCTATTTTAGTCTCAGCAGATGAGTTTGCTAAACTCACCCAGTACCAAAGAGGCACTAAAGTCTTCAACTACTCCTATTATAGTTGTTGTCGATTCAGGTAACACAAACACATGCCTTGTTCCTTCCACTTCCAAATGGGTCATTGACTCAGGAGCCACAGACCATATGATAGGTAAATCTAGCCTATTCTCAACTTTTACAACCAATACTTCTAGTCTTCCTGTCACTCTTGCTGATGGGTCTGTTTCAGAAGTGCTTGGATCTGGCTCTATTACTCCAACTCCTTCTATTCACTTGTCATCTACTCTTAGTTTACCTAATCTGTCCTTCAATTTGGTCTCTGTTAGTAAGCTTACTCATACGCTAAATTGTTGTGTCACATTTTTTCCTGAATATTGTGTATTTCAGGATCTTATGACGAAGTAGATTATTGGTAAAGAAGTAGATTATTGGTAAAGACATGTATGAGTCTGGTGGCCTCTACATCCTAAACATTGAGAAGCCAAACTCCATTTCATGTTCAAGTGTTGTTTCCCCTTTTGAAGCCCATTGCCGCTAGGGTCATCCGTCGCTACCTTTCTTAAAATAGTTGTGTTAGCAGTTTAAACATGTGTCTTCATTACATTGTGAGTCTTGTCAATTTGCTAAACACCACCGTGTGAGTTTGAGTCCTAGAGTCAATAAACGAGCAAGTGCTCCCTTTGAACTTGTACATTCTGATATTTGGGGTCCGTGTCCAGTTATGTCTAAAATTGGGGTCCGTGTCTAGTTATATTTCTCAACATCTTTTCAATGCATCAAGTGTGTCACAGTGTTCTAATGCTCTACATTGACATTTTTTATAATGAGTACGTTTTAAATCAATTTATTGGGTTATTTGAAAGTCTTCTTTGTCAACAAATCCGGCCTATGTAGTTAATATGATTGGCTTCAAATTGTTTTTTATTTTTTTTCATGTTATTAACATAATACTTGGTAAATAAATAACATTATTTTTTAGTATAACTTTGATATTTAATTACAAGATAATGTAAAAAAAAAAATAAAATAATGAACAATGTAGTGAATATAATTAATTAATAAATTTAATTTGAAGGTAAGGAATCTGTGTATTGTAGAAAATATAGACAATATAACTAATAAAATATTGATTAGAGTAATAAAGTGGAATACCTACTTTTAAATAATATACTCTAACATATTCGTAGTATATTTTCAACAATATGCCAACTTTGATTAAGATGAGGGTCGAACCTATAACATTTCTTATAGAAATTAATGGGTAAGTTAAAAATTAACGGATAATCATATAATTAAGGATAAATTAAGAAATCTAAAGGAAAAATATAAATCTAAACAATCTGAACCATACATTTGATTTAATAATTTGACCGTCATATTTTCTTTGACTCTTATTAGTATACTAGTTTTTTACGCGCATTGCGCGAATGAGATAATGCCCAATATTTATTATTAAATAAGTATTTTAAAGTATATCAATGCAAAATTATATAGGAGATGTTCATGCATATGTAATTAAATATTGAATTTGTTTATTTAAATCGGTAATTTAAAGTTTATGAATGCAAGATAATATATGAAAGATTGATTATAATTGTAGCTAAAATAAATATTTACAATTTTGTAAAAACGCTAATCTAAATACTTAGTCTAAAAATGATAGCATAAATAAATACTACTTTTTTGTTTGAACAAAATATTAATATTTATTACTCCGTATATTTGTAGAAGGTTAATGAGTAGTACATTTTGTTCTAGTTTCATAACTTGTTTACTTTATAGTAACAACAATAGCTTTGCAGGTAGTCCAAATACTGATGTTGCAATACGTCTAGTTTCATCAACAGTATATACAATTATGCCAATTTTGATTGAGATGAGGTTCGGACCTAAGACCTTACTTATATAAATTAATGGGTAAGTTAAAAGTTAACGGAATGTTAACGAAAAGATAATATTTAACGGAAAATTTAACGAATAATCATATAATTAAGGATAAATTAGGAAATCTCAAGAAAAAATATAAATCTAAACAATATGAACTATCCATTTGATTTAATAATTTGACCGTCATTTTTTCTACCCATTATAGGCCTAACTTTCTTTGGCTCTTATTAGTATAAAATAACTAGTTTTACACGCGCTTTGCGCGAATGAGTTAATGCTCAATGTTTATATTTAAATAAATATTTGAAAGTATATCAATGCAATATTATATAGGATAAATTCATACATAGGTAATTGAATCTCGAATTTGTTTATTTTTAAGTATGTAACTCAAAGCATATGAATGCAATATAATATAGGAAAGTCATTATAATTGACACTAAAATAAATGTTTGCTACTTTGTAAAATCGATAGTCAAAATACTTGGTCTAAAAATGATAGTCTAAATAAATACTACTTTTGGTTTGAATTTTTCTAAGTGTTATTAATTTTCTTTTGAGTAACATTGTCATTGTTTTCATCTTCATTGTTTATCCTCTTTCTTTTTGTTGGTAGTGTGTTATTTGTAATTGGGTTACTGTTGGTAGAATAGATGACAGCGTCATACTATGAGATTATGATGTAGGAAGCTGTGGATTTTCCTTGTGTATATTGTTGTGGTCTTAAAATTTTTGTTATTAAATTGATATTGACCTTTGAGTTACCTAGTTTTTCGCACGCATTACGCGAATGAGATAATGCCCAATGTTTATTTTTAAATAAGTATTTCAAAGTATATTAATGCAAGATTATATATGAGATGTTCATGCATATGTAATTGAAAGTTGAATTTGTTTATCTAAATCGGAAATTCAAAGTTTATGAATGCAATATAATATATGAGAGATTGACTATAATTGTTATTAAAATAATTTTTTTTGCAATTTTGTAAAAAACTTTAATCTAAATACTTTGTAAAAATAAATTTTTGTCAACAAATCCTCCCTGAGTAGTTAATATGATTAGCTTCAAGCTATTTTTTTCTAAATTTTTTTCCATGTTAGTTATTAACATAATACTTGGTAAATAAATATATAACATTATTTTGTAGTATAACTTTGGTATTTAATTATAAGATAGTGTAAAAAGAAAAAATAATGAACAATGTAGTGAATATAATCTAAAAACATAGTAAATGTGAATGAAGGTTATACCCCTCATTTATGTCTGTTTTTTCCGTTAAGTTTTTTTTTTTTTTGTACATTATGCTATAAAAGTTGTACTACATAATATTTTGGACAAATATGCCCCTACTGTTATAACTTCCGTTATCTTTTCTACTATTGTTACTATGCACATGCATCCACCATATATTTTCTTATCTTCTTCAATAATAATAATAAAATACACACATTAAATAATAATAAAATACACACATTAGAGTTATATGTTAGTTACTTTTTAAAATATAAATATCCAATTTATAAAAATATTTTACATTATTATTATTATTATTATTATTATTATTATTTACTATATTAAAATTTAAATAAATTTAAAATTTTAATATAAAATACTAATATTGGGCACAGTTTGCGCATCGCGCATAAGAAAAGCTAGTTAATTAATGAATTTATTTGAAGGTAAGCAATCTTTGCATTGTAGAAAATATAGACAATATAACTAATGGAATTATATCTTTTTTTTGATTTTTTTTTTGAATAAAGACATTGTAGACATCAAATTAAAAATTAAAAAAAAATGCATATGTATTATTTTTTTGTTGTAATTACTAATTACTAATTTATTTAATAAGAGTATAATAAGAGTAATAGAGTGTGGTACTTACTTTTGAATACTATACTCTAATATATTCGCAGTATATGTTCAACAATTATGCCAACTTTGATTAGGACGAGATTCGAACATAAGACCTTTCTTATAAAAATTAATGGGTAAGTTAAAAGTTAACGGAATATTAACGGAGAAAAGAATATTTAACAGAAAAGTTAACATGATAATCATAAAATTAAAGATAAATTAGAAAATCTCAAAGAAAAATATAAATCTAAACAATCTGAACCATCCATTTGATTTAATAATTTGACCGTCATTTTTTCTACCCATTATAAGCCTAACTTCTTTTGTCTCTTATTAGTATAGTAGATAGTAGATAGATAATATAATATAGTATAGTAGATATTATTATTTACATTCATAATATGTTATTTTCATTATTGTTACGTTAGTAAAGTTAATGGTCCATATGTATGTGATACGATTTTTTTAATTATATAAAACATTCAGGTTATTGCGGATTATTTTATTACTCCTGACATTACATGTCACGTGCATGCACTTACCGTTGTTGTGGAAGTTTGGAAGATGGCAAAGATTAAAGTGCTATAGCCACATAAATAAATAAGTAAATAAATTTATTTTTATTTACAGAGATTCTAAAAGAATAGAAAAGGGTATATTCTGGGGAAACAGACATACCGATGAGCCAAAATGCCCCAAAATAATGCACTTCTGTATGTGTCCCAATCCCGACAAAATTAACCCACTTTAGTAATAATGTCAAAAGTTTTTATATTATTATTTTTTTTAAACTTAGGTAATACTAGTTTCGCAATTATTATTTAACGTGGAAAATTCGTAATCATTATTTTAGATTGCGCACGTGATAAATCATGCATTCTGAATCTTAGTTGACAAATGATCACAATGAAATAAATCAACCTAAATTGTCCATAATTTTTTTTTTTTAATTGATTGACTCAAACTATAAAAAAAAAAAAAAAAAAAAAAAAAACTTGTACTCTTAGGTTGTTATACTATTGTTGTTGGTGGAATGGTGGTGTTGTTATTTTATTGCTATTGGCATGTATTAAATTTTATTTAATATTAATTTATGGTTTTGCTTTTATAAGATTTATAATCAAGATGAGTGGATGGAGGCACTCATAGGTGTTGGACTTCAAATTTCATTAAGCTTCCTTTAAAACATGGAAGAAAATTTCTCAAGAACAATTTTTAGAAAATTAAATAATTCATTTTGTAAAAAATATTTTTATTTTCTTATTTTTAGCTAAAATCAAAATTTTGCCTTCTTTATTTGATTCATTTTCAAAAGAAAAGAAAAGAAAAGAATTTTTTTATAAATTATTCCTTATAAAATATTAATTATTTATCTTTACAAATAAAAAGAAACAAAAAATTTTGGCACAATAAAATAAATCAAATTGTTATCCAATTTTGCTTTCTACATTTACCAACGCAGAAACCTAAAAACAAATTGGACAAAAAAAAAAGTCAAAAGTAGATGACCTAATAAATTTTTAAGGTAAAAAAATTTAAAAAAAAAAAAAGAAGAAGAAGAAGAAGGAAGGAAGAAGAAGATGCCAGACAATGGAACTATGGAAAAGATCAGAGTGTGAATGGGGCAAACATAAGATAAATGGAGGAGAGGTTAAAAAAATGTCCGTTGTTATGCCATGGTTCCGGGTCCATCTTACAAGGTGGATCCGGGTCCATGTTTATAATTTTAAAACTCTATATTCACAATTTTAGAACTATATATCCATAATTGTTGAACTCAATATTCACAATTTCATAATTCTATATTCACAATTTCATAACTTTATATTCAACAGTATAACACAATTTTTGAATCTATATAAAAAAATTGTGAATAATGTAATTTTGTATATTGAGTTTTAAAATTGTGAACGTGGAGTTCTAAAATTATGAACATAGAATTCTAAAATTGTGAACATGGCTTGGGTGCACCTTGCAAGGTGGATCCGGGTCCATAACATAATTTGCCAAAAAATATCTTTTTGAGTAAAAATTTGAGAAGTTTTAAGCCAAAATAGAAATGATATTTCTTATTGACTTTGTTTTTCTTAGATAGTTCAATATCAAAATATTAAAAAATAATAATAACAATAATAATAAATAAAGACTAATAGAAACTAAGTCACTTTTTAAGTTTCTAAATAGACCCTAATGTAAAAGTTAACTACTAAATCACTTGTCCGATGCACATAATATATTATGTAACATGCATATAATAAACAAAATTATAAAACATATTTTATTTAAATAAAAAATTTAAAGTTTACAATAAGAAATTATAAATTATTAAAGTTATATATTGATGGTAATTAATTAGCTTTAGTCATATAAGAATATTTACATATAAGGAATAATATAAATAATCTACATTTTTTATTTTATATATTTATTAATGTATTTGTTGTAATGTTTTCCTTTAGTATTATTATTATTAGGATTATCATAAATAATAATATTAAGTATTTATATCGTGCAAATTATTTAGGCAGACTAAATATTAGTATTTAGTCAGCATTAGGTAATTAGTTACCTACTGTTGGTTTTATCTCTCACGGAATGGTCGAACGACAGGCCAACACCATCGGAAAATCGACTAAAACTATTGGAAAAACTAAAGTAACTTTTCAGTCCTCTTTGTATTACAAATTGCCTTTGAGTACAGTGAGTTGCTTATAAGTGTGGAAAATTGCTTGCCGTTCTTCACGAGACTTAGAACCCCTATTTATACAAGCTAAGAGGGATTTCTAGCTCCCTTAGGAAGCTCCTAAACTACTTTTGAAACTCTTTACTTATTACATTTTAGGCACTTTCCTAATCTATCCGACCTTCCTTCCATATTTCTAACCTTCCGCCGCCGAATCTCTTTAGGAAACCTTTCATGATCGCCTATCCTGCACTGCCTTTCCTGCATCGGCCCCTTCTAGGTCGGGCTGGTCCGACTTATATCCTTCTTACTTCTTTGGTCCGACCTTTCTCCATGGTAATTAACTGTTTCAATAGTTATGTTCAATCACTCTCACTCTAAAATCTTCAGCTGCCTTGTCTCCTTCCCAACGATCCCTCGTCCGACCGACCGATCATCGACCAACCTTCGCCATGTCATCATATCTTCCTTCGAGCCCTCTCTTCCTCTACATTGGTCGTCTCTTTCGCCCGTGCCGAGCTTCTAACACCGAGCCTTAACCTATCCCCCATCATCTAGTCCCTCATTTTCCCGAGCTACGCAAATCACGGACCGGGGAAATGCATTGTTTCTCTATGTCTAGGAAAGTTTTCACTCCCCAGTCCCTTACTTTCCCGAGTTACATGAAGTACGACTCGAAAAAGTACTGCTAGCTCGTCCTCTGCCATCGACCCGTCTCCTGCACGCGTTCGTCTTTCGAGCTCGTTTTTACTTAGGCAAAGTTTTTTTTTTTACTCCCCCAGTCCCTCACTTTCCCGAGTTACGCAAAACACGACTCAAAAAAGTAGCTGTGACCGGGCCTCTTGTGCAATGGTCGTCGCTCGTGCCTGCCCGAGCCTCAGCCTTTTAACTATATCTTCTCACGGTCCCATCGGTCAAATCCGTCGCATTTAATGCTTTTTTATCCGTATCTTTTATCGATCAACGAACCTTTGACACCATCACATCGCTTTAACTTCCTTCACTCGAGTGCGACCGCCATTTGTCTTTTCCGAGGTAAGTCTCCGCCTATAAATACAATCGCTACTTCCACTTTTGCTCATCCTTCCATCACTCTCTCCTCGACTTGCTGAAAACGCTCGCCGCGCCACGGAGGCCCGCATGGCGGACTAGACGGAGCGCCTGAGGTCCCATGGCTTTCTTCCTAGTGATGACCCCTTCTACCCCGTCGTCATTTCCCTAGAGGAGGAAGAGGACGACGAAGCACTTATGCTTGACGGCCCGGCGCCTGAAAAAGAAGAGCTAGTTCCCGATGAACTGGTGATGGACGTGCCCATCCCGGACCCTGATTACATGTACTTCTTCATCGAACTCCAAGCCATGCTACGTCGGGGTACTCCTGACGGCGCTCCTCCGGGCATCGCCCTTCTTTGGGAGGAGTACCGTGACTACGGTGCTGTTCTTGTGCCGGTGACTCCGACTGTCTCCTCTGAGGTCTTTCTTTCGACAAAGTAGGTTTGAGGCTTAACTTGCAATAGCCTCTCTTTTGGCGCCTTTTTGCTGAAGGTGTACATCATTGGCCCCTTTTTATTTTGAATTGAACATCATCATCTTTTTGCTCGTGCCTTGCTTTCTCTTTTTTCTGCATGCATGTCCTAAACAGGTTGCCTTACCCTTGGAATCGTTCTTTCAGCCCCTAAGGGTCCTTTAAGAACCTCTCACACTCGTAGGCTCTAAAACAGGTCGGCCCTAGACCTTAACTTGATGGAATCTAGTCTGACTTATCCAGGACCCTCCTGCGACCTTCGGCTTGCTCTCCTCACCACGCTTTCAGTCCCTTAAACTCTTAGTCTACGGGCTCGGCCAAACTTAAATTAACACAGTCCGACCTCTCGGTCGCATCAGGCCCAACCTATCGCATGAAATCCTCGCCAGTCCCTCAGACCTATAGTCTGAGGACCGAGCTAGGTCTCGCTCGACCTTCTCTTTTTCAAGGGATTTTACCAGGTTCGACCTCTGATAGGTCGGCCCACGCCGGCCTGTCTTAATTGCGTAAAATCCTCCGATTTCTGTCTTTTCCGATCTTCAATCTTCTTCGCGATTCCCGCCCTCATTATTACCTTTTCTGAACTACTGTATAGGCATTAAATGCCTTCCCACTCTGACTTAAGCTTAACCGTTCCATCAACTCTAGTCACTTCTCCGTTTCTCCATCGTCGTCGTCTGCTCCCACATTACCTCTTTTTCTCCGGTGTTAGTCACACAACTCTTTCCGGTAAGTCATTTCCTTCCTTTCTTGATTTCTTGTCTTCTCTGTCTTTCCTATGTCTTCGTATTCTTCTTCAATTCCTCCCGCGTGAGGTTTTCAGAAAACCTCCCTGCTTCTACCTCCCGGCCGGTCGCTTCTGGAGATGCGTCGGTCGATCCTCCGACCAATGCCTCGGAGGAGGTTCCTTTTTATCCAGCCATGGCTGCATCTGGAATGCCGCCATGGGCCAACCTTGAACGGGCTCCAGGCCAAAATGAGGCCCTCAACCTTCTGGCCCAGTACACTTCCACCCTTTCCTCAGTAAAGCTCGATCACGTCCGGGACCTACTAGGCCATAAGGATGTGGTTATGGCGGCGGGCGATCATGATATTCATGATCCTCCCTCTGGCTATATCGGCCTTCACTATAAGTCAGTCCTTTATGGGTTCCGAATTCCACTCCATCCCTTCCTGTCGACGTTTTTCAACTATTTCCGTATAATGCCCAGACAGCTCGTCCCCAACTCTCACCGCCTTCTCTCTTACTTTCTTACCTCTACCCATCGAGTCGGCGTCCAGCCAACGATGCATCTTTTCAACCAGCTTTTTCAAGTTTTCCAAGTCGGAAAACCCCCCTCTGCCTTCCTGTGGATATCATAACGACGGGGTTGCCGAGTTATCGAGGGTTTAAAGGACTCCCTTAAGAAGTGGAAAAAGGACTTCTTTTTCGTCAAACCCTCTAACCCCCAAGATGCCTTCCTTTTCCTCTTCGTTGGCATCCGAGCTTCTATCGCTTGGATGAGAGGCCCGACTTAGTGGCGAACTCGCTTCTAGAAATCGCTATAGTAGCGATGAAGGGCCAGCTCGTCCTGGTCGACACATGGTCTAGCCTAAATGCCTTAGGCGAGGCCAATTTGTTTCCCAAAGGCACGGCCCGCGCAGGTTGTTTCCTTATCCTCCTTCATACTCATTATTTCTTATCTCGCTTTTCTTACAAACTTACTGACTCCTTAATTCTATTTCTCTCCAGCTGACGACGAGTGTGGTGAGCTGAT
Organism: Ipomoea trifida; assembly: GCA_003576665.1. NCBI lineage: Eukaryota > Viridiplantae > Streptophyta > Magnoliopsida > Solanales > Convolvulaceae > Ipomoea > Ipomoea trifida. The sequence continues at coordinate 9,824,598 of CP025648.1, forward strand.
CCGCCGAAAAACCCTTGCTAGGCTTGAGGATGGGGCGACTCTTCGGTTGACGCGGATGAAGAGCTGGAAGGTGTTGTTGAGATTTCCTCTCAGGCTCTGAAGCTTCGACTACTCACATGTAGGGGTGGGCACGGGTAGGGTTCTGGTTCGACCCGTGGGCATTTGGGTCACCCAAAATATTTCGGGCTCTAAAATTTCAAGCCCGAAACCAAACCGCAATATAAGTAACATGCATCGGGTTCGGGTGCTTCGGATCGGGCTTAGTTCGGGTTCGGGTAATTGCACCCGAAAAATCTGACGGGCCCTAAAATCTAACTTTTTATGTCATTTGTAATTCTTATTTTTTTGAAGTTTAAAAATAATGTATTTAATGTTTTCTATAAAATAATTTATATTTTGCCAGAATTAATTGAGTTATGTTTTATCCAACAACAAAAAAAGTTTATTTATGTCTTATTTAGGTAGGTTTTCGCCAATTCCTTTTAATATAAATATATATATAGCCACTGGCCTACTAAGCTAATTATGGGGGCAAAAAATCAAAAACAGATTTAGTTTTGTAGGCTTTTTATTGTCTAATACAACTTTTGATATCACCAATGCACTTATGCACACAGATCTACTTTTTGCTTTTTATTGTTTATTGCATCTTTTGATATGACCAATGCACCAACACTGATTAGTCCATTCATCAATGCTAATGGAAGTACAAAGGAATCATCAAGAACAATTCAACATGCAGATCAAAAAATCTGAATGAGAAAAATAAATTGAATTAGTTTAATTTGCATATTACTTAAAAAAACAAAAATATGCCAATATTGTTGATAAAATATTAAGTAAAAATATTCTCTGTACCATTTTGCAGTAGAATAACATATAGGTCCTGTTTGGTAAATGGTTGTTGGCTGATTGGGTTGGCTGTTTGGGTTAGAAGGTATGATTTGATGATAATATTGGCTGATTGTAGAAAGTTGTTTGATAAATTGGTTGTTTGCTGATAGCTGTTTGGTATAATTTCTTTTCTCAAAAAGCTAATTGAAAAGGCTGCTTTGAGTAGCCTTTTGAATTTTAGCATTTTGGAGTTACAAAAAGCTTATTAACCAAACAACTAATAGTGGTCAAATAAGCCAAAATTGGCTGATAAGCTGATTATTTACCAAACAGGGCCATAATCATATACAATAACATTTTAGAAAATAAGAACACTTTGGGCACAAAAAAAACGTGCATTAGAATCAAACACAAAATTTCAATAATCCATAGAGTTAAACATCTGCCAAACCCCCAAAAATAAAAAATAGAAAAGGAAAAACAAAATCTTTTCAGTACATAATAATTAAAATAAACTCCAAAAAAGATAGAAAATTAACAGAAATAAAAAACAAAGTCCAGTAACCCTAACACAAAGGAAAATTTATTTTCTAACACTATACATTTTTGTTTGTGGTCTCTAAACTATTAACAGAGATAGGCTTAAGATCATATTTTTAAAATGTTTTCAAAACTTTATAATGGATTTAGAAAACAATATATACTTAAGATCATATTTTAGAACATTTTTTTCTGCGAATTTTTAGAACTTGAATATAAAAGAATATGATGAAAAGATCTGAAAAAGATCACATACCATAAGAGAGAGAACTTGTGAGAGAGCCAAAGATAAGAAAACTTGAGAGAATATGCAGATCTCAAATATTAGATCTGAGAGAGGATGAGGGGCGTGAGGGAGGTGAGGCGTGAGTCAGAGAAATAAAGAGAGAAAATGTTGGGAAATGAGAAGTGGGCAACCCTAAAAAGTGGAATAATGGAATGCAATCAATGCAGAATACAAACAGGCTGGCATAGTGGCATTATATATATATATATATATATACCTCGGGTCGAATCCGAATGCAATTTTTGATACCCGAGACCTGAACCGTACTTACTGATTGCGGATCGGTGAATTCGGGTTGGGCCCGTTTTTTGCAAATTTGATCCGAATTTTTAGAATTCGGGTCGAACCCGACTATATTTCGGGTTGTACCCGAAATATGCCCACCCCTACTCACATGGAAGCTCGCCACGCTACCCTCCGAGCTCGCCACAAGGGCAAAGCAATAACCACCAAGAAGGGGAAAGGCAAGGTCGCTGATGTATCCCCCTCTGATTCGACCCTTGCTGCTCGTCTTCCTTCGGCTGGCGTGGTCATCGGAGCCAGCCCCACTGCGGTCGCACAGGCCGCCGCCCACCAGCCACGCTTGTGTACATCGGGCTCTAAGCGAAACTCCGACTCCTCCGTCCCAACCTCTGCCAAAGAGGGTGAGACGCCCTTCAAAAGCCATCCCCGAGGACCCTACTGCCACAGACAAGACCTTCATCTTCCGCCGCCTGGAGCAAATGATCACTGCTATCGACCTTCAATCTATGGAGGGCGCGAGTCCGGCTTGTCTTCTCCAGTCGGCTGCCTACTACAACTTTCAGGTAATTTTCTCAAACTTCTCTTTTATCATCTCCTGAGTTTATTTACACTTTTACAATTTTTCTCAGGCGCAGCTTTTCCACGCTGGGTTAAACAACGCCATCAAGGTTCTGGCCAAGGATTCCGAACTTCTGAAGTCCGCGAAAGCAGCTAATTTCCAGGAGGTGAAGACTCTTAAGGCCGACATGAGTAAGTTGGGTGCTAGTCTGGCTACGACGCAGGAGGGCTTTGTGAAAGCGACTAAGGCGCTGAGGTCGGCCCAAGAAGATGCACTGAAGGAGTTCAAGGAGTTAGAAGACTTCCATGAGGAGGCCATGCCTCATGCTAGCATGCATACTCGGACGACCGCGGACCAGTGGTTCGAGGGCGAGGTCGGGAAACGCTATCTACTCGACCTTGGCGAGGCGGACTACGACATGGGATACCAGGATGCTCAGAAGGAAATCTTCAAGCTACTTGAGGCCCGTGAAGCAATCTTCTCCCCGACTAGGTGGGTCCTTCTGAAGCCAGTTACCCCCGACGACAACTAGGGGGCCGAGGATGCAACTTTGAATGCCTTGATGGATACATTTGGTGGTGAGATTTTGATGGTCAATGCATATCTAGACTCGCCGACCAACTTGCTAGGATGGACCGAGCTTCAGTTCCGACTATGGCGGAGGACGGCCAGGGAGATACGGTTGCCACTGTGATACCCCGGATTTAATTCATGCCTTGAACCCAGTAATTATTCCTACTGTGTGGTTGATTTTATTAATTGGGCTCCGTTTCTTTAAATAGAGATATATTTCATATTCTAATTTATTTAATTAATAAGAGAGCCTAATTCCTTGATTTAATTTTGTAAGGGATTTTCCATTTGGGTCTTTTTCATCCCTTATAGTAAATTAAATATTTAAATGGCCCAATCTTTGAAGGACGGCAAATTATGCTGAGGTGGACCTGGGTCCAAAACTACGTCGTTTTTGTCTTCTTTTTTTTTTTTTAATTAGTAAACATATTGCTGAATATAGAGTTGTCCAAAAATGTGTGAATGTAGAGGTTTCAAAGTGTGAATGTAGAGTATAGAAATTATGAATGTAGATTTATGATTGTGTGAATATAGAGTTGCCCAGAAATGTGTGAATGTGGAGGTTTCAAATTGTGGATATGGAGTATAGAAATCGTGAATGTAGAGTTATGCATGTGTGAATCTGTAATAGAGTTAAGAAGTTCTAGCAACTTGTAGCCCTGTAATGTGTGAATGTGGAGTTCTCAAGTTGTGAATGTGGAGTATAGGACTTGTGAATATAGAGTTTTGAATGTGTGAATGTAGAGTATAGTATATGTGAATGTAGAGTATAGTTACTAAACATATAATCCTGTAATGTGTGAATGTGAAGTTTACAAATTGTGAATGTAGAGTATAGTATATGTGAATGTAGAGTATAGTGTATGTGAATGTAGACCCAGGTCCACCTTGCAAGGTGGATCTGGGTCCACGGCATAACAACCCTTGAAGGACCATGTCTTATATTAATTGAATTAATATTTAATTGGATAGCCCATCCCTTATGGATGAGCACATACTGTATTTTAAACACCCTAATGTTATATACACTATGTATGTAATGATTTTCAAGGTTTATATAAAAGCTTCAGAATAATAATTTCCTAGCCTCTTTGCTTCTCCTGCAAAAAGACGTTCACCATCTCTTTCATTCCTAAAACCCTACAGACACACCATTCTTCATCCTAGTAAGGTAGCAAGCAAGATTGATCTTTTAGGATTTATTGTGCCTGGGTAAGTACTAATCCCTAGTTAGATTGCATTTCATCTTATGATTTCCTAGTCTTTCTATAAGCTTCTTATTATTCTTCTTTGGGGTTTCTTGGGTTAAGATGACTAAGGAGGTGATGGTGGTTTGAGGGATTGAGCATAGGAGAGGTGATTGCTTTGGATTGTTAGAGCTTCAAGAGGTAACCTTCCATGTTACACTAAAACCTACTTTGACTCTTGAATATATGAATATTACTTGGTGTTGTAGAATCCTGTGGAATTTCTTTAGGGTTTAGCCTTTGATTTGTTGGATTGTTGAATCTATATTGTGGATCTATGGACTTGTCTTCATTATCCTTTCATCTTGATGGATATGGGTATTTATTGTTATGGATTCCATGTATTATTTGGCATCTGAGATGTGTAATCTGTGTAGTTTGATCATATTTTGTATTTTGGATTGATTATCGTGTGTATTCTGTTCTGGTCTGGGAGTGGTGTACTGAGATTGCACTTGCGGTGCGTTCATGTGGTATAATGTGTCCCGCCTGGGTAATCCGCAAGTGTACTGGTGATCTGGGTTGACGGAAGAAGGAACTTCGCTGGGTGGCCCTGTGCCTTCTCGCGGAAGGGCACAGCGGACTACGGTGCTCCGCTGATATATTCCGTTAGCTAGGGCGGTAAGGTGTGATGGACTAGTGTGTTCTGCCACTATGTTCTTTCAATTCATTTTCGGGTTCTATTCCAGTAATTGTTTTGTGGTCTATTGACTCTGTTGTTTCACCTTTGATTCTGGAATATGTCCTGAGTATGTTATTGAGTATCCTACCTTGATTGTTGAGTAATTATTCATGATCATTGGTCATTTATCTTGGATTATTGAGCTAGTATTGTTGGTTGATTCTTTGGTTATTATCCAGAGCATGTCCTGTGTTCATATTTTGAGTTGAGCACTATTGGTTTGAGTAATTCCCTTGGGAATGAATCTGAATTTGGTATGTTGAGACCTTGAGTCCTTATGAGTATTTCTTTGGCCTCTTGAGTCTTTAATACCCTTTGGGGAAGTGGTCAATGGAGTTGTGGCTTTACTTGTGGGTGATATTATGAGAGGATTCGTGTGGGCTTTGTGCCTTTGTGGTAACATGCCTCTGTGGTTGGGCCTTGTGCCTTTGTGGTAATAGGCATTATATGCCTATGCGGTTGGGCTTTGTGCCTCTGTGGTAATGGACTTTGTGCCTCTGTGGTCGGGCATTGTGCCTCTATAGTAATGGGCTTTGTGCCTCTGTGGTTGGGCTTTATGCCTCTGTGTTGTGACATTGGTATGATGGTTTGGTATTATGGTTTGGTGGTTGTGGTTTGGATCTTATCCTTTGTATCTTGGTTTGGGGTCACTCTAAAGGAGTGATGTGAGATGGGGTTTGGTTGGTTTCACTTGTGGTTATCCTGTTGAACTTATGCTTCGATTGAGTATCTTATCATTGAACTGTTGTAGTATGGAATCGTTCCTTACTATTGGATTCATTTGGAAATGTCTTTGGTTTGTGATTCATTCAGCTTGTTGTTGTTGAGTCATCTGATTTTAAATAAAGAACGGTTTCGTTGGCGTGTATATTCTATACGCGTGTGCAAACCTATTTACAACCTATGCTATACTATGTATTTCTCACGAGTGCGAGTGGTTGATTACTTAGCATTTCTTTGCTAATAGTTTCATCTGTTTTCCAAGTATAGAGTAGACTGAGCCGCGAGAGCGCTAGTGATAGATCTACCTCATATTATGCTTAGTCTAGTGATCTGTTGGATTTGTTTAGACATTTTCAGGCCTGCGCGCCTTAGACTATGATTATGTATTGACTTATACAACTATGTGTTGCTTTTGATGTAAGGATAATGAACACAAGTCTGAGGCACACATGCCTGAAAAACGTCTAAACAGATCCAACAGATCACTAGACTAAGCACAAGGTGAGGTAGACCTATCCATAGCGCTCTCGCGGCTCAGTCTACCCCATACTTGGAAAACAGTTAGGAAAACATTAGCAAAGAAATGATAAGTAATCAACCACTTAAACTCGTGAGAAATACATACTTATAGCATAGGTTGCAAATAGGTTTACACACACGTATAGAATATACGCACCAACGAAACTGTTCTTTATTCAAATCAGATGACTCAACAACAACAAGCTGAATGAATCACAAACCAAAAATACTTCCAAATGAATCCAATATCAAGTAGCGAATGCATAAGACAACAATTATATAACAAGATACCAGCTGAGTCGTAAATTCAACAAAATAACCACAAGTGAAACCAACCAAACACAGTCTCACATCACCCTCTTAGAGTGACCCCAAACCACAATACAAAGGATAAGATCCAAACCACAACTACCAAACCATCATACCAACCATCATACCAAACCACCATACCAATGTCACAACATAGAGGTACAAAACCCAACCACAGAGGCACAAAGCCCAACCACAGAGGCACCAAGCCTAACCACAGAGATACTAAGCCCAACCACAGAGGCATACAATGCCCAAACAATTCCTCTCAGAATGCCAACCACAAGTAAAGCGACAACTCCATCAACCACTTCCCAAGGATATTAAAGACTCAATAAGCCAAAGGAATACTCATAAGGACTCAAGGTCTCCACATACCAAATTCAGATTTATTCCCAAAGGAATTACTCATACCAACAATGCTCAACTCAGAGTATGAACACAGGACATACTCAGGATAATAACCAAAGAATCAATCCAACAATACTAGCTCAATAAGTCAAGATAAATGACCAATGATCATGAATAAGTCAACAGACCATAAAACAACCACTGGAACAGACCAGAAATTGAACTGAAGGAACACAGTGGCGGAATACCACGAATCGCCACCACCTTCCGCCCCAACTAACGGAACACCTCGGCGGAGTCCCCTGGTCCGCCGCACTCTTCCTCACGAAGAGGCGGACTCCCACAGCGGAGCAACACTCTCCGCCATCTCCTTCTGCCAGACACATGCGGGGCTCTCGGACGGGACACATTATACCGCCCAAGTGCACCGCAAGTGCAAACCCAACCCAGATTCCAAAATACACGATACTCATTCCCAGAATACGAAATATGATCAGATTACACAGATTACATATCTCAAAGGTCAAATAATACATTGAATCCATAACAATAAATACTCATACTCATCAAGATGTAAGGATAATGAACACAAGTCCATAGATCCACAATATAGGTTCACAATCTAACAAATCAAGGCTAAACCCCAAAGAAATTCCACAGGATTCCACAACACCAAATAATATTCATATATTCAAGAGTGAAAGTAGGTTTTAGTATAAAATGGAAGATTACCTCTTGGAGCTTTAACAATCCAAAGCAATCCTCTCCTATGCTCAATCCCTCAAATCACCATCACCTCCTTGATCATCTTTACCCCAAAAAATCCCCAAAGAATAGATAATAAGAACTTATAAAAAGACTAAGAAATTATGAGAAAAGATGCAATCTATCTAAAGATTAATACTTACCCAAACACCATAATTCCTAAAAGAACAAGCTTTCTTGAAATCTTGCTAGGATGGAGGGTGGTGTGTGTGTAGGGTTTTTGGTATGAAAGTGGTGATGAAAGTCTTTTGCAGGAGAAGGAAAGAGGCTAGGAAATTATTATTATGAAGCTTTTATATGAATCTTGGAAATCATTACATACATAATATATATAACATTAGGGTGTCCAACATAGAGTATGGGCTCATCCATAAGGGATAGACTATTGAGTTAAATATTAACTCAATTAATATAAGACATGGTCCTTCAAAGATTGGGTCATTAAATATTTAATTCATAAGGAATAAAAGAACCAAATGGAAAATCCCTTACAAGATTAAATCAAGGAATTGAGCCCTCTTATTAATTAAATAAATTAGAGTATAGAATATATCTCTATTTAAAGAAACGGAACCCAATTAATAAAATTAGCCACACGGTAGGAATAATTACCGGGGTTCAAGGCATGAATTAAATCCGGGGTATCACACTCGACTTTTTCCTCCCTTACTTCATTTTTCTGCTTTACTTCACTATGTCGGTTTCCCGACCTTTTTCTCCCTTACTTCATTTTTCCCTTTTACTTCAACTATGTTGGTTTCCCGACTTTTTCCTCCCTTACTTCATTTTTTTCTCATTTTCTTCACTATGTCGGTTTCCCGACATTTTCCTCCCTTACTTCAATTTTTTCTCATTTTCTTCACTATGTTGGTTTCCCGACCTTTTCCTCCCTTACTTCATTTTTTCTCCTTTTCTTCACTACGTCGGTTTCCCGACCTTTTTCCTCCCTTACTTCATTTTTTCTCTTTTTCTTCACTATGTCGGTTTCCCGACATTTTCCTCCCTTACCTTCACTTTTTTTCTCCTTTTCTTCACTATGTCGGTTTCCCGACCTTGGTTTGATACGGCGCCACTCGAATGCTGGCGAACCACTTGACTTTCGTCTTTAAAGAACCCGCGCCACTTTAGGCTGGCGGACCACCCGACTTTCATCTTAAAGAACTCACGCCACTTTAGGCTGGCAGACCACACGACTTTCGTCTTAAAGAACCCGCGCCACTTTTGGCTAGCGGACCACCCGACTTTTGTCTTAAAGAACCCGCGCCACTTTAGGCTGGCGGATCACCCGACTTTCGCCTTAAAGAACCCGCGCCACTTTAGGTTGGCGGACCACCCGACTTTCGTCTTTAAGAACCCACGTCACTTTAGGCTGGCGGACCACCCGACTTTCGTCTTAAAGAACCCGCGCCACTTTAGGCTGGCGGACCACCTTAATTGACACTTAGAAGTAGCTCGAAACTTATATTTTTATTTCTAAAAATAATCGAATTATAGGCTTTTCACAGGAGCCCAAGGAACTCTCGTTCAACACAAAAGGCAAAAGCAATCAATGAGATAAATCTATGGCTGAAGGTTAGTGGTTTACGTTTATTGCCACATATCATATGCTTAAATGTGGATTATGTGCTTACATTAGGTATTAGAGCCAATTTAAGGTGTGTTTGGTAACCCGTAAAATAGCTTCCGGAAAATGTTTTCTGAGTTTTTGGTGTTTGGCAACGTCCGGAACATGTGGTCAACGGAAAATGTTTTCTGTTGACCAAAGAAAATAAGTTCATTTCCGGAAAATGACTTACATAAATTTTTTTCCATAATTCATTTTCCGGAATCACAAAAATGGTCGTTTCGCATGTTCTCGGCCAAAGCCAAGCCATATCATCCATGGCTGTGGACCAAGGAGGTGGGGCAACCGCCGGAAACCAAACCAGTACAAGTTTCCGGCGGAAACCTATATTGGTTTACCTTTTTTAAATTCTATTTTTAATAAATAATATTATTTTAATATTATTATAATTTTTTATATTTTAAATAAAATAATTATAATGTTTAATTATACAATTTTACCCATTTTTTCAGAAAATGAACCAAACACACAAAAGACAGTTTTCCATAATATATCCAAACACTGGAAATGATACTATTTTCCGGAAAATGACTCATTTTCCAGAAAACATTTTCCAAAAGTCATTTTCCTGCTTTCCAAACGGACCCTTAATCTCTGCCTAGTTTTTTTATTGACTACTTTTTATTTTCCGCATTTAGAATTTTAAAAATTGAATATTGGATAATGCCTACTGTTCATCGTCAGAATCGGATTCGCCGGATTTCGGTCGCCGGCGGCCATTGTTGTTGGAGGAGACAAACAATTTTTTTTCATCAAACAAAATTTTTTTCTTTCCTTTCGTCGTTCTCCCTCCAGCTGCCATCAATAATGGCACCTCTGTTACCGGTGATGGAGATGGATCGACGGCGACGAAGGCACGACCTTAAGCAACGTCGTGTTTTGCAGTTCGTTGACCAAACTGGCGCGCGGTAGGGTACGGGCGGCGGCGTAGGCGTTGCGACGAGGCCAGGCAGCAGCGGCGATGCTGTTGTCTGCTCTCCTCCCGGCAAACCTGGCTACTTTTTTTACTGATGTTCTATTTTTTGCTGCTCTGCTATGCTTTTAGGGTAGAAACGAGGAAATGATGAAGACATGGGTCGGGTCTGGCCCAATTCGACCAGGCCTGGGTCCTGTATAAAATAAAAAATTCTGGGCCTGTTTGGTTTTGGGCTTCCTTAAGTTTTAATTTCTTTATTATATTTGGCTTCTTGTAATATTTTATCCAAATGATTTTTTGCCTAAAGTTAATATTAAATTATTATTCAATTTTTGAACAAATTATTAAGCTTTCAATTTGTTTGAGTTTTAATTTAATATTAAATTTTCAGTTTAAATTTTATTAAGTGTTACAATTTAATTGTGGAGTATGAGTTGTGGTATGCATAATCTGAGCATGTTCTTTTATGTTTATTGCATTAATTATTCGATTGTTATAATTATGCCCTTTAGAAAAGCATGTTCTTTATGTATAAATTTAGGGTGTGTTTGAAAGCCCAGAAAATTATTTCCGGAAATCATTTTCCGGGCTTTGGGTGTTTGGCAACCATTGGAAAACCCAGTCAACGGAAAATGATTTTCGTGGACTGGGGAAAATAAGCCCCTTTTGGCGGAAAATGACTTCCACCAAATTTGGGCAGAAGTCATTTTCCGCCCAGGACAAATGGCCTTGTTTGAGAGAGGGACGGCTTGGCGAACAAATGGCCTTGTTTGAGAGAGGGATGGCTTGGCGGACAAATGGCCTTGTTTCCGCCAAGCCGTCCCTCTCTTAGTCTAGCAGACTGGTTTCCGCCGGAAACCAGTCTGCCGGCTCTGGTTTCCGGCGAAACTAGAGTAACGACTTTCTTGTTTTTTGTTTTTTTTTTTTAAATTTTATTTGTTTTATTTATAATAAATATTATTAGTTTATATATTTTTATATTTTAAATAAAATAATAAAAAAAATATAAATATACATTTTTACTCATTTTCCGGAAAATGAACCAAACAAGGTTTTATTTAGACTACTTGCCGAAGCTAGGAGGTAAATTGGATTAGATGAACAAAATCTTTATCTGTTCAAGGGTTTCCATCTTGAGTACCGCGTTTCTTCATAAACCACTAAGGAACCTGTCACTATTGATCAACTCAACGACTACCTAACTGCATATTAGTTTATTTATGCGTATGACACTTCACCTACTTCTCTAGCCCCATCGTCAACACTTGTTGCACAAGGAGGATCATCCACTACTAGTCTGTAGCAGCAAGCCAATCCTCACCCTCGTGGTCGTGGTTATGTTCCAAAATGTCAGATCTACAACAATCTTTGGCATACTGGCCTTCAGTGTTACCAACGATTCTCAAGCCCTCCTACTCCCCAGGCAAATCTGACCTATGCAAGTGATCTAGCCGCAGTTCTGTTTTCTCAGCACTGGCTTCTTGATACTGGGGCTACACATCATGCCACTCCAAACTCATCTTCTTTGCAGCAAGTAGAACCATATAGGGGCAACAACACTCTTTGAGTCGGTAATGATACAGGTTTGAATAATGCGGGTATTAGAAAGACTTCTATATCCTCTACCTTGCGTCATCTTCAGTTACAAAATGTTTTACATGTCCCTACTCTCACTGATTTTCTCTTCAGTTACAAAATGTTTTCTTTGAGTTTCACCCATCCTTTTTTGTTGTGAAGGACCCCACAACTAATCAGACTTTACTTAGAGGAGAGAGCTCGAGGGGATTACACAAGCTCCCAGTACAAAATCCAATGGCGTTCTTCACATCCAAAGCGACATCCAAAGTTTGGCACAATTATCTTAGTCATCCCCACTCTAGAAGCCTTGCATAGAATTCTGCATCATTGTCTAGTGTCGAAGTCATCAACTAATACTTATACTTCTCTTTGTTCTACCTGTCAGCTAGGGGAATCCTCACTACTTCTTCTAGAAAGAGTCGCAACATCTAGTTCTTTACACAAACATTTAGGGACATTCCCCAGTCTTATCGAATGAAGGTCATTGTTATTTTGTTATATTTGTTGGTGATTATTTGTTGATGGATCTTTTAGGTCTGTTGATACCAAATAAAAATAATAAATATGAAAAGAATAATAGTTCTAGAAGAATGAAGTGTTATAAATAGCCGAATAATACAATGTGAGACTACTTATAGGGATATAAAGAGTCCTAGTCAGACAAGGAATAATACAATAAATATTTACAATAATACAACGAGAAGGATTCTAGTGTGACTAGGAAATAGAGTCCTAATAGTATCAATTATAGTTTGAGTGAGAAATTTTCTTCTACATATGCTATTAAATAGATATAGATATTGATGGGATATTGCGGGTTGGGCATGGCCCACTTAATATTCTATGTGGGTCTAGGGCCCAAGGGACTCTTAGAGAGGGCGTTTTGGGTGCGTAAGAAGTGTATCACAACAGTGAGCGTGTGTGGTTCTGGTTGGACGGGGTAGGCGATATGGCGGATGGATCGGCTGGTGCTGTGGCGGCTAGACCGGCGTGTGGCTGAACTGATAGGTCGGGTGGTGATGTGATAGGCGGGGTGGCAGTTGGACGTGTGGTCGCGTGCGGTTGGGTGCGGCAAGTCGTGCGTCCAGTGTGGGGGGCAACACGGTGACGTGCATGGCGTGGTAGAGTGGCGATGCGGCGTGCATGGAATGCATGGCGACATGTGTGTACATAGCAAGGGTGCATGCTTGATGCCACCGAGAAGGGGGCATGTGAGTGGTTGTGGTTGATAGGTGTGGGATGTTGTACATGTGGGTGGTAAGGGTAAATTCTCTAATAGAATAAAGGGGGGGGGCTCAGGGCCGGCCCTAAGGGGGGTTCAGGGTGGGCACCTGCCCAGGGCCCATCTCTATATGGGGCCCATACGCCATAAGATATACGGAGTATTATATATATATTTCTGGAAGTCGAGAACTGAACTCACAAAGACTGAAAGAGACGTTGCCACACACCCACCGCTCACGCCGCCCAGGACTATAAGGGTCGCTCGTCGCGCCTACGGCACACCCAAATACTTAAAGATTTTAGATTGACTGATTCGGATTGATTGATTCATATAAGTGTCAGCTGCTTTTGTTACTTTTTTTTTTTTTTGTTAAAATCGATTTTATAATAATTTTTTTATACAATGTTACCTAAATTAAAAACATTCATCCGAAAGTGAAAAAAGAAAAAGAAGTAAACAAATTGATCATTCGGAAACAAATTCTTCATATAGGGACCCATTTTTTAATTTCGCCCATGGGCCTATATAACCTTTGGACCGACCCTTGGGGTTCTGGTATGTTGGGGACACAATAAAAAACAAGTGACTTCTCTTGCCTGCTAGTAAAGGTCTTTCTCCTTCAATCGCTTTGTCAAGGGTCAATTCCTGTGGGTAAATTATTTTTTTTAGGCTCGTTCATTAATTTCCTGGCTTTTTTTTTTGTTTACGTTATTTTGTTTATTCATTTTTGGTTTCCTGGGCCAACTTTGGGCTTACTGTAATTATTTCGTTGGGCCTCACGCCCCTAAGCAATAATACTCAATTTACATGTACCCGCCTTTTATTTTATGCACCCGGTTAAAACCATCATTGGCGCCATCTATGGGATCGTTACGAAAAGTATACGTTCCTAGTCTTTACCTACCTTTAAATAATAACAATTCAATGGTTGCCAAAGACGTTGGCACCCGGTTGCACCCCCACATGGGAGGGGGTGGGTTCGGGCGTTAGGAGGATAAGTTTGCTTTTGTTTTAATTTCTTTTTGGTTATAAGACTTGTCTATTTTTTTTCAAAAAATACAACTAGTGAGGATGCTATGATAAGGCCTTCTACATTAGTGGATTTTGCATAGTTTTTGAGGTAAATGATGCTTAGTTAGAAGAGAGAAAGTATGTGAGGTTGTCCTGCAAATTTGAGGTTTTAGCAATAGAAGTGGGGCCTATTGTGAGAGGAGAGAGGCGGCTCACGCTGTGTGAGGCACAACTCCACCTGGGCACGTAAAGTTATTTTTTTTTTTCAAATTTGATTTTTATTTTTTTTTCTTTTCTTTTTTCCCTTCACTTTCATTTTCTCTTTCATAGTCACACTTGCAAAATCTCCTCAAAAACTTCGTACTACTGAGACCATCCCCATTTGTGAAATTTACAGGGCATTTGGTTGGGAGGGGGGAATTAGGGGAGAAAAGAATTGTAATTCGGTGGAATTACAATTCAATGAATAAAGTATGAATTGGAATTACAGTGTTTGGTATGCAGAAATAGGAGTACAGGGAATTGAAAGGTAAGAAGCGACAAAATGACTAAAATACCCTTATGTTGTGGTAGATGTTGTAGTAATAGTAGTAATAGTAGTAGTAGTAGTAGTAGTAATAATAATAATAATAATAATAATAATAATAATAATAATAATAATAATAATAATAATAATAATAATAATAATAATAATTCTTTCTAAAAATATTGATAATAATAATAATAAGTATAATAATAATAATTCATTCAAAAATAATAATAATAATAATAATAATAATAATAATAATAATAATAATAATAATAATTCTTTCAAAATAAAATAATAATAATAATAATAATAATAATAATAATAATTCTTTCAAATTATTTTTTTTTAAAAAAAGACACAGAGTATGTGAGGAGGGGCAAAATTGTCTTTACACCAACAAATTGCAATTCTGCGGAATTGCAATTCAGCATTTGGAGGGAATTGCAATTCTGCGGAATTGCAAATCCCCCCAACCAAACACTATAGTTTGGAAAATCACTGAATTGCAATTCAATGAATTGCAATTCCCGCCAAACTACATCCAACCAAATAGGTTATTATTATGATAAGGAATAAGGATCAAATAGGCCACCAAACTACACACGAAACTGCAATTAGGCCATTGAACTCAAAAACAATGCAATTGGGTCATTGAACTACACAAATCTATGCAAATTAACCCAAAGTGACTTGTTTGACTTGATTTTCCGGTTACCAACTTTAAAAATAATATTTTAAAACAATTTTAAATAAAATAATTATTTAAAATTAAAATAAAAAAATTTAAAATTATTTTAAAATATTATTTTAAAAGTTAGTAACCAAAAAATCAAGTCAACAAGTTACTTTAGGTTAATTTGCATGAATTTGTGTAGTTCAGGACCCAATTGCATTGTTTTTTAGTTCGATGACCTAATTGCAGTTTTGTGTGTAATTTGGTGGCTTATTTGACCCTTATTCTTTATAATAATGATTATGTGTATTATAGATAATGAATCTTTGGAGTGTTCACGTTCGCGTCTACTAACATCGAAACTACGTGATTTTGTACTAGGTAGTGAAAACAAAAGATTTATGACAAGACATCAGCCATTTGTACTGCGAGGCTTGTACTCCAAACTCCAAAGCCTTAAAATCTGCGGAATCGAGGCATCTTCCTTAAATGTTTTTAATATTTTATTCTCAAGTCCGCTCCTCTTTCTCTCTGCTGACACGCTCACTTCCCGAAGCAAACTCGTCACGCCTCAGCACTCAGCATAGCCCCCACTCGTGTCACTATTCCTCTCGAGCTCCGACACCCACTCCTTTACCGTACAGAGAGACGTTATAGTCTTCTGATCCTCAACAACAAAGAACAAAAATACCAACGTTACAAAACAAAAGCATCAGCAGAACCCAGTAAACAAGAAAGAACAGAGTGAGTTTGCAAAAAAAAAAAAAAGAAAGAACAGAGTGAAGTGAGGAGAGAGAGAGAGAGAGGGTGAAGGAGAAGCACTTAAGAAGAAGAAGAAGAAGAAATGGGAATGTGGTTCAGACTCATCTTTGCATGTTCTTTGCTCTTGCTGCTTCTGGGTATGTTCAAAATTGCTCCTTTTCCTACTTTTGTTATTTTTTTTTGGGGTTTTCAAGGTTCATTTTCATTTGGGTTTCTTGCTAAGATTAGTTGTTGTTGAGGTGGTTTTTGCTTCTTATAGTGTTAACTTGATTATGTTTTAATGTGATATCTGAGAACCGACATTTCACTGTAGTTATCACTAGCAGCAGCTCAAGTCTGCTTCTTTACCTAAATATCAAGAAATCTTCAAGTGTTCTTTATCCCTAAAGCTAGTTTTGCTCTAGTATCATCTCATCTAGGCCTTCAGTCTTCTTTTAATTTGTCCCATTCATAGGTCAATGGAAGTGTTAGACCGACAACATATAGTATAAAGAAAGCAACTAATCTGTTTTTTTTTTAAAACAAGCAACTAATCTGTTAAACAAAGTTTAGGGGAGAAAACTAATATGTCCACCACTTCATGTTTGGTTGACACACCTAGCACCCTATCAGCAGCCCCAACTCTCAGTCACTGATTCAACAGCCGTTTCCCTTGCTGGTTCACTGCCTAATGGAATGGCTTTACAGTTTAACCTTATAAAGTATATTCAGTAGTAGTATGGTTTGTGTGTGAGTATGTGGATTTGGTATAGATGTACCTGCATTATTAATGTATTGTGTAATGGTGGTTGCATTAGCATTTGGTGGTTTATCAATTGGAATTTTGGGGGGCCAGTCTGCCAGCCAGCTAGAATGCATTATTTTTTATGGTAGGCCCGGGATGATCTATATTTTAATCAGTCAGGTGATGAAAACCAGGGTGCTTGCTTGCATCCTGGTTCACAATGCTATGCATATGCACCCTTCATATCATAATATATTAATGTTCATTATTATATGTTCATGTTCATGTGATAACTGTTCATATGGTAATCATTTGAATACAAGTGTGTTCGCATACGAGAGCATTAGTGTATTATGAACATTGTTGATAGGATGCAGGTAGCTATGTGCACCAATTACCCCTTTTGCTTTCAATTGCCAGCTGATATGGTGTAATTTGTGGACCACTCTAGCTAAAAATTGGCCTAGTAATAAATAGAATCTTGAAATGGTATTTTCATTAGTAATTTTTAAATGTCATTGGTTTTGGTTGAGTAATTATTGTTCTGTTATTCGTGGTCCCTTTCCAGCATTTGAGTAGCTCCACTGGAGGGTGCTTATATGAGATTGTGGCTGTTTCTGACTGTGCTTAATTGTGGTTTTAATGAAAGCGGGAGACTGGTATTTACATTTTGAAAATATGGTCGGTGAGGGGATTGGCCAGTTGTGGTTGTTTAACTTTGCCTCTAGAAAGAATCAAAGCCGTTGGCAGATAAATAGTCCATTCAGTAGTTTGCCTGTTTATCTAAGAGTATTAAACCCATTGGGTCGGGATGCATGTTTAGCAGTTGTTTGAGTAATTGACTGCTTTTGTTTTTCACTTTTAAGTTGCATAGATGCTGTCCAAAAATATTCTTGCCTCAGATTACTGAATTATTACATTATTGAATTTTCGAATTCCTTTTTGGCTATGCTTAGTTGCTTACTTCAACTATTGAATTTGTTGATTACGTAAATGTAGGTATCTGCAGAGGAAGCAAAATTGGAGTCTGCTATGGAAGGAATGCGGATGATCTTCCCACACCAGATAAAGCCGTGCAGCTTATTCAACAACACAATATTAAATATGTGAGGATATATGATTCGAACATCCAAGTTCTTAAGGCGTTTGCAAATACTGGAATTGAGCTCATGATCGGAATTCCAAATTCGGACTTGTTACCGTTTTCGCAATTCCAATCCAATGCCGATACGTGGTTGAAGAACAGCATCCTTCCGTACTATCCAGCGACAAAAATCACTTCTATAACTGTTGGTGCTGAAGTCACAGAAGCCTCTAGCAATGTATCTGCCATGGTAGTACCTGCAATGAAAAATGTATTCACAGCTCTACGAAAAGCCGGTCTTCACAAGAGGATCAAGGTTTCTACTACGCATTCCTTGGGCGTTTTATCTCGATCTTTCCCGCCTTCTGCGGGAGCTTTTAATAGTAGCCATGCTTATTTTCTCAAACCGTTGTTGGAATTCCTTGCTGAAAACCGGTCGCCTTTCATGGTTAACATATATCCATACTATGCGTATAGAGATTCCTCAACCAATGTCTCCCTAGACTATGCTCTATTCGAGTCGTCCTCAGAAGTAATTGATCCGAATACCGGTTTGCTATACACAAATATGCTTGATGCTCAGCTTGATGCCATCTACTATGCTTTGATGGCTCTGAATTTCAGAACAATTAATATATGGTGACAGAAACGGGCTGGCCTTCTAAAGGATCCCCTAAAGAGACAGCTGCCACTCCAGATAATGCACAAACCTACAACACAAACTTGATTCGGCATGTTATCAATAACACCGGTACCCCAGCAAAACCAGGGGAGGACATTGATGTTTACATCTTTTCGCTATTCAATGAGAATAGAAAACCTGGTTTAGAATCCGAGAGAAACTGGGGCTTGTTTTTTCCGGACCAAACAAGTGTCTACAACCTGGATTTCACCGGGAAAGGTGCGGTGGATGTTAGTACAGGTGCCAACCTCACTAGTTCAAATGGAACGTGGTGCATTGCTTCATCGACCGCATCTGAAGCTGACCTGGAGAATGCTTTGAATTGGGCTTGTGGTTCTGGCAATGTGGACTGCTCTGCTATACAGCCTAGTCAGCCTTGCTTTGAGCCCGATAATCTTGTTTCTCATGCCTCGTTTGCGTTCAACAGTTACTACCAACAGAATGGAGCTACTGATGTTGCTTGCAGCTTTGGCGGAGTTGGTGTTAGAACAAATAAGAACCCAAGTACGTGTACAAACATCCATTTTCCAATATTTCTTTGATTATCTTTCCCTCCCCGAGTCCCCCTCCCTCCTATATGTGTGTGTGTGTGTAGGTGCATGCGCTTCTCATGGAATTTATGCAGAAGACATGTGAGTTATGGCAGACAATATCTTGGTTTTTGCCCAAATTTAAATGCATTTAAACTAATACTCTATTGGTGCTACACCTTTAAATGCTAATCACTAGTACTGGAAAAACATTGAAGTGTTTGTAGGATTACTACTGGTAATATCTATAGGCAAATTTAGATAGTATATTGCAAATATAAAGACACTGGTAGAGTAACTTTCATGTGTTGAGCATATATAACATATAAACATGAATGTGCAATTTCAACCATCACCTTAGGCTTTTAGTTGATGGAGGCATGGAGCACATGATTTAATTTAGTATAGAGCCAACCCCATGTCAAAAGTCATGACTATGGTCCATGTGTGTGTTGCTTGGAGCCCGTCCAAAGTAACCAGCTCGCACACATGAGGGGGTGTGTTGAGTATTTAATATATAAATATAAATGTGCAGTCTAACTATCAACGTAGTCTTTTAGTTGGGATGGAACACATGCTTCAATTTAATGTCCTTTCTTTCAGTGTCTAGAACTAGCGTGAGATGAACAACTATACATTCTAAACATGTCATGTGGTGCTGAAATAAAAGGATTTAACTTCTGATGTAGTTGAGGACAAATAGAAGTCCTTGTAGTTCGAGTGTAAATATGTTGTAGAAGTGTTTGATTTTAAAAGCCCTCTAGTTTTGTCATTTATGGAGAGAATAGGTACGAGTTTCTTTTTCCCCTAAACTGAGTTTAAAATGATCTCTTGCCTTTTTTTTCATTTTCTTAATCAGATTTTGGATCTGCTAATCTATCTTTAAAAAGTGTCGTCAAAATCACTCGCACTCACCCCTTTCTCTATGATGCTTTTGCAGGCTACGACAACTGTCTCTACATGACCACGGGGTAAGTGATGTACCAATATGATTTCCAAGTGAGACAGCGAGTGTGTGTCTACTCATGTTATTGATGTGTTTTTATATTGTACACTTAACAGGAGTAAAGCTGCTACCGCAGCTAGCAATGCAACAGCCAGCCCTACTAGAGCATCATCATCGGCAGCAGCACAAAGAATTTCTTTGCAGATTCCAGGCTATTATTCACTTGCGCCTTTTCTCCTTCTCTTCTTTAGCGTCTTTTATTAAGGTGGTACATCATCCAGCACCATCCCCCGGCGAAATTCAACTTCAGATCGAGGTACGAGGATTCAATTGCAGGCTGGCAATCTTGGCACAATTTTGGAACAGTTTCATGCCAAGATGTAGATGTATCATTCATCTATTCTATTAATTCATGAAGCTCTCTATTTCTGTAAAGAGGTGAGCTCTGTCCAATATGTATGTCTTGATGATAAGAAACAGGCTGGAACTATTGTGCAAAACCAGTGTGCTTTTGTGGCATAAAAAACGTTTTGTTTTTTTCTTTAGTCTACTTATTTTCAATGATATATAAATGTATATTAAAGGTTTGTTTTTAGGTATATATTACTTAAAATGGACTTTTAGTCACACTAGAAATAAACTTCAAAAAAATATCATTCAATATTCAATATACTAAAATTGAAAATTTAATATGCTAAAAATGAATTTACTTGTCAATTTATATTGTAAATGTGGACCATAGTCTAATTGTCTACAGTATAATAATTGCTTGGAACATGGATAGGCCATAAAAGGATCTGTTTGAAACGTCTTATTCGGGCCTCAATTGGTACTGCACCATACAAGATTTATGGTCCCAATAATAATTTCACTTTCTGTCTATTTTTTAACGTGTATCACTTTAAGTTCACCACCTATAAATAATGGGCAAGAAAAGATCATGTTCAATCATTTATACTACGTATTTTCTATACATTTTAGCTTACATAATAGAGGGCAAATTTTATGTTATACGTAGCTGTGTAAACTACGAGTACAAAGTATTTTTAATATACTAAAAATATATTTTTATGTTTGAATATATATTACGGAGTATTTGATAGTATATAAAATAATGTATTTTTAATAATCAAATAATATACTTTCAGTACTCAAATAATTTACTTTTCATAAATACAATGTACATTTTCAACATATTAAAAATATATTATTTGTGTCTTGAATGTACATTATTTGATAGTATACAAAATAATATATCTTCAATATTCAAATAATATACTTTGTATTTGTGATTCACTTATAATAAGGCAGCTGGGCAAAGATGGAGGTAAAAAACAGTGACACCAGAAAAATTACATAAAATCATATATTAAAGAACTGATGCAGTCAAGTTCAAAGCATCCAATTAAAAAAAAAAAACAATCAAAATAAGAAATCATCAAGTCACCCTTCCAAAAGGGGAAAAAAACACAAGGGAAATACACTTTGGATCCAAGGGGAAATTATATATACTACTACTACTACTTTGGCTGTGATCCATCATCTGCAAGAAACCAATACCCACCAAAATGACTAATAGCCCTGATCAACCAAATAATCACCCAGCCTTTCCACAACCATGTTGCACTGGCCCGGAGTCATTGGCTCATCATACATCCCAAAGAGTAAGCACTGACTAGTCTTTTTAATACAAATGCCACCAGGTCCCTGGATAAATAATTACATAGTGTCAAAACAGAGAAAGTATTTTCTTGTGGTTCATTTTAAATCCAGCTACTTATCACCCCTCGCAATTCACCCAAATTTTGAGAAGGAAAATTATGGGTCTGCAATTAACAGATATGCTGACATATTAAGAAAACACATTCTCTATTGTCTATATTCCATTTCCGTATGCTTTTGACGGTTCTGTATTCCTATTTCCTACTACACTAGAAAACAAGTTTGAAGATATTACCTTCTTTCCTCTAATAACAGCCCCTGGCTCGCCTTGAATCACCATGTATTTTGCTCCACCAAGGTGCAGCCCAGTTGGAGCAAGAGAGCCAGGTTCATCAAAATCCTTCATGATTGCAGAAATTTCTTGTGGGTTTAACTACAACATCAAAATCAAAAGTGATTGATATTAGTTCACGAACAGTAAGACATGCAAAAACAATTAATTAGTGAGCCGAAATTATCCATCCAAAACATTAAAAAAAAAAAAAACAAAAGTAGAAGATTATTTTCATCATATCAAATTAACAACTCAATAAGAAAAATACCCAAAACTTACACAGCCCAAGAACCTGAGGATTGAAGAGTAACTATCAGATAGTGACAAATATGTATACACACTCCCTTACCCATCATGTTTAACAAATGTGACATTATTGATGAAAAAAAAATCCAAACCTCTGTGATTTTTGACAAATATAGTCAAGCTTTTTAAAGTTCACAATTTAGTACCAAAACTTGAGATATTGATGCAATTCTAGCCAACATTTTAACCATATTAAAAAGATAGCTATATATATTTTTCCAGGTCCACTCTTCCATAAACCAATTCAAATCTGATCAGGCCCTATTCAAATCGAGTTACAAATTGCACCAACATTCCAGACGTTGGATTTTAAATTACCAACCTTTGAATTAAAATTCCATGGAAAAGTAATTACTAGGAAGATAAATTCCATTATTTGGTTGGTGGAAAAAAATCGATAACATTGGTTAGATTTTGAATTGTAAAGAATAATAATATACCCCTACAAAATAATAAAAGTAATACTCAGTAATAATTGAGAAAGAACACAGAAGAGTAAAATAATCAAGTCATCTCATTTTTCTTCCCAACTTACATGGAAAACAAAATTGCACGTCCTACCAATGAATTTTTTTTTCCTCAAATATTAAGAATGGAAAATGAATTCCATGAACCAAACACCAAAAAACAACATTTTCCTCCCCTTAAAGAAAATGTTTTCCATGGAAAAACTTTTCCATCCAACCGAACATCCCCTGAGTGTGCCAAAGTGTAAAGATTTGAACTTTAATCAATAAGCCTTTAACTTTAACAAGTATTTACTTGGAAATACACCAATAAATCTTATCACAAACATTTCAAATCAAATCTAAAAATTTTCAAAAAAATTGAAAACCAACCAATTCTATTGCGGATAATTAACGTCGGACCCAAACCGATCAGTAAATGTAGTAGCATCACAAAAAAATGGACCTTTAAAAAAAAAAAATAAATAAATAAATAAAACTTGTAGCATTTGACAACTTATGGATCTTCAGATCAAATCAGCTGAACCGCAATATTGTATTGAATCCACTGTTGCAAAAATCAGCCTAGGTGCTAGGAGTTCCTAAGGCCGATTCGACATTGTTAATTTTATTTTTATTTATTTATTTATTTATTTATAGTGCACCGCCAGCGCTGGCGCTCGACTAGCAGCCTAGCGCCTGCGGGAACCATGATTGAAACACAAATCAACATGCGATCATAACTAATAACTTCGTATATTTGATCAATCATCGTACAAAGTTACCATTTAATCGGATATCTAAACGCCAACACACACGCATATATAGTCAAATAAAATGGCGATGGTATATGCGGTAATAGAAGAAGACCTGGGGGAAGGCGGAGCTCTGGGCCCAGACGCTTCCGTCGAGGCCGAGGATGGCGGCAGAGGTGAGGTGATTGCCCTCAATATCGCACATAAGGTGCTCGTCGACGTAAGTTTGCCACGACATTTTCGAAATTCTCCGATGAGAATTTTCCGGCTATGATAGTGGTGCTTTGGGTATAGAGGAGAGGTGTGTCTGTAATGATCGAATTGAATTGGGAATGAGTACCTGTATTTATGGAGTGATATTGGAGGTCAAAAGTCCGTAATACCCCTCTAACGTAAATGATCAGGGGTAAAACCATAACTAATTAAGCGTGCTTTTTTTTTTTTTTTTTTTTCCTTCTTCTTCATATCGTTATACTGTGGACCATGGTCCACAATGAATTGTGCACCATGGATCATGGTTGACACTGCAGTTGTGTTGAATTGATACTGCAGTTGTGTTGAAAGGATACTGTAGTTGTGTTGAATTGATACTGCAGTTGTGTTGAAAGGATACTGTAGTTGTGTTGAAAGGAAACTGCAGTTGCGCGGAACAGAGGCCGTGCCATCCATCTGGAACTGTAGTTGTGTTGAACGGAGACTGCAGTTGTGTTGAAAAGATACTGCAGTTATGTTGAACGGATACTACAGTTGTGTTGAACGGATGAATGTCCTCTGTTTCGTGCAACTGCAGTTTCCTTTCAACACAACTGCAGTATCTTTTCAACACAACTGCAGTATCCGTTCAACACAACTGTAGTATCAGCTATGATCGTGGTCCACAATGCATTGTGGACCATGGTCCACAATATAATTTGCGTTCTTCTTCTTCCTCCAATAAGAATGAAATATGACATTTTTTTTAGTACTACTAACTCTATTACAAAGTAATATATGTTTTATATTTTTTCTATCTGTTATAATCCAAAGAATCAATATCTTATAACTGGATTCGATCTTGTAACCTTCCTCAAAAGAGAGCTACAAAGGTGAAATATGATATTTAATTACATGCAATAGTATAATTGGTACATCCAATTAAAAAAGAGCGTTGTAATTGAATTTCAATTTAAAATGGTTGCACCATAGCTTCCAGGAGTCTGTCCGTCAGAATTGAAATTTACATGGTGATTTAAATTCGAATAAGGTTAACATGGCTGCAACATTAAACTCATGGAATAAGAGTATGTTTGGTAATGTTTTCTAGAAGAAAAAGATATTGTGAGCCAGAACCAATGGAGTCCAACGTAGTCTAGCCATTCATACAAGGTCGGTCGGATTTGATCAAACTGGATAAAAGACTACGTTTGGAATTAGATTAGATATTGTACCAAGAGGAACTCATATGGTTTCAGCGTTTAAGAGAAGAATTGATTACTTCTGGCGAACGGAACACTCAGTTTTACCATTTTGCTACAATGGTGAGGAATAATACTCTTAAAGTCAAGGCATTGATAAATGAAGAAAGAGTTTGTGTTACTAAAGAGAAACAATTAATAGAGCTTATGCGTAAGTATTTTGTATTACTCTTTATAGAGGAACATAACCCTAATGATCATGAGCAGCTATATGGCAAGTTCCCTCTACTTAATGAAACTGATTGGCAAATGGTTAATAGCCCTTTTCAAGAGAAGGAAATTAAGAAAGCTTTATATGATATGGAACCTTGTATAATTTGAAATTTCTTATGGGGCAGCTCTACAGATGGTAGGAAGTGCCATTTGATTAATTGGATACAGTAACTTCAAATAAATCATGCGGAGGATTGGGGATACTAGAATGAAGCAAATAACTAGAGCATTTCTTGCGAACTTGGCTGGAGAATTAAGCAAGAAGAGGATTGTTTATGGACACGTTTACTTAAAGCAAAGTATGCAATCACTCCATCAGATTGTGCTTTGTGGCGGCCAAAGAATAACATGTCTAATTCCTGGAGAGGCATACTAAAATCAGTTCCTATCCTACAAAAGGGAATGAGAAAACTCGTAAGAATGGGAGGATACCCGATTTGGTTAGATACTTGGTTGGGGGATCGTCCACTTGAAGGGCTAATCGTATCAGTACATTCTTATGACTATCTAGGCATGGAAGAATTTTGACTAACAGCAGCAAGATAAAGAGCGGGCTAACTGATTGTGATAAGTGCTAGTTCTATAGAGACAGGACTGAGGATACAGAGCACGTACTGCGTAGGTGCCCGAAGGCAGGTGAGATTTGGAGGAAATTTTCCAAAATACTTACACAAGAACTAAGACTACACCATTTTTGAAATGGTTTGACGACGGGATTGCGGGGAAGGCCATGGAAACAACCAAGCAATGACAGCAATCTGTTTACGATTACATTTGTGGTGGATTTGGAAGTACCAAAACGAGGCATCTTTAGTAACTCGGTGAGACCTCTCCAAGCCAAAGTTACATGGATTATGTCTCAAATGGATGAAATCAGCAGAGCATTCACCAGAGGGCAAATCCATGAGAGTGCAGTTGTATCAAACTCTTGGACAGAGCTTATATGGACAAAACCTCAAGATGGGTTCGTCAAACTGAATATAGATGGTTCGGTGGACTATTCTACAAGCACAGCGGGATGCAGAGGTGTAATAGAGACATCACTGGTAGATGGAAGGGGCGTATGTCTACAACATTGGGGACATGCTCTCCCCTTCAAGCTGAAGCTTGGGCCCTCTCGAGAGGAATAACTACCGTTCCCATGGGGTTCAAAAAGTTATTCTTGGAAAGCGACTCCTCGGTGATTGTGGAAAGCCTTTGCAGAGAATTACACCTAGCATCGTGGCTTTACGATATCCTGAAGGCATGTAAACAGGAGTTGAAGTACTTTGAAAACTGGCAAGTTTTGGCAGTTGCACGCGAACAGAACTTCGTCGCAGATACTCTCGCTAGGAGTGCTAAGTGGTTTTTCTGTTTTCGAAAGGAATGCATATACTAGTTGATCCACCATATGATATTCTAAGTATTCTTGATGATGATGCTGCTGGTTATCCCTCATGGCGCAATGCTTGTATTTTAGGCTGATGATTCTGGCCAACTATCTTTGGGTGTTCCCCTTCCTTATAGATAAAAAAATTAAAAAAAAAAATCATCTAATTAAAAAAGAACGTTGTAATTGAATTTCTAAACAATTTAAATCATGTAATTAATTAAACGTAAGTATAGTGTCAACTACCATGTAGTGTGATAACATTCCGATTACCATTCAAATGGGTGGTCATTAGTGAGTCTTTGGTGTCGTGGCGTCGGTCGAGTTCAACCCCTACTCGATTCGAGACGTAGCGTCGTGGCTTACATAGAGGGATGTGGTTAAATAGTTAACGTCCACCAACTTATCACCAATTGGTGTTTAGTAGATATGGCAACCAGATAGCCAAAAAATTCTATACTTAAGTGTGCTTGACTTAACAGTAGTCACGAAGACAAAGAAAAAATATAAAATGGGGTGCATAAGATGCAAAGACAGCAGGCAACAATTGAGAGAATTGCGTAGTTTTGCTTGGGTTTTTAATTTAAAAGAAAAACTTTTTTACCCCTCCGTGCATGAATTCGAACTCAATCAACTGCTGCTCAAAATTTCTAATCAATAGCTGAGATGCTTTTGATGATTGTTGGACGGACGTTTGAGATTTAACCCATTTTTCACTTAGAAGAATAGCCGCACCTGATCTCTCTTGTGTGTGCATATATATATATATATATATAATATATATAGGTCCTAATTAGGTGAGAACCTGTGGACAAATCAAAACCATTGATCTAGCAGATCTAACGGTTCAAAATAAACAAACTTTGTAATATTTATGAAAAAGGCCCCACTCATTTTAAAAAATTATAATATTTATGAAAATAATCCCGCTTAATTTACTTGATTTCTCATCAATCAGATCTTGCAGATCAATAATTTGGATTTGTCCGCACGTTCTCACATGGGAAGATTGTTCTCATGTGATTAGGATTCTATGGGCCCTTATTCACATGAGGACACTAATTAATAGAGGACTATGAGGACAAATCATAACCATCCATATCAAAGCATTACACGGTTGAGATTAGATATGATTAACCAAGGGAATCACGTTTAAAAATGTATATTAAGGGCAAATAAGAAATTTGATAGGAATTATAATTAAAGAAGGATTATAATTAACATACAAAGGGTTGGAGATCAAACATAATTATGGTAGACAATTTCTTCATCATGACCAGTGTTTATAACTCACGACTAACTTCAACAATGCAGTAAAAAAACCACAAGTTGACGAAGCTGCCATGGATTAAGATTGACGGAGGGAGTTCAAGCAGAGTATAGAGACGGCAACCATCTACGGTAAGTAACGCAAATTCAACCCTTAATATATGTTTGATTTAAACATAAGCCTGGGAATGAGTTTGGGGGAAAACATGGTATGTGGGAAAAACATATGCATCAATACAGTTAGTAGCGAATGGTTGGGAAAGATTACGCATACAGTTGTGTGCCTAATTTCATAATAATGTGTGCCCATAATAGATGAGTTGTGTGTCTCGTCTATATTACAATAGAAGTCGCTAATGAAGACTATAAAAAAGAAAGAAAAAAAAAAGTAGAATGAAGAATTTTATGAACAAGAACAGGAGTGTACCAGTAGTTATTATATGTAACGTGAATATGAATAGTAGATAATTGCATGAATATGAAAATGTGAATAACATTGGATTCCGACGATAATACTAGGTTGGGCTATAGCGTGTAATACAGTCAGTAGCCAATGGTTGGGAAAGATTACGTATACAGTTGTGTGCCTAATTTCATAATAATGTGTGCCCATAATAGATGAGTTGTGTGCCTCGTCTGTATTAAAATATAAGTCGTTAATGAAAACTATAAAAAAAGAAAAGGAAAAAAGTAGAATGAAGAATTTTATGAATAGGAACAAGAGTGTACCGGTAGTTATTATATGTAACGTGAAGATGAATATTAGATAGTTGCATGAATATGAAAACGTGAATAACGTTGGATCCGATGATAATACTAAGTTGGGCTATAGCGTGTGCTAAATATTATGTAATAATAGACGAGTTTTTTTCAAGAAGTAACCTCATTAGTCTGAAATAATTATTTGTTAATTCTAGGAACGTGATTATTTGAAACATGAAGTGCAGTTTAAAAAATTGTGTGACTTCTATTGACTTAACATGTGCCACAATTAATAAATTGTATGCCCAGCCGGACAAGATGCAAATTCTGAAGCGTTCGTGGTGCAGGTCTACCAAGGAACAAGTGACGAATTTATACCAGATTGTGATGAAACAAAAAAAAAACCATGGCACCGGGCAACGTTTTGAAATAATAGATAAAGGTGTGCAGTTTTACAAACAGTATGCAGCGTTGGTAGGTTTCAATGTAAGATGCAGCACAATGCGGAAGAACCGAGATGGAGATGTAGGAGTAAAGTATTTGCTTTGTTCCAGAAAAGGCCACACACTGGCAAGACCCTTCTTGAAGATAAACCATACGTTGGATATTGGTTATCAAGAATTCATAGCAGCCTGTGCAAAAGCAAACATTGGAACATCAAAAGCATTCGACCTATACAAAGAACTAATGGGTGGTTTTGATAAAATTGGGGCAACATGTGTTGACTTCAGGAATTGTAGGAGAGACGTTAATGCGCACCTACAAGAAGTCGATGCACAAGTAGTGATAGACAATACACACAAAACATGCATTGTTTACAGCATACACATTTGAATATGATGTAGACGATGAACACCAACTTCGCAGGCTATTTGGGGCTGACCCAACAGCCAAGGAAAACTACCACTAGTTTGGAGACATGATATCTTTCGATGCTACGTACCGCACCAATAGATTAGAAATTAATATTATTAGAAAATTTAAAATTTATGTGACTAATGTGTGCCTTAATTAATATGAGGCATTGTGTGTTTACTTGATTTTTATTGAGTGCCAAATACATATATAATAAACATGCAATACTTTGCATGTACAGATGGTATTTGTGTCTTTTAATGAGATTGATAACAACAAGAAGTGCGTGACTTTTGGAGCAGGGCTCATGTCGAAAGAAGATATACAATCTTACGTTTGGCTACTTAATGCATTCAAACGTTATATGAGACACACACCCTACCTGCAAAATAATAGACCAAGACCCTGCAATGAAGGAAGCAATACCCCAAGTGTTCCCCGAGACAAAGCACCGTTTTTGTATGTGGCACATCACGTCGAAAGTGGGTGGAAAAGTGGGAGTGAAATTAGCAAAAGATGAAACATTCTGGAAGAAATTAAATGTAGTGGTGTGGAATGAAACTTTGGGGCGTGAAGATTTCGAGGTCAACTGGCACATAGTAATGGTAGAGTACATACTAGAAAACCACCGTTGGTTCACACACCTGTTCGATGGGAGATCAAATTGGATAGAGACATATTTCAATGGAGTTTTATGGTGGACTCATGCGAACAACATCACGATCAGAGGCATAAAATGGACTGTTTAGAGCATGTATCAACGATCATGGATCATTGATAGAGTTTTTCACACAATTTGAAAGTGTGATAGAAATGCAACGTCACAAGCAAGCACGATTAGTCGCAGTGTGTGACGCCTCCCTCCCACCTACAAGACACCACTAATGATTGAGAAGCACGCAACCTCAGTATACACAATTACAATGTTTTATGACGTCTAGACAGAGATCTACAAGGGTGCTTTTCATGCAAAATCACAAACAAGGACCAAGAAGAAGATAAGTATGTGTATACAATCAAGGAAGGGAAACAAGAAATTTCAAAGTAAAAATATATAAGAAAAGCATGGAAGTGTAGTGTTCATGTGGAAAATTCAACAGGGTGGGGATATTATGCGTGCATGTTTTTGTAGTTCTAAAGGATGAGGACGAAGAGATGATACCATGCAATAAAGAAGTAGGGGACCACAAACTAGCAGGCAAACTATGGAAAGAGTTCTACAATTGCCTGGCACTATCAAGGAGAACACAACAGAAATGAGAGAAATGTTAGACTTAATGCATGAATAGAAAGGTAAAATGTTGAAGAGCAGAGGAAAGACACAAGATAAAAACAAAAAAGATTGAGTTACTAGAGACATTTTATGGCACACAGACAACCACTACCATAGCAATAGTCAAGCCACCACAAATATCAAAGAACAAAAGAAGCGAAAGCGGTTAAAGAGTGCACGCGAAAAAGCAGTAGAAAAGAAAAGGAAGACGGTCACAAGTGCCATTATTGTGAGGAAAAACTAGCCCGCCATGACAGCCGTAACTATCCCTTGAACCCAAAGAAAAAAAAAGAGAAGAACAACAAAGGGGAGGTGTAGCAACTTAGGAGACATAAAATGTAGTATTATATTCAAAACACATGTCCTATTTGAATCCTATCTACAATTACATTTATGAATTTACTTGCATAATTATTTTGGACTGCCACACCGTCTTGGTTTTAATACAACAGTTCAACAGATTTATTTTAAAAAGTAGAGAGAACATGAGCTATGTAAATGGACACGACCATGACATTGGGCACACAAAAACCAGTGCACGATCACACAACTATAAACAAATTAAACCAAACGGGACTATGGCTCAATATTTCTTAAAACATAATAATAATGGTATAATGAAGATTGTTAATGATTGAATTAATTTTGCCTTGAGTATAAAACGATTCAACACAGTTTTGCAAAAGGCACCAAGACCAAATGGATTTAGTGCACCTGGGATACGGTGGGAAGAAGCCTATTAGATTTTGCACTAAAATTCTCTAAAGAAGGGGAGATGCGGGAAGGAAGCAATGGCACTTGGATCTCCCTAATCCCGAATCCTGAGTCTACTAGCCAATTTTGTCCGATTGGATTGCGTAATATCTCTTACACGCTTTTAACAAAAACCATGACAATAAGGCTGAAAGATATATCAAAGAAATTAATCGGCCCCGATCAAACTAGCTTTGTCCTCGGACGTCAAATTAAGAAAATATTCTTGTTTTCCAGGAGGTGTTAAACTCAATGAAAGCCAAGAACGGCAATATGGGTTGGATGATCATGAAGATCGATTTAGAAAAAGCCTATGATAGACTCTCATGGAAATTCATTGATAACACTCTAGAAGAACCCGGATTCAATTTTGTTTGGAGAAGGAACATTCTAGCATGTGTCTCGACATCGAAGCTAATAGTAGCATGGAATGGAAGCTAATCTGATTGGTTCAAACTAGAGAGAGGAATAAGACAGGGAGACCCTATCTCACCTCTTTTATTTGTATTATGTATTGAGTGACTTAGTCATCTTATAAATCATGCAGTCTATAAAGGTAGTTAGAAAGGAATTAAACTGTCTAAGCAAGGACCTCACTTGTCTCACCTCTTCTTTGCATATGACATGGTACTCTTTAGGGAGACCACAATTGCGCAGGCAGAAGGTATGAAGAGATGTATGGCTATGTTTTGCAAAAGCTCAGGACAAAGGTCAACTTCTAGAAGTCCAACATTTTCTTTTCAAAAAATAACCAGGAGGAAGACCAAGAGAGTGGACTGGATTTCTTCATCATGACCAGTGTTTATAACTCACGACTAACTTCAACAATGCAGTAAAAAAAACCACAAGTTGACGAAGCTGCCATGGATTAAGATTGACGGAGGGAGTTCAAGCAGAGTATAGAGACGGCAACCATCTACGGTAAGTAACGCAAATTCAACCCTTAATATATGTTTGATTTAAACATAAGCCTGGGAATGAGTTTGGGGGAAAACATGGTATGTGGGAAAAACATATGCATCAATACAGTTAGTAGCGAATGGTTGGGAAAGATTACGCATACAGTTGTGTGCCTAATTTCATAATAATGTGTGCCCATAATAGATGAGTTGTGTGTCTCGTCTATATTACAATAGAAGTCGCTAATGAAGACTATAAAAAAGAAAAGAAAAAAAAAAGTAGAATGAAGAATTTTATGAACAAGAACAGGAGTGTACCAGTAGTTATTATATGTAACGTGAATATGAATAGTAGATAATTGCATGAATATGAAAATGTGAATAACATTGGATTCCGACGATAATACTAGGTTGGGCTATAGCGTGTAATACAGTCAGTAGCCAATGGTTGGGAAAGATTACGTATACAGTTGTGTGCCTAATTTCATAATAATGTGTGCCCATAATAGATGAGTTGTGTGCCTCGTCTGTATTAAAATATAAGTCGTTAATGAAAACTATAAAAAAAGAAAAGGAAAAAAGTAGAATGAAGAATTTTATGAATAGGAACAAGAGTGTACCGGTAGTTATTATATGTAACGTGAAGATGAATATTAGATAGTTGCATGAATATGAAAACGTGAATAACGTTGGATCCGATGATAATACTAAGTTGGGCTATAGCGTGTGCTAAATATTATGTAATAATAGACGAGTTTTTTTTCAAGAAGTAACCTCATTAGTCTGAAATAATTATTTGTTAATTCTAGGAACGTGATTATTTGAAACATGAAGTGCAGTTTAAAAAATTGTGTGACTTCTATTGACTTAACATGTGCCACAATTAATAAATTGTATGCCCAGCCGGACAAGATGCAAATTCTGAAGCGTTCGTGGTGCAGGTCTACCAAGGAACAAGTGACGAATTTATACCAGATTGTGATGAAACAAAAAAAAAAACCATGCACCGGGCAACGTTTTGAAATAATAGATAAAGGTGTGCAGTTTTACAAACAGTATGCAGCGTTGGTAGGTTTCAATGTAAGATGCAGCACAATGCGGAAGAACCGAGATGGAGATGTAGGAGTAAAGTATTTGCTTTGTTCCAGAAAAGGCCACACACTGGCAAGACCCTTCTTGAAGATAAACCATACGTTGGATATTGGTTATCAAGAATTCATAGCAGCCTGTGCAAAAGCAAACATTGGAACATCAAAAGCATTCGACCTATACAAAGAACTAATGGGTGGTTTTGATAAAATTGGGGCAACATGTGTTGACTTCAGGAATTGTAGGAGAGACGTTAATGCGCACCTACAAGAAGTCGATGCACAAGTAGTGATAGACAATACACACAAAACATGCATTGTTTACAGCATACACATTTGAATATGATGTAGACGATGAACACCAACTTCGCAGGCTATTTGGGGCTGACCCAACAGCCAAGGAAAACTACCACTAGTTTGGAGACATGATATCTTTCGATGCTACGTACCGCACCAATAGATTAGAAATTAATATTATTAGAAAATTTAAAATTTATGTGACTAATGTGTGCCTTAATTAATATGAGGCATTGTGTGTTTACTTGATTTTTATTGAGTGCCAAATACATATATAATAAACATGCAATACTTTGCATGTACAAGATGGTATTTGTGTCTTTTAATGAGATTGATAACAACAAGAAGTGCGTGACTTTTGGAGCAGGGCTCATGTCGAAAGAAGATATACAATCTTACGTTTGGCTACTTAATGCATTCAAACGTTATATGAGACACACACCTACCTGCAAAATAATAGACCAAGACCCTGCAATGAAGGAAGCAATACCCCAAGTGTTCCCCGAGACAAAGCACCGTTTTTGTATGTGGCACATCACGTCGAAAGTGGGTGGAAAAGTGGGAGTGAAATTAGCAAAAGATGAAACATTCTGGAAGAAATTAAATGTAGTGGTGTGGAATGAAACTTTGGGGCGTGAAGATTTCGAGGTCAACTGGCACATAGTAATGGTAGAGTACATACTAGAAAACCACCGTTGGTTCACACACCTGTTCGATGGGAGATCAAATTGGATAGAGACATATTTCAATGGAGTTTTTATGGGTGGACTCATGCGAACAACATCACGATCAGAGGCATAAAATGGACTGTTTAGAGCATGTATCAACGATCATGGATCATTGATAGAGTTTTTCACACAATTTGAAAGTGTGATAGAAATGCAACGTCACAAGCAAGCACGATTAGTCGCAGTGTGTGACGCCTCCCTCCCACCTACAAAGACACCACTAATGATTGAGAAGCACGCAACCTCAGTATACACAATTACAATGTTTTATGACGTCTAGACAGAGATCTACAAAGGGTGCTTTTCATGCAAAATCACAAACAAGGACCAAGAAGAAGATAAGTATGTGTATACAATCAAGGAAGGGAAAACAAGAAATTTCAAAGTAAAATATATAAGAAAAAGCATGGAAGTGTAGTGTTCATGTGGAAAATTCAACAGGGTGGGGATATTATGCGTGCATGTTTTTGTAGTTCTAAAGGATGAGGACGAAGAGATGATACCATGCAATAAAGAAGTAGGGGACCACAAACTAGCAGGCAAACTATGGAAAGAGTTCTACAATTGCCTGGCACTATCAAAGGAGAACACAACAGAAATGAGAGAAATGTTAGACTTAATGCATGAATAGAAAGGTAAAATGTTGAAGAGCAGAGGAAAGACACAAGATAAAAACAAAAAGATTGAGTTACTAGAGACATTTTATGGCACACAGACAACCACTACCATAGCAATAGTCAAGCCACCACAAATATCAAAGAACAAAAGAAGCGAAAAGCGGTTAAAGAGTGCACGCGAAAAAGCAGTAGAAAAGAAAAAGGAAGACGGTCACAAGTGCCATTATTGTGAGGAAAAACTAGCCCGCCATGACAGCCGTAACTATCCCTTGAACCCAAAGAAAAAAAAAAGCAGAAGAACAACAAAGGGGAGGTGTAGCAACTTAGGAGACATAAAATGTAGTATTATATTCAAAACACATGTCCTATTTGAATCCTATCTACAATTACATTTATGAATTTACTTGCATAATTATTTTGGACTGCCACACCGTCTTGGTTTTAATACAACAGTTCAACAGATTTATTTTACAAAAGTAGAGAACATGAGCTATGTAAATGGACACGACCATGACATTGGGCACACAAAAACCAGTGCACGATCACACAACTATAAACAAATTAAACCAAACGGGACTATGGCTCAATATTTCTTAAAACATAATAATAATGGTAATAAGTTGAATGATTGAATTAATTTTGCCTTGAGTAATAAAACGATTCAACACAGTTTTGCAAAATGTGGAAATATTTCCCTTAATACGTAGAAGTTGTACGTATGACTGCACGTTTATTAATTAGTTCACTTCATTTCTGGTTAATCAATAAAATTTTCGTACACAATATAAGCTAGCAAGCACACTTACAAAGTAGTAAATGCACACGTTATAAGCTAGCAGGCACACGAAAACCGAAAAAAAAACACGCAATATACCGAATAGTAGTGACAAGTAAAGTAATACCTGCATAATAATAAAACTAGAATACTGTTGGTCTACGAATAAAATTGTTACGCTAGAAATAAAGTATTTGAAAATAGAACAAAAGTGTGAGCAAACATTAGTAATGAAAATCCAACAACAACCCCTAGAACTAAAGGACTAGTTAAGAACAACGACAAAACTAACAACGGGAAAGAAAGCGTAACGCACGAGCCACATTGCTGGTACAGTGTGCATTTATATCAACTGTGCAAAGCTCCTTCATATAACGAAAATGAGCCGAAGAAGTTGCGATTTGTCACCCCTAGTTAGCCCACACTCCTATTTTGCAACACCTTCACCCACATAACTTTCTATGTGCCGCAGAAAATACACGCCATAGTCCACCTTGTTCTTGGTGTCCCGCTAGTTCATCTACATCCTTTTGGTATTCAAATTCTCACAAACAATGGACTTGAACTTCTCACCAACAGATGTGAAATATTCGGACAACAACAATTTCTAAAATACAAAAAAAAAAAAAAAAAACACATCGTTTTAAGATTGTATGTTAAAACAGCGTACAAGCACACAATGGGAAGAAAACATACCACATTTTCTGGGGTATCGCCATACTTTAGCGGAGTTTGTTCATCCTAAATATCTAGAGAAGTGGCATACATTTCCGCATGTCTTGTTGATAGATACGACATATAAAACAAATAGGTACTCCATCCTTTCATCATGCAAGTGCAAGATGTGAGAGCTAATGGAAATTGTGGATTTCGAGTAGTAGCTACCTGTCTTGGTTTTCCGGAGGATGAATGGTTCAAAATTTGATCTAATTTAATGGAGGAACTAGAGTCTCACATAATGGAATATACCAATATGTTTGGACCTCAAGAATGGTATAACGTCTATAACTCGTTGAATTTTTTTTGAATTAGATCGGTGTGCACCAATTGAACACTAGATGACTATGCCGGAGATGGGTGTACTAATTGCTTCTAGATACAATGTTATACTACATGTTTTGAGTATGGCCGGCAGTATGACATATTACCGCTCCGATCTAGCCCACCACCTTGGTATGAGCAGGTATCAATTGCCCTTGGTTATGTTAATAATAATCATTATGTTAAGGTAACATTGACAGGAGGGTACCCAATGCCTACTATTGCTCCACAATGAGCTTAATTTAAATATGATTGTGCAAATGCATAGATTACTCCATATGTGAATCGGATCAATAGTTACAATGAGATTTACACTCTAATTGTACTCATGAGAATGTTATATTGAATTGAAATTGAATGAAATTTTCTTTTTATATTTTATTGTGATGTTAATGTGTTTTTTATTTTTTATAGTTTTTAGCAATTCAATATTAATTTATTATATTTTATAATAAAGTAAAATAATGAATACAAAAAATTTCAGTTATATTACAAATTTAGTACTATTGACTCGGTTACAATGTAGTTGGAGTCAACAATTGCCTTCATTGAGGCTCGAACCCACTTCTACCATCCATGTGGAAGTGTTAATTGGGACACCAGGTGCCACTTGACCACAAGGTCTTTGGTTTTTTTTTTTTTTTTTTTTGATAGAGAAAGAGGGTATAAAAACCCAGATAAGGAAGCAAAGCTACAGGGCATCAGCCCATCCCCGAACTAGGAATCCGCCGTTGGAGCGTAGCCCCAAACTGATCTTCCCTGAGAATCGCAAGTAAGTCGGTCGGAATCTCCGCAAGCTGAAGGTAACCAGGCGACACACTGAGGGCTTTCCTCGCAAGACAATCAGCAAGCCTATTCTGTTCCCTGTAGACATGTACAAACGAAACCCTTTCGAACCTTCGAGCCACTCCCCAGCATTGTTTGATAATGTTGTAAACGTGGCCAAAGTGGGGAATAGTACTCTGTAACATTTCTATCACTCTCTTCGAATCACTTTCCACAATCAAATGCGTCTTCCCCATCCCCCAAGCCAACAGCAAGCCCTGGAAAACACCCCATGCTTCCGCCATTTCAGCCGAACAACAACCAATATTGTGTTGAAAACCACTCTCCCAATTCCCGTTGTAATCCCGAACCACTCCTCCACAGCTGGCTGCTCCAGTAGTGTAAGAATGGCTACCATCTACATTTAATTTGGCCCAGCCCTGCGGTGGCTTCATCCAAGATATTAGCGCATCAAACCTCCGGGTCCCCACAGGAGACGAGCTCCGATCTGTCGCAAAGGCAGCCGAGACCTCAGTCTCTTGTTTCGAGAGCCACAGCAGCTTCTGGTGTAAAGGAACGGTTCGGCCATTGAAAATGGCATCATTGCGCCACTTCCACAACCACCAAATCCGAATGGCAAAACGCATTGGCCACTTCGCGACTGAGCCAATAATGGAGTCTCCCCGGATGTTCATCAGCAGCCACTCATCCCAGGTGAGACAATCTAGCGCATTGAGTACATGGGGCTGCAAAACCCCCTCCCAAATGGCCCTCGCTGCATGGCACCGCCGAAACAAATGGTCCCGATCCTCCGGTTGCCCTGCACAAAGAAAACAACATGTGTTAGCCGTAAGGTGGCGTCGGGCACGCTCAACATTAGTCATTACTCGATCATGCATAAGGAGCCAGAGAAAAAAGCATATCCGATTGGGCACTTTGAGCCCCCAGACCCGCATCCAGTCCTGCGACGTTCCAACTTGGACCGGAGGAATGATGGCCGCATACGCAGATGCCATCGAGAAACAACCATCACGCTCTAGATGCCATCCAACACTGTCACCTTCATCATTAATCAAAATAATAGAGGCTATAGATCGCAAAATATTCGAAGGGAGTAGATGTTGTATGAGTTCCCATTTCCAACCCCGACCATCCTCCCAGAATTCGTCTACAGTGGCGTAAAGAATCGGTAGACTAAGAGTGGTGCAAAGAAGCTGGCTGAGCGGGTACGGCGCGACCCATTTATCCATCCAGAACCGGGTGTTCCGACCATTCCGCACAGCCTTAACCATCCCTGACTCCAAGAACGGGGTAGCCGCGAGAATACCCTTCTATGCAGTGGACACATAGGCCGACCGACCATAGTTATACTTGCAGCGTAGAGTTCAGGCCCATATGGAATCTTTCTCTACCTGGAGTCTCCATCCCAGCTTAACCATATAGGCCATGTTCAATTCCTGCAACTTACGGATGCCGAGACCTCCTGATTCCTTTGGACTAGCAACGGTATCCCAGTCGACCAGATGTAAATGACCATCACGAGTTCCTTGGCTGCCACCGCCCCAAATAAACCGGCGCATAGCTTTTTCGATAGTCTGACAAATCCCTTTCGGAAGGACCGTTGTTTGCATAGTATAGGAAGGAATCGCATTTATCACAGCTTTCGCAAGGGTAACACGACCCGCCATAGAAAGGGTCTTTGCCCTCCACCCTTCCAAGCGATTATATACTCTGTCAAGAAGAGCATCGTAAGACCGGCAGGTAACTCGGCCATGGATAGACGGCACCCCAAGGTATTTACCCAAGTCATTCGTTTTTTCAAGATTGGACCGGCGTGAAATTTGTTCTGCAAGAACAGGATCCGTATTCTTAGAAAAGAGAATCTGAGATTTATCGTAGTTGACCTTTTGCCCTAAAGCGGCACAGTACTGTGACAAGCATTCTTGTATAATGTCTATCTGAGCGATAGAAGCCTCAGCAAACAAAACCATGTCATCCGCAAAGCATAGATGCGAGAGAAGTGGACAGCCAGGGGCTAATTCGATTCCTTTCCAATCCCCTGATAACACCCGGTGCGTAATGATTTGACAAAGTTTCTCCAAACCCAAAACGAAAATAGCTGGAGACATGGGGTCACCTTGGCGGATACCTCTCTCAGGGCGGAATTGACGTAGACATTCACCGTTCCAATTCACGGACAACCGTGCAGTCCTGATGCAGCACATTATCACATTAACCCAAATAAGATTGAAGCCAATATCCTTTAGGGTTGTTTCAATAAAATCCCACGATAGCCGATCGTAGGCCTTCTCAAAGTCCAATTTGATTGCCATTAATCCCGCCGAACCTCTCTTCGTTCGCATGGTATGCATTACCTCTTGATAGACAATAATGTTGTCGGAAATCTGACGGCCCGGAACAAAAGAACTCTGAAAGGGGCCCACCAATTTGGGTAGTATGCGCTTCAATCTATTCGTGATAGTTTTAGTGATCACTTTAAAGCTTACGTTGCATAAACTAATAGGGCGAAATTGTCGAATAGTTTCTGGGGAGCCCACCTTAGGGATAAGGGCAAGCAAAGTGTCATTTAAACCATCGGGCAGGCTGCCAGTCTCGATCGAGTTTTTCACCAAATCGAACAAATTATCGCCTACCACGTCCCACATGTGTTGATAAAAAGCGGCGTGAAAACCATCCGGTCCCGGAGCTTTGAAAGGTGACATCTCAAAAAGAGCTCTCCTAACCTCATCTTTGGTAATCGCTGCGTTGAAAGCCCTCCAGTCAGCTTGTGAGAGAGCTGGGAAGGTACCGGCCAAAGTAGTCTCCCTTCGATCAATGGGAGAATCTGAAAACAAGTTAACGTAAAAATTCTGAACGTGAGCCTTTAGAAGATCACTGTCTGTAATCCAAACTCCATCATCTCCCCGAAGGCCCGAGAAAGTGTTTCTGGATTTGCGAATCGTAGCGGCCACATGGTAGTACTTTGTGTTCCTATCCCCGGAGACGATCCAATCCTCGCGAGACCGTTGATACCAAAGTAACTCTTCTTGAAACAGAATCTCCTGATACTCAGTAGTCAGTTTTTTCTCCAAAGATAATAAGCCTCTATGACAATTCAGGGCAATCTTTCTTTGCACCCCACCTAAACGTGCAAGGACAATTTTCTTTCGGTGTACAATATTACCGAACACATTTCTATTCCAATCTGAAACGGCCGCTACCGTAACCGGGATATTTTCAGCAAAAGTCCTATCCGGACACCAAGCAGATTGCACAACATTCTTCAAGCGCTGGTCGGTGAGCCAAGCAGCCTGGAAACGAAAAGGAGGCCTGTTGCGGTGAGTTTCTAAGGCCTTCACCCTAATATTGAATCAAACATAGACAAAAACGCTCTCGATGACTGATAACGGTAAAGTTCTCTCCTCTGAACGCTCCGCCGAGGATCTCGATCTCTTGGAGCGCAGTACGAAGAAGTCGAAGGTGAACGTCGCCGCTCGAGGTCTCAAGGTTTCAGACACTGTCATGGAATCGCCTGCGGATTCAGCAGCGAATGATCCTGCGAATGCTATGTCTGAGGGCGAGATGGAAAATCCGGTAACGGATAGTGAGATGGACACTCCGACGGAGAAGACGGGACCAGATGATTCTGTGACTGCTTTGTCTGATACTGAGATGGATACTCTGGTGGCGGATAGTGAGATGGTCTCTCCGGTGGAGAAGGCGATAACAGATGCTGCTCCGGAGTCATCATCTGGTGATGAGATAGTCCCAGAGACTCCCTCTGGTTTGGCTTCTCAGCCGGCGCATGGGATTCAAGGTACTACTCCGCCTGTGCAGGGAAATGCTATGTCAACGGAACCGGATCGCGTCAATATCGCGGAAGCTGCTCCTCTGCCGCAAAGATCGTATCGCGACTCTGTTGTGGGATCTGGATCCGACACTGCCCCCTTTCTCATTGCACATGCTGCTGACAACGACGATCTGGGTGGGGATGGTGATGCCGATCCTTGGGCGGCGGATGATGATCCCACTTGTCCAACGATTCGGTTGACTGATCAAGAACGTGAACGAATACGGGAGCCGTGGCGGAAATCCCTGATTATCAAGGTTATGGGTCGGAAGGTCGGTTATACGTATTTGTTACGCCGTTTGACTGCGATGTGGAGGCCAAAGTGCCGAATGGAACTCATAGCTCTTGAAAACGACTATTTTCTAGTCAAATTTGGATCCGTTGAAGATCTTGAATTCGCTATGTTTGAGGGACCGTGGATGGTCCTCGATCATTATCTCATCGTCAAACAGTGGATGCCGAACTTCGATCCGTTGACGGATACAACTGAGAAGGTTCTAGTCTGGGTTCGTTTTCCGAACCTTCCGGTAGAGTACTATAATCTTTTAACCTTGCGGCGAATTGGAAACAAGCTTGGTAGAACGGTCCGAGTTGATCACACCACAAGCCTTGTTTCGCGAGGAAAGTTTGCTCGTGTTTGCGTTGAGATTGATCTGACCAAGCCTCTGGTTTCCCGTTTCACTCTGGAAGGGAAAGTGTGGCAGGTGGCGTATGAGGGTATGCACTTGGTTTGCTTTTCGTGTGGGATGTATGGCCATAGAAGGGAAACTTGTTCTGTAATTCCTTTTGTGGCGGAATCTGCTGCGCTGCCTTCGTCGGATTCGGCTGCAGACCATGAGAATGGCCGTGCTGCCTTGGCTGGGGTTAGTGCTTCGATCAACAACACGACTGTGCAGTGTGGCGCGCCCTATGGCTCATGGATGATCGTGACGCGCAAGGACCGAGGCCAAGGGAATCGACTGACTGGACAGGGAAGGCCAGGGGAACGAGCAGGCAATCGCGCTACCGCGGCTGCAACCGCCGCTGCGCCACAACCTGGGGGTTCCAGATATGCGTTGTTAGAAGATGAACAGATTGATGACACTCAGGTTTTGGCCCCTGCCGCGGATCGCACGCAGACTGGGCGCCGTGGATCTTCTTCGAGGAATGATGGGGGATTACCGAACACCGCCTCGCAAACGGCTCCCTTGGGTGGGCGGTCGCGCCGCGCGAATGTCATTGCCAATGAAAAGCAGATCGCGAATGATGTCCCTGCGGTTCAACCTTCGGCCGGACAACAGCAGCAGTCCAGGGGTAACACTTTGCGAGGGTCTTGTTCAAGGCGTGCTGCCGAGGAGGATGAGCATTTGGTGGTCCGCGGCGAGCAAGGGGGTAACATGATCGCTTCTACACGGGTTTGCACGGAGGATTGCTCGCAAGCCGTTTTGCAGTCCACGGCTGGCCCTTCCTCTGAACATCATGGTGACCCCCCTGACAATACTGACTACGAAGGCGATGTGGTCATGGAAATCGAGGATGTTTGCGAGGATGCAAGTGGAGATGTCGACGGGCCCACTGGCCCTGTTTGAGCTTCGTTTCTTTATGTTTCCTTTTGTTTCCCTTTCTGTTTTTCTGTTTATGAATTATATTGTTTGGAATTGTCAAGGCGCTGGTGGTAGAGTTTTCCACCGCGTTCTTCATAATCTAGTTCGAACCCATCAACCCACTATTCTTGGCCTCGTTGAACCAAAGGTCTCCGGTGCTCAAGCAAATGCTATTTGCAAGAGACTGGGTTTTTCTGACTGGGTTCGGGTAGAGGCGGTGGGTTTTAGTGGGGGCATTTGGGTTTTTTGGCAAGTTTCTACTCCAGTCGTGGTTGTCTTTACTCATCCTCAGTTTGTGATCTTGCAGGTTGGTGTGGATCATCAAGATTGTTGGTTTTTTGTGATTGTCTATGGCAGTCCTACCCACATGCTCCGTCGCCGTCTTTGGCAGGAACTTCAAATGACCAAGCGGGGGCTCTCGGGTCCCTTGTTGGTTGCTGGAGATTTTAATGCTGTTGTAAATCAAAATGAAACTTCTAACTATTCTACTTTTTCGATGCAGCGCAGCTCAGAGTTTGCTGACTGGATCAACGCTGAAGGTCTTATTGATTTGGGTTTCAATGGCCCGAAATTAACTTGGGTGCGGACCGACCATTCGGGTTACACAAAGGGGGCTCGCCTTGACCGGGCCCTTTGCAATATAGATTGGCGTTCTCGCTTCCCGGCGGCTACAGTTTCGCATCTTCCCCGGATCTCGTCTGACCACCACAAGGTCTTTGGTGAATACACATTAGATATATATTAAATGAAAAAATATTTTAAACAACATTATTATACTACCACAATTTGAAATAAAAACAAATATTAAATATCTACTATACTAATAAGAGCCAAAGAGAGTTAGGCCTAAAATAGGTAGAAAAAATGACGGTCAAATTATTTAACCAAATGAATGGTTCATATTAATTATTTAATCAAATAGATGGTTAAGATAATTCAGATTAATATTATTAATAGAGATTACCTAATTTAACCTTACTTTTATGATTATCCGTTAAGTTTTGCGTTAAATATTATCTCCTCCGTTAATATTCCGTTAACTTTTAACTTACATATTAATTTCTATAACAAAGATCTTAGGTTCGAACCTCATCTCAATCAAATTTGACATAATTAAGTTTCTCACTCTATTTTACTCTTATATTAAATTAAATAAATTAGTAGCTACAACAAAAAATGATACATATGTATTTCTTTAATTTAGAATTATGTGTCTACAATACCTTTA
Source organism: Ipomoea trifida (assembly GCA_003576665.1). Classification (NCBI taxonomy): domain Eukaryota; kingdom Viridiplantae; phylum Streptophyta; class Magnoliopsida; order Solanales; family Convolvulaceae; genus Ipomoea; species Ipomoea trifida. The sequence goes on from CP025648.1 coordinate 9,868,775, forward strand.
TTTGAAAAAATTATTCATTATCAAAAAATTAAATTAAATAAGAGAAATAATTTCATTAGTTATATTGTCTTTATTTTCTCTCATGCAAAGATTCTTTACATTCAAATTTATCAATTGATATTCATTACATTGTCCATTATCTTTTTTACAATATCTTGTAATTAAATATCAAAGTTATAGTACAAATAATGTTTATATATTTGTTTACCAAGTATTTTATTAATACTATGAAATTTTTTTAAAATAATTTGAAGCTAATTATATTAACTACTTGGGATTGGTTGACAAAGAGAGTACTCAAATAATAACCCAACAAATTGAAGCGGAATCACTCTATTTTACTCTTATTGAATTAAATAAATTAGTAGTTACACCAAACAATGATACATATGTATTTCTTTAATACCATGAAAAAAATAAAAAAAAAATAGTTTGAAACCAATCATATTAACTACTTGAGGGAATTGTTGACAATGAAAGTACTCAAATAACCCATTACCTAGCAAATTGAAGCGAGAAACTACCTTTTAATATCTTTGAATACATAATATTTTAAATTTTCAAATTTTATTAATTATTTAATCTTTTTTCTTAAACTAGGATTTCTTTATCCACAATAACTCATTCAACAATAATGGTTGAACCAAATGAACCCCAAGCAGAACACCTAAAGGAAAGTCCATAGCTCCTATATCATAATCTCATTGCATGACGTTGTCATCTATGCTACCACAATAACCGAATTGCAAATAACACATACAAACAAAAGGAAGAGAACAAATAGTAAAGATGAGAAGACAATGACAATGTTACTCAAAAGAGAATTAAGAACACTTAGAAAAATTCAAATTAAAAAGTAGTATTTATTTAGACTATCATTTTTAGACCAAATATTTAGACTATCGATTTTACAAGTTGCAAACATTTATTTTAGTAATAATTATAATGAATTTTCTATATTATCTTGGATTCATATACTTTGAGTTAGATATTTAAATAAAAAAAATTCGACATTCAATTACCCATGTATAAAACTTCTCCTATATAATCTTGCATTGATATACTTTCAAATATTTATTTAAATATAAACATTGGGCATTAACACATTCGCGCAATGCGCGTATAAAACTAGTTTTAAATAAAAACATAATGCTTCACTAACTTTAATAAAGGTGGTTCAAAAGGTGGTTCAAATATCTAGTTAATTCTATTTACATCACCTATAAAGCTAGCAAACCTATGAAAGGGTGCTGTAAATAGAATTTAGGGTGGTACAGATAGAATTACCTTTTCGAATCAGTAGAAACACCAACCGCATAAGAAAAATATCGAGAATATCACGGTATTCAAAATTGGTATTGATGGAATTAATGAGCAAAATTACTTCACAGCCCCTACGCTATTCAATTTGACGGCCTAACAACTAAAAATCCCATCAAATATGAACCGTGAAATTAATAAAATAGATTATCAAGATCTAATCTCATATAACTTAATTGGTTGGTCTCGCTGGATCCTTATCTCATATATATATATATATATATACACACACACACATAAACATAATAAGTCTCAATCCAATTTATATTTTGATTTATGTATGATTTTTGTATACTAATAAATGTATAAATTTTACTTTAAAAATTTTTTCTATCCAAAAATAAATAAAATACCAAAAGCCCAACCCAAACAATACGATCCATGCCAAACTTTAAAAACCCTAATAATACAACCTCTCATCCGTTTTGTGCGCAACCTTCTCCTTTGGTTCCTCATTTATTTGTTACAATAACTTTTATAAACATATTTTATCCGACCTTGAACACCACGAAGAAAACTATCCATCAATCCATCATTTTGTTCTCTCCCCACTTCTTCCTCTACACCTTCCACGACTTAAAACACCCAAAATCTCTACATATATATCTCATGATTCTCCTCCCAAGTAACCTCCAAATCCAACACCTTAAAACCATTCACCCCTAAGAAATGGAATCACATCCATCGCAACCCACTCAAATCCACCATTGAAGAAATTCCACCATATCAACCTCCTAGCCTCTAGACACTTTTTGGCGTTTAATTATCTTGAGAAAAAACTTAGAACTATTATCAATTTATCATTAGAACATTTTAGAATGTATCATCAAAACTTTTCTTTTTTTGAGATCCTTTTAAATTTCAATGGTTTTACCCATTTTATCTAGCTAAGGATTGTTGAAGCTATAATTCAATTGCAATAGTAAGTTCATTCTTAATTTCACTAATCAATTGTAAGTATTTATCAATTTCTCTTGCTTTGGTTTCATGATTATTTGAGTATTGTTGAGTAGTGGCCTTCTTAATGTGCTAGATAATCATTTGCCAATTAGAATTATCAATCTTTCTTATTGTTATTTTAATCTAGATAATCATTTGCCAATTACAATTATTAATCTTTCTTATTGTTAATCTAATGGTACTTAGCATAAACCAGTGCGTATTTGCACATTGTTTGTTTGTATGGATTGTCTTATGAGGTTTTTGGAGTAACTATTTGGTAAGTTATTAACTAATTTAGAAAAGATTCGGGTATAGATAATTGTTCACGCTGCTTTAATAAAGTTTGCTTTACAATCGTTGTGCTTAATTTTACAACTATGACCTATTGTTTAGAATTGTAGTGAAAAATATACCTTTTAGTTAAAACTTTTACTCCGACTAATTTCATTACTTGCATACGATCTTGTTTATTGTTAATTGCTTGTTTAAATATTTTATTTTAATTGAATTCAAAACCCCAATTAGTTGTTCTAAAGGAGTAAACCAACCGTTCCCTATGCATACAATTTCTACTCACCAATGTGTTGCGTTCTAAGGAGAGTAGGGAGACTCGAGGTTGGTAGCTAAAAATGTTCGGGTTATCCACGACGGTGCTATTCTCAAAAATAGCATATAACATTGGAGGAAGATGAGTGTGTAGCATTCTCCATAGTATAATTGCTTGTCAAAAAGATACTCTGTATTTATATACCCAAAAAAGTATTATGGGCAAAAAATTAAGGGTATGTTTGGTAACCTGTAAAATGGCTTTCGAAAAATGTTTTCCGAGTTTTCTGTGTTTGGCAACCTGGAAAATGTAGTCAACGGAAAATATTTTCCGTTGACCAAGGAAAATCAGTTCATTTTTCCTTTTCCGAAAAACTCATTTTCCGTAAGTCATTTTCCGGAATCGCCAGAATAGCTGTTTCACATGTTTTCGACCAAAACCAAGACATATCACCCATGACCATGGACCAAAGAGGTGGAGAAATGCTACATTTTTTTTATATATTATTTTTTAAAAAAAATTCTATTTTTTAATAAATACCATTATTTTATTAACTATTATAATTTTTTATATTTTAAATAAAACAATTACAATGTTTAATTATACAATTTTATCCGTTTTTCAGAAAATGAACCAAACATACAAAGACGATTTTCCATAATACATCCAAACACTAAAAATGAAACTGTTTTCCAAAAAATGACTTATTTTCCAGAAGTCATTTTCCTGCTTTCCAAACGGACCCTAAAAGTATTATGGGCAAAAAATTTGAAATTTACCTAATGCACACCTTTAAATCGACAAAAAATTTAACACCTTTAAATCGACAAAAAATTTAAATTTTACCTAATGCACACCTTTAGTCGTCAGTGAATTTAGATTTGTATGCCACAATAATTGGAGCATTACTTTGGTACATTAAAATCATATAATACTAGCTAATCGTGTTTCATTACCTGCCCAAAATCATTCGCATTTTTTATAAAATTATGAAACATAATAAGGCAGCGACGATAGATCAGTAAAACAACTAAAAAAAAAAAGAAGTTCCACCAGAAAATTTACATAAAATCATATATTAAAATACTGCAGCAGTCAAATCCAACGGTCCAATTTTAAAAAACCCAATCAAAATAATTATCTTACATTCTCACATGAAATCATCAAATCACCTTCCAACGGGGGAAAAGCACAAAGGAAATAATACTCTTTGAATCCATGGGGAAATTGTATCTACCACTACTTTGGCTGTGTGCCATCAGCAAGAAACCACAATCTTAAATTGTTTGCCTCAAAATACCACTGCAACAAGTTCATATGCAGGCAATTAGGTGAAGTTTATTAATATGGCAAATTCAAAAATCTGCGGTTAATAGTAATAGTACCCACCAGAATAATGACTTAGTACCCACCAGAATAATGACTAAAAGCCCTGTTCAATCAAATAATCACCGAGCCTTTCAACAACTATGTTGCACTGCCCTGGAGTCATTGGCTCATCATATATCCCAATGAGTAAGCACTGACCAGTCTTTTTAACACAAATGCCACCAGGTCCCTGGATAAATAATTACATAGTGTCAAAACCATGCATTAAAAGTAAGCACTAAACTTAAAAGAATAAAAGATATCCTTTCATACGATACAAAGCAGACAAAGTACTCTTGTGGCTCATCATAAACCCAAGGGGCAAACAAGTGTTCTTGTGGTTCATTTTAAACCCATGAGACCTATCACCCCTCACAAGTCACCCGATTTTGAGAATGAAAACTATGGATCGTAATTAACAGATATGCTGACATATTCAGAATATCAGAAAGCACAAAACATTCTCTAGTGTCTACATTCCATTCCCAAAATCCTTTAATAGGTTTATATTCATATTTCCCACTACAATTAGAATACAAGTTTAAGATGATACCTTCTTTCCTCGAATAACAGCCCCTGCCTCGCCTTGAATCACCATGTACTTTGTCCCACCAAGGTGCAACCCAGTCGGAGCAAGAGAGCCAGGTTCATCAAAATCCTTCATGATTGCAGAAATTTCTTCTGGTTTGAACTACAATATCAAAACCAAAAGTGAGTGGTATTAGTTCATGAACAGCAAGACGTGCAAAAACAAATAACTACTGAGCCCTACATGCAAGCAAGAAATTATCCAACCAAAACAAAAACAAGTACAAGATTATTTTCATCTTATCACATTAACACAATCAATAAAAACTACCCATAACTTACACAGTCCTAAACTTGAGGGTTGAAGAGTACCTATTAGTGACGAATATGTATACACTCGAGTGAACTCAATAAAAAGGTCTGCCTATCACTTAGTGTATACACACACATTCTTATCACTTCGCAACTCAGTTTTAACAAATGTTTCAGTTTACATTTGGCCTATTAGTGAAAAAATCCAAACCTTTGTTACTTTTGGCAAATATAGTCCAACTTTTTAATGTTGACAATTTAGTACCAAAACATGAAATGTAGATGATTTTGACTTAAATTAACTAAAAAGTTTGCCATATATTAAAAATAAAGATTGATTTTTTTTCCCAGGTTGAGGATAAAACTGATTGATTTTTTTTCCAGGTTGAGGATAAAACTGAAATTTCCTTCAAATATACTAAATTTACTATAATATAATCTATGCAAAAGCATTCGCTACGCCTGAATCCAATAGATTGTTTCATATAAGTTGTGTTTGATGAGAAAACAAAATGGAGTCTTTTTTAGATTTGACAGATTCTTGTATGAGAGTTGGGCCTCTCCTGAATCCAGTTAAAAATTAACTAAAATTACACCAAGATTCAAATGTTGGTACAAAATGAACAGCTTAAAATAGCTTGACTATAGTTGTGTGTAAGTGTAAAGGTTAGAATTTTTTTAATCAAAAAGCCTTTTATCTTTTACAAAGATACAATTTTGAAATGCCCAAATAAACCTTAACATAAAATTTTCAAATCAAATCCAAAAATTTCACAAAATTTGAAAACCAACCAATCTTATTGCAGATCATTAACATCGGATCCAAACCAGTGAAATAGCATCAGAAAAAAAAAAAACAGGGGGAAATTTTTAATCAAAATAAACAAAACTTAAATCATTTGAGAACTTGCGGATCGTCAGATCAAATCAGCTGACCCGCAATATTATATTGAAATACAAATCAACATGCAATCATAGCCTCACATATGTGATCAATCACAGTACAAGGTGCGATTTGAGCGGATCTCTAATCAGCACCACACATATAGTCAAATAAAATGAAGATGGTATTAGATGCGGTAATAAAAGACCTGAGGGAAGGAGGAGCTCTGTGCCCAGACGGTGCCGTCGTGGCCTACGATTGCGGCAGAGGAGAGGATGTTGCCCTCGGTATCGCACATAAGGTGCTCGTCAACGTAGGTTTGCCACGACATCCTCGAAATTCTCCGATGAGAACTTTCCGGCTACAATTGCTGCGCTCTGTTGTGTGTGTAGAGAGAGATGTGTGTGTCTGAAATGGTCGCTTTGATTTAGGAGTGAATATCTGGATTTATGCACTGACATGGGAGCTCAAAAGTCTGTAATACCCCTCACACCTAAATCATCATCAGATTCATTTTGCAAATTATACAATAGACCATGATTTACTTTGCAGTGTAGATTTTAGTCTAAAAATAATCTTAGGCCTTACATAAAAAGGTGTGTTCGAACCTTAGTGGATGCAATATTGACTCTCTGTGCTTCATTTGATTAAGAAAGTAGCTATGAACAAATATTACACTGTAACAGAGTCAATAATACTAAAAAAAAAAAAAAATAAGAATTCTGTATCACATCACATAATAATTACATACATATAACAATTGTTAACTGTAGGTACAGAATATGTTAATTGTAGGCACATAACATGTTAAACATCTTATATGTCTGCAATTAACATAATTTGTACATGTAATTAACAATTTATGTTTTTATAATTATCATGTTATGTGTCTATAATTATCTTATGTGCCTTCAAATTTGTTTACATGTACAAAATTGGTTAACTACAGGCAGAAACGAAGCTACTGTGGAGGCAGCTTCCCCCACTCTCCCACCCCACCCCGACCTTTATATATATATGTATGTATATATACACATATAAAGCATTAAATTTTATATAAAACTAATATTTATGTTCAATTTATTAATAGTTTGAGTAGTTTAGTTGGTTGAACTCCAAACTTGATGTCGTTTATTTTATTCCTTCATTTCTCACAAGATAAATTATTAAATATTTTTTTAGTCTACCTTTTATGAATCATTTAATTAACAAATTAAATGCTTTTTTTAGCCTGCTTTTTTTTTAATCATTTAATTAATGTAATATACAAGTTTACATTATACTTCATTGTATTTGAATTAATTTAGAAAAATAAAAATTTAAAGTTGATGTAACTAAAAGAAATTTAAAAGTATTTATGAATATAGTGTTATTCAAACTATTTTATCTAATTGATTATGTTTCATATTTTATCATAAATATTTTCACATTTTCACCCACTCAAGTATGTTTTTGACTTCGACCCTAATAATCATGTAATCTATAAAAAAAATTATTCTATTGTAATTTATAATGTATTTTGTATTTTAACCTTATTATGATTGTTTGATATTTTATCACATTTCTAACGTCATTTAAACTTCGCTACCACTCAATTGATTTTCTGGATTCGTCCCTGACCGCAGGTACAAAATGTGTTAACTGTAAACACAAATTTTGAGCAGGGTCTCAAGTGGAGAATGGAGATTGATGTTGTTTCACTGATCTATGACTTGCAGGAGACCAATCAAGATTCCCAGTTAGATTTAATATTATTAGATGTTAAAGATATTTTATCAGCTTTGTCTAATATTTATATCCATTTTGCTAAGCGATCAGTGAATATGATTGTCCATCTGTTAGATCGGAAATCCTTGTCTATGACTGATGACATGGAGTGGTTCTTTTACCTTCCCTCTTTTATTGTTGAAACTTTGTATTCTAAAGCTTGTTAAAGGAATCGTTTTTGTTTATGTAAAAAAAAAATTGAATTAGAATTTATAATGCAATATGAACCCTAACAATTAGATTAATTCATGAGTCATGACCAAATTGTAAATAATTAAGGGTGCGTTTTCGAATATCTCATAATGCATCTGAGAAAATGAGATTCTGACAAAAACAAATAAATTATAAAATTTATGTATGAAAATCTCAGTCTCTCAACAATTAAACTATAACATGTAACATTATTTTATGTAGTGTGAGATTTCCATAGACAACCATAATAATGTTAATTGTGTCCATTTTTGTTTTATGCATCACCTATGCAAATTATCTGTTTAACTTATTATTACCTTTATTGATAATTTATGGGCAACGAATGAAAATAAATGTCTTAAAATATTCAATCTCCGTCCCATTTTGATTGTCTGATTCGTTTAACGAGACTTGACTGAAGTTATTTTTAATTCAATTTTTCATAATATTAAGTTTAACATTAATATATAAAATTTATATATTTATAAACAACATTAGAAGTACTAATAAACTCAAAAAATTAAATTTAAAAATAACAAAAAATTACTAAAGAAAATAAGAAATAAAGAAAGAGTTGATTTGACCAACGAATAGTAAATAGGACATGTAAAATGGGACAGAGGGAGTAGTTCTTTTAATAATTTTAAAAAGAAACTAACAAGTTATGAGTATAAATATGAAAAGTTACGGATTGACAAATAAAACTAACTTGATTGTTTTAGAAAACTAGTAAATTAATAAAAATTTTAATTATATATTTAAATAAAAAATTAATAATGAAATTATAAACAATTCTAATATTTGAAGTTGTACATTGATTTGAAATTATAAGATTTGTATATTAAGATTGAAATTGACTACTTAAAAATTATATTAGAAAAAGTCTAAACAAAAAATAGAATGAAAGGCATGGCTAATCGATATTATTTTAAGTAAAAAAATATATTATAAATTATAATCAAATGAATGGAATCTTTATGTTTAATTATTATAGTAAGATTAAAGAGTTAAATACATGGTAATATGGACGTAGTATGTATATGTATATGTTTAATTTCTCACTGCTGGAAATCAGTGTTTTTCCGACCTCATTTCCGACCACCCAAAAATTTGGTCACAAAAAGTAACTTTTTTTCATTTTTTCGACGGGGTGTTAAAGTGGTCGGAAAGTGGTCGGAAATTCGACCACTTAGTAAAAGCGGTCGGAACTTTCGACCACCAAGCCAATGTGGCCGGAAATTTTTTGGCGCTTTGAATCTTTTAAACTAATCTTGTTTCGGCCACCTTTGTGGTCGGTATTCCGACCACCCTTGAAAAGTGGTAGGAAATACCGACCACCAAGCAAAAGGTGGTCGGAATTTTATTTTATTATTATTATTTTTTTTGTGTTGGTTTTGGTTTTTTTTTTTTGGTGTTCAGTGTATGAAGGCCACATAATTTATCTTTTTATCATTGATTATTTGATTATTGCACACTCATTTTTTTTTTTTTTCCAATTTGAATCGATCACGACATAGAGATCAGAGCTTACTACTAGATACCATCTCACCATTCCTTCTAGAAAAATAAGATCGTGTTCCCCTTTTCATTTAAATACATTAAATCATTTTCTTACTGCAACTCTTTAAAACAAGTATTCTTATTAGGACTATATAATCATAGTTCTATTTAGTTTAATAAGCCTACATAATATATTGTATATCATTGTGTATTGTACTGCATATTATTTTTATCACATAATACTGTTATGAACATTTTGTATTAGATTTTGATGATACAAAACTTATGAGTTCAGATCTCCAACTCTTTTTATCTCTTAGACTTAGGATAAGTCTACTCAACATTGAATCTTAACCGAATAGTTAACTGATTGACTTATACGTTACATCTGAACGAATACTCGAGGTGCCAGTATCTTGTGTATTCAAGACCGAGTGATAAGACAAATCATTTGAGGAGTTAAAGGGAATACAACTCATTCGAGGAGTTAAGGGATGATTGGTAAAGTCAACCATTGTATCCGATAGGACATAAGGTTCAGGTGTTAACTCAATTAACTACTCGATAGAATTGCCAAGAAACATTCTATGAGAGTAAATAGTCCAAAACCTTAAAGCGTTCATTTTTCATGGCTTTGCCGCTGTTTCGTCTGACGCGAACCATCTCTGACGCAGCTACGGTGTCTCCTACGCCAATGGCCATGATTGCGCTTTCAAACGACACATCACTTTGTTTCTATCAAATTGACGTAATGAATTGTATATTATTGTGTATTGCACTGTGTATTGTTTTATTCCATATAGTATGAACTTTTGTTAAGTTATAATAAAAATTTTAAAGAGTTATAATTTTAGTACTACTCATCACTCTATTACAATGTAGTATATGTCTAGCTATGTAGCTAGACCATTAGGAATTTATAGCAATTATAAATTTTGAATTAGTATATATAATTATAATAACAATTTTCTTGATAAATTAATTAATATTTATTCTATTTAGTGTTTTCTATGTGTTAAAATTTAGATATGCCTAAAATTATTAAAAGTTTAAATCATTTAAATATGCCTAAAAACTATTGAATTGTTTTTTAGTCTTTTTTTTTAATATTTTTACAAAACCGTTTTTAGTCTACTTATGTGATTTATAAATTACTTATTTTTTAATTTTTAATATATGGATATAAGAATTGAATATTTATTCATCTAACCCAAAAAAAAAAAAAAAGAATTGGCGTATTTTTTTGGATTTGCCAAAATATTGGCGCCTCCCTTAAGCCAAAATGAAATAGCAAATCATGCTTGTGAGTTGTGATTGATCATAAACTTGTGTCACATATTGCTTTGTGTATTGTATTAATTAAATGTTTGGTTTGGTGTTGTTTATTCTGATTAGTATCATAAACTTGTATTGTAATGAAACTATTACTGGGTTTACAATTGATATTTGCTAGTGGATAATTTGCATTTTAAATAAAATAATTTTTTTTTATTTTTACTTAATTTATTTCCGACCACCTCTCTGGTCGGAAATTCCGCCATTACTACTAGTGGGGATTTCCGATTACAGGTGATCGGAAATTCCGACCACCTATTGGTCGGAAAATTCAGGCAACCAACTTCCCTGGCGCGACGAAAGTTTCCGACACTGCTATTATTGTGGACGGAAATTCCGACCACAGCATGGGGTGGTCGGAATTACCGACGAGGGTTTTTCCGAATCCCCAAAGTGGTCGGAAAGTTGGTCGGAACAGAGCTTTCCGACCCGGTTTTGGCGATTTCCGACCACTTTTCGGTGGTCGGAAAATAGCTGATTTCCAGCAGTGTCTTTTAATATGGACGTAATATGCGTATGTTTATTTTATTTTAATTACTACTCACCGTAATATGTGTGTTTTAATTTTCTATAAGGGCAAACAAAATTTATCATTAATTCCAATAAAAATGAAGTTGTTTTTATTATTATTACAATATGGCAATTGAGAAGTATATATTACTCTTAATTAATATTATGCTAATTATTACGTCCATGTAATCTAAATAATTATGGTAATTAAGGAGTATATATTATTATTAATAATTTCCTTTAATTATGTCTGTAATATGTGTATGTTTAATTTCCTTTAATTATGTCCATAATATGTGTACCATTAATTTCTTTAAATGGTTAGATAAAATCAATATTACAGAAAGTATAAAAAAACAATTTAATAAAGTATAATGTGTGAATTAATTTCTTCATTACCACAATTATTAAGATTTTATTCAAAAATAACCATTAACATAATTTTATATGTGTAATAATTTGTGAATTGGAATAATTTGCATAATTATATAGACGTAATAATGTGAATTGGAATAAATATCATAATTTTTTTAATCCCCTTTAATTTAATTATTGACGTAATATGTGTATTATCAATTTCCTTAACTGATTAGATTAAATTTATATTACGGAAAGTATTAATTTCTTAATTGCTATAATTTTTAAGATTTTATTCAAATGTAATCAAAGGAAGTCCACGGGTAATAGATATTATTTGAAACAAAAAAAAAATTGTCGTAAGAAGGGATTTTCTATGTTTAATTACGATGTTAAAAACAATTGGTAATTATCATGGGTTATTTAGATGGTAAATAGTATATGATAATTACTTATATAGATTACCATAATAAATGTATTAGCATGCCTTTTAGGTGCATGGCAGACGATTTTCAATTTGAATGCAGACTCTCCATTCATTAAATAGAGGAGATCACCAAGATTTCACAATCCGCTGCCGAATTTCTTCCAAGAACTCGGATCGATCGACTGAACTCTCTTATTGAATTGCTCATTTTATGAGCATTCTCGGTTAATAAACTATAATGGATGTTTGCTAAATGGTTGTTTGCCTTAGTTGATTGACACAAACCAATTGAAATTTAAACACTACCCCAAGCAGCATTTTGATCGAATTGTCATATTGGATTTAAATTTTAAAAAGACTAATATAACATTATCTCCTCATCCACGGCATCGCCTTCCATGGCAGGGCGTTCGCTTCCTCATCTGCGGCGTCGCCTCCTCCTCCCCTAGCGACGCTTCCTCATCCACGGCGTCGCCTCCTCCTCCTCCAGTGGCGTCGCCTCCTCCTCCTCCAGTGGCGTCGCCTCCTCCTTCTCCAGTGGCGCCTCCTCATCCATGGCGTCGCCTCCTCCAGCGGCGCCTCCTCATCAAATGGCGTCGCCTCCTCCAGCGGCGCCTCCTCATCAAATGGCGTCGCATCCTCAAGTGGTGTCGCCTCCTCAAGCAGCGTCTTCCTCATCAAGTGGCGTCTGCCTCCTCATCCAGGGTGTCCGCCTCCTCAAGCGGCGTCCAAAATTTTAAGTGTACCTAGTGGTCATGGTCTGTCGTGACTAATTTCGTACAAATAAAATAAATAAATAAATAAATATATAAATAAAAACTCTATTCCCTTAGGGCTGGCACGAGATTCAATCTCGCTAGCTACTTGACGGGAAGGTGCTTTTAAGGTAAAGCTTAAGGCTTTGTTACGAAAACACCACACTCTATTCCCTTAGGCCTGCCACGAGATCCGATCTCGTTAGCTACCTGACGGGAGGGTGTTTTTTCTGGGTTAAGCCGAAGGCTTGGTTTCGAAAACACCACACTCTAGTCCCTTAGGGCTGGCACGGGATCCGATCTCGCTAGCTACCTGACGGGAGAGCGGACATTCGACCGAGCCTACGGGTGGTCGAAGTGAGCTCACACGCAAAACGCCAAAAGAAAAAAAAAATTAAAAAAATTAAAAAATTAAATGCCGAGGTCACCACCTCGGCCAAACTTTGGCCAAGGTCATCACCTCGTCTAATTTTTGGCCGAGGTCATGCCTCGGCCAAAGTTCGACCGAGGCATCCTCGGCCATGGTCGAGGTCTCGCACCTCGGGCACGGTGGTCGAGGCCTTATTCCTCGACCTTGGCCACAATTATCTTACCGTTTCAAAAAAAATTCATCTCTCTTCTGCACTATTGTTACTCCCTAGTTGACTCCGCTACGCTCGCAAACTAGGGAGTGGGGGGGCTGGTGACAAGATAATTGGGCATGCATCACCCGACCCGAGTCATCATCACTAACTCGAAGGCAACAAATGATCACCCGTTACACAAAGACGACACATTGATGAAATGATAATTACTCCAACGGCTCTCCATTATTACGACCCAGCACTCAATGTATGCTCACCATTACCAGCACTCAATGTATGCTCACCATTACTAGCACTCAATGTATGCTCGACTGGAGTCCGTTACAGTCACCAGAGGAAGAGCCGTTGCAGCCATAGTATAAGTAGCAGACTTGTGGTAGAGGATGGGGGGACACTTTGTTTATCACACGCAACATTACTGTACTGAACTCACGATTGTACTCTTGATACATTGAGATTAATAATACAAAATATATATACCAGTAACATTATTACCGTCAACTATGTAGTGTGGTGACATCCTGATTACCATTCCAAAAGAGTGGTTATAAGTCGAAAGTATAGAATAGATATTACACTATAATAAAGAATTATGAGTTAAAAAAAGTACTACTTGCCCATCTAAAATTTTTCTCTCCCAACATGATACTATTTGATTAGATTCCTCAGTATTTCATTACAGGTTGGTGGGATTAACTAATTTTTAAGTATCCAATAATTATAAATAATATTATGATGAAATTTAAGAGGGTGAAAAAAATATTTTACATTAATTAGTAAGGAGAAATAAGTTTAAATTCTAAATCTAAAATATTTTTGTTCTTTGAAAAATAAGTATTAAAAACTATCAATTACTTGTTTCAAAAAAAAAAAAAAAAACTATCAATTACTTATTTAAAAAAAAAAATCGTAGGAGTAGTGTTCACGTCCCACGTGGGAAGCTGATGACAGCGAAGGTTCTGGTGGCCGCTGAGACGCTGAGTTTCAATTGGTCAGAACAACTCATCCAACGATCTAAAACCAAAAACCCGCGGTATAAATAATACTCCGTAATAATTATAGTTATTATTGTTTAATTTTTCTGACAAGAAAATTCAGTTTCATTTCTTCTTCTTCTTGCTTAAGTAAATTTTCTTTCATATATTTTTCAGAGCTCCAGAAATTTGACAGATCAACGCATTCGCCATGTCTTCTCCTGCCGAGTATCTCTCTCTCTCTTTGCACGCACACATACACATAAACTGTTTGGTTGTTTTAATTTTGAAATTTTTGCTCAAACGCTAAATACTATTTTATTCTTGTTTATATGGCCTGGGATGCACGCCTACTACTAGGTTTTAGGAAGTTTTCAATTGTTTTTAAGAAATTGAATTACTTGTTATTTGGAAAATATCTATGAATTACTCGTTCAGCTAAGTGGAAATCCAAGCTTAGGGTGTAATGAGTACAAAATATTACGGGCATTTAAGTCTGCCAATGTCTTATGAAAAAGGGGGCAATGCAGCCCTAGAATTCAGAGTTTGGAAGGTGAATTGGGATATATGGGTTGGGAACTGGTAAATGCTAAAATTTGAAAAAAAGGCGTAACAACTACTAGGGTGGTACTTAAAATTGTTCGGGCGATGCCATAAACTAGCTTCGCAGTTGGAATTTGAACTGGTTTTTCAAGGGGTTATGCCTTAAATTTGATTTTGATGTTACTGGATTGCATATGGCAGAGTTGCTTGCTAATTTTATAAACAAAGAGAGTTATAGGTGGTGGTTTATGTATGTTCATACCCATTTCATTGTTTCCTTTGCTATTTCCTTCTTAAATTTCTACAGAACACTTTTCAATCCTTCTTTTGTTTTAGCTATTGCAAGTCATGTACAAAAACTGGTCAGTAGGTCACTGTTATGCACAAAGTTGCATTGTGACATGTCGCATGAATTTATCTGTTCATCATTGCAATCCTCTATTATTTTATCTGCTGCAGATTCTACAAATCACTTCCACCAATAAGCAAGGCTTATGGGACTGCTTGTTTGGCTTTTACGGTTGCATATGCATTGGGGATATGCAATCCTGCAAACATTGCATTGTTTCATGAACTAGTATTTTACCGTTTTCAGGTAAGTATTCTTGGTTCTAAATTGTCAATGCAAAAGTGGTTTATCATAGCACTTCCTGGCATCTTAGTAAGCAATGATCTTGAAATGTGAAGCAGAAGTTACTGACACATTGATGCATGTATTGATACATTTTCTTTAGTCAATGCTTTGCCCACTGCATTTAATATCCATAACGAAATAGTTGATGCAATATGCTACAACAAATATCTATTGTGAGTTTTATTATTATTATTATTATTATTATTATTATTATCTCAAGTAATCATTATATTAACATATTTTACTGTTTTTTTCGTTTCTTTTTGTTTCCTGAATGTTATGTTTTCAGTTATCAACTTATCATACAGCTTTATTCACCAAAAAAAAAAAAAAAAAACCTTATCATACAGCTTGATGTTATAGGCATGTGCTATAAATTTGAGAAATTCAAAATGCTCCATATGTGATTTGGAATTTATGCATGATGTTTACAAAAGCAATGTAGGAAAACTCTTTCCTGAATATCTCTGCATTCTAGAAGAGTGAAAAACTGAATATTATTTCTGACTGTTTAGTTGGTCAGCATAGCTTTCCTGTGTAGAAATTTTTTTGTTGCCTTTACTCTAGATCTCAGAGCTGAATTAAATTCTTGCAAATAAAATAAGAGTTTTACACATGCATCTGATGTTCTGTCTGCAACTCTTTGATATTCTTATATACATAAGTATGTACGTATGCATATGAATAATATATTATAATAAATATTTTGGTGGCTGCCACGCTTTCAGGTGTGGAGATTGATTACCAACTTCTTTTTCCTAGGAAAGTTTTCTATCAATTTTGGGATTCGCCTCTTAATGATGTAAGTACTTCAGGCTAGCATTGCTATGATGGGAAAAGTTTTACTTATAAAGATAGTAAGAAGAGAAGTTCAATCTTAAATATCCATTCATATGCTCCCATGGTTTCTTGGAAAAATATGCCATAGCTTCCACTGTGAAGACACTTAAAAGTAAAATCAAATTAAACAAGCTGATTCAAAAGCTTATCGGTATTGAGTCCTTGATAGTGAACCTTTAGTTTTCTCCTTATTTCTGAGTTTTCCTTAGTCTCTGAATTAGCAAAATAAAGTACATGTATAGTGAGTAACATGCCTTTTTTGACCCCTTCTGAAATTAAATAATCCACCTTAAACTAAAAGATGTGTACTTTCACAAGAATTATGAAGGGGAATGTGTGCAGACTTTATATTACCAAAGAGATACATGTATAATAATTAAGAAGAAAATAGAATGAAGTGCAATTAAGATAATACACAAATTCTTATTTCATGCAATACTGAACTATTCATACATCATCAAGAAATGGGAGGATAAATAGAAGAAAGGTTGTTTATGTTTAACTAAACATTAGATCTGATAATACACAACTATGTAACCAACTATGCTTTGATTATTATTCATAAGAATATAGTAGATTAAAATTGCTTCATACTTCTTTATAACCAGTCTTAAACGAAAGTACAATTATTGAAATAAAATCTAACTGCACTTGTAAGTAATTGATTGACCCCACTCAAAAGATATTTGTGTGCCACAGATAGCTATGGATTATTTAGATAGTACAATTCATGTGCACTAATGCTCTACTTGTTGTTTTCTCTGCTTTAGAGCAAGATATGGTGTGCAACTAGAGAGTGGACCCTTTCAAAGACGCACAGCTGATTTCCTATGGATGATGATATTTGGAGCATTATCGTTGTTGGTACATTACAATCATATCAAACAGTAGTAGTTTTCTCAATTTTTGAGTTTGTGTTTTGGCCTTTACCTGATTTAAGTGGCCTTTTTCTGAGATTTCAATTCCTTGTTTTAACCCGGGGTCAGTTGTGCTTAGGTTTTATCTTTGATCCCCTACTTCTGGAGCCCCTTCTTGGGAATATCACTGGTTTTCATGCTTCTATATGTCTGGAGTAGAGAATTCCCAAATGCCAATATCAACATATATGGCCTTGTGACTCTAAAGGTATGCATATTACCTGTTCAGTTAGTGTGGTTTATAATCATTCATTTGGTTGGCCTCACATAATCTTATTTGCAGGCATTTTATCTGCCATGGGCCATGCTTTGTTTAGACGTGATCTTTGGTTCACCAATTATGCCAGATCTCCTTGGGATCATTGCTGGACATTTGTACTACTTCCTAACTGTGTTGCATCCACTTGCCACAGGAAAGATCCTTCTGAAAACGCCAAATTGGATGTATCCTTTTTCTTGGGGTCTTTTGGGATGGATTGGTCATTTTAAAAGTTCTTTTGCTGCTCTCGTGGTGGGGGAATATTCAACAGCAGCCCTTTGTTCTATTTTGGTGCTTGCTGAGAGAAGCAAAGTAAAAACATAAAAAGTCATAGAAGTATAGGAACAGATAATGTGAGAGAGGGAACTACTTGGTTAGCATAAAGGGTCTGATCCATCATCTTCTCTTTTTATGTGTTTTATTTCCACATTCCTCAGTGCAGATTTTCTTTAACTGCAACTGCTTAGACACAAACTGGTAGCAAGATGGAGAATCGGTGAGCCAACCACCACTCGCACAGAGCCTGACAGGAGTTCTAGTGGAGCATTCAGAGGGAGATCTTACCGCCTTGGCAGATGATGATGCTCCTCTGCTCAGAATAGAAAATTTCGTGCATAATTGTTAACTTCTTTTCAATTTTATAGATGGGGTTATACCTATATCAGTTGACATTTTAAATGTGATTCAATGCAGTAGCTGGAGAGAATTTGTACTTACACGGATTACTGTTATTTTTTAGCATGTTGGGATTTTGGGCTTCTTGGCATTAAAAAGTAAAAGTGATGAGATGCTGGAGAAAGTGAAATCAGGTTGAAGAAAATTTGGATGGGTTGAATGCTAAATATATGCAATATTACTTGTAGTTTGCTCCCAAAGAAAAGAGGAAGTTATTGGTGTCACATGTACTCTTGATTTGTTTTAGAAGTCTTATATTTAAATCACCAAAATGGCCTATAGACGATTTGAGTATGTGAAAAATACTCAATTTTTTAATTAGTCCAAATGATGTGAATGATAATCCTAAGAAGAATTTTATTATTAAACAATTCAATTTATAAAGTATATTAAACAATCTAATTTATAATGTATAGGAAGGAAGAGATGTATTTATAAGAATACAAAGAGTTTGTATTTATAAAAGGGAAAATTGCATCTTTGGCTTTTGAGTTATATTCAAAGTAACGACTCAGTCCGAATTATGACCGTATCCGAGTTTAGTCCTTTAGTTATGAACGAAGTGGAGCATTTGGTCCCCGATCGTTAAATTTGACGGAAAATTTTAAAAATATTTAAAATTTGAGGGGTAAAGTAGGAAATTCACATTTTTTTTTGAAAGAAGATACTTAATTCATTAAATCAGTAGCAAGGCAACCAACAAGATAAAGGGGAGGGCTATCAAACCATTCCCCGCAACCTGACATAGAAACGACTTCCCTAGCAACAGTGTGGCAGCACGATTCGCAGATCGCTTAACAAAATAGAAGTGTACACCATCAATTGTGGATGCAACTTCTTTAAAATCGTCAACAATAAAACCAAAAGCAGAATTAAAAGAACTAGAACATAAAGCATAATACACCAACTGTGAGTCGATTTCAACATCCACGTCTCCCATGCCTGTCCCCTTTAACCAACTGAGGGCTTCCCTGACACATATCGCCTCTGCAACTTTAACCTCGTACGTACCCTCCACCCTTATCCCTTTCGCAGCCAAAAATCTTCCACCATCATCCCGTAACACCCATCCTAGTCCCATCACGTTATTTTCCACATCAAGAGCGGCGTCAGTATTTAGCTTCACTCGACCAAGGGATGGCAATTTCCACCTACACAGTGCATGTGCATCACCAGTTCTCCCCTCATTCAGCATGTTTGCACCTCTCCAGTTCTTAAGAAAGGATAGAGCCATGTTTGTGACATTAGAGCTAGAGAATGAAATCCCCTTCCATACTTTGTCATTCTTACTGCCCCATAATCCCCATAAAATCATAACAAATTGAGAACACAACTCATCATCAAGATTGGAAATTAACTCAAAAAACCAAGCTTGCACAGTACCTTGATTACTCACTGGTGGCAGGCCCATACGTGACCAAACAGCAGCAGCAACCAGACATTCCACAAACAAATGAGTTGCGGTCTCCAACACTTGTTCACACATATGGCAGTACAAATTGCATGGAACATGTTTAGACAGCAGCGCATCACGTGTGGGTAAAACAGACGAAACAAGTTGTCAGCAGAATATTTTAACTTTAGGGGGGACCTGCAAATTCCAGATTAAACTCCAAGGCTCAGAAGCGTTAAACTCACCAACAAGTTGCCTGTAGCAAGATTTAACTGAATAAATACCCTTACGTTCATCCTTCCATATCCATATATCAGGGGGTTTGCGCAGATTTACCGGGATATTAAGGATAACGTTAGCGTCCCTCTCATTAAAAATATCCCTTACACATTTCGCGTCCCAGCCCGATCCATTTTCGCTAAGCAAGGAGCTGACAGTAGCATTACTTATTGATTCATGTAGATCCGTAGTAACAAAGGGATTTTCCACGTAAACCAGCCAGGGGTCTGTTCCAATAATAGTTCCTCTTCCATCACCAATGTATCTACGACAGCCCAGACGGATTGTGTCCTTGACTTCCATAAAACCCCTCCAGATGAACGAAGGATTGCATCCTACGGTAGCATCAAGCATTGGGGATAGTATCTGCTCTTATAAACTCGTGCCACCAAGCTGTCCGGTCTACTTAGCAGACGCCACACTCGTTTACCCAATAAGGCCAAGTTCATTTCTCGAATCCTTCTAAACCCCAACCCACCTTCTCCTTCGGTACACACAACCTACTCCATGTTTTCCATCGCAACCCTTGACCATGACCTACTGTTCCGGTCCACCAAAATCTGTTTAGGATAGTTTCAATGTCATTGCATAGGTCAACCAGTAGTAAGAAAACCATCATAGCATAGCAAGGCATAGCTTGAAGAACATTCTTTAGTAAAATCGCACGACCGGCTCGAGACAGGAACCGTGAATTCCAGCTGCGTACCCGATTCAAGATATTGTCCTTTAGGTACCCCAAAATGGCCTTCTCATTCTTACCAACCAGCAAGGGCAATCCTAAGTACCTTCCCACAGTATTTCCCTATTGAACTCCCAGAGTGTGTACTATCTCATGCCTGGACTGTTGCGAAACATTAGCACTAAAACAGACCATCGATTTGTCAAAGTTTATTCGTTGACCGGAAGTCACCGAATACAAATCTAGAATTGACCCCATCTGCTGGCTCTCCACAATATTTGCACGAAGGAATAAAAAGCAATCATCTGCAAATAGCAAGTGAGAAATAAGCGGGGCATTCCGGGTGACCGTAATGCCATGCAATAAGCCCCTTCGCATCTTATGGTCAATTAAAGCACTTAACCCTTCTGCCAAAAGAAGGAAAAAGGTAAGGTGATAGTGGATCACCTTGCCTGAGCCCTCTCCCTGGAACAATAGGCCCCAACTGTCTCTGCTCGTGGAGAATATGGTATTTCACCGAAATGATGAGAATATCAACCCAATGCCCAATAAAACCCATTCTGGTCAACACCGCCCGAAGGAAACCCCATTCAACACGGTCGTAAGCCTTACTCATATCCACTTTGAGAGCCGCCACACACTCTTTTCCTTGAGTCTTACGCTTAAGGAAGTGATGAGCCTCGTACGCCAGCATGATATTATCTGTAATAAGACGACCAGGCACAAAAGCGCTCTGAGCACTAGAGACAAGTCCATCAAGAAGAGATTTCATTCGGTTCGCACACATCTTCGCAGCTATCTTGTACAGAACATTACAAAGTGCTATCGGGCGTAGATCCTTCATTGACTCGGGATTGACTTTTTTCGGGATTAACACAATAAAAGTATCGTTTGATTTGGTTGGAAGATGAGCTGTCTCAATAAATTGTCTGCAGAATAACGTCACATCTCTCCTGATCACATCCCAGAAATGTTGATAAAAACTTGGTCCAAAACCATCAAGCCCGGGTGATTTGTCTGGATGCATCTGAAACACTGCGGTGTGAACTTCATCCATACTTTCTGGCCCGACTAGTCTAGCATTATCTTCCGGTTTTACACTGGATTGTATGCAAATTACTTCCTCCATTTCTCCGTTCTCGGCCGTAAATAATTTAGCAAAATAGTCAACCATCACTGTTCCAATGGCATCTGTATCATGAACCTAAACGCCATCGTCATTCTTCAATTTTACCACCTTATTACGCCGTCTCCGAGCTTTGACCGAATTATGGAAATATTTGGTATTTAAATCCCCTCCCTGTCCACCAATGTTCTTTCACCCGCTGTTTCCAAAAGGTATGCTGTTGCTCTAAGAGGATTAGCAACTGCTTCTCCACTCGATCATAATCAGAAGTGCCTTGTGCATCCCTTCGGTCTCGGAGAATATTCAGCTGATTCTTGCACCGGTCAATTCTTTTTAAAAAATCTTTGTTGTAGTTACGCCCCCACCTCCATAGATCATGGTTGCACACCTCCACCCGATCAAGAATATTCAAACCCATTGTTCTACTCCAACTATGTTCCACAATTTCACGACAAATGTCCTCCCGCAGCCACATGTTATCAAAGCAAAACCTTCTGCGATGAGGAGAATGAATAGTAACTGTTGGTGTGAGCAGAATAGGAAGGTGATCGCTGTACGGGCACGTGATAGAAATCGCAGATGCGCCTTCAAATAAAGACAGCCAAGACTCCGTGACAAGAATCCTATCCAACTTTTCCTCGACCATCGCTGTCGCGCCCCGAGATCGAACCCAAGTAAATTGATGGCCTGTGAAAGGAAAATCGACAAGACCGCAATCAGCCACTACCTCCTAGAACCCCTTCAACAGCCATTCTGGGTGAGGTACCCTTCCTCTCTTCTCATATTGATGCAATAGGTCATTACAGTCACCCGTTACCACCCATGGAAGAGTGCTTAAGCCTGCAAGGGTACGGAGGAAATTCCACGAGTCCCTTCTACGACCCCGTTCCGGGAACCCATAGAAACCTGTGAAGCGCCATTCCGGGCTCCCTATGTCAAGCACAACCGTAGCATCTATATGATTATTAGAGTAGCTAGTGACCTCAATCTCCACATTGTCTGCCCATAAAAGTGCTAACCCACCCTTATGCCCCTGTGAATCAACCACCAACATGTTCTGAAACCCCAACTCAACTCGAATTGATTCCATCTTCTGCTTATTAAGAAAAGTTTCCATAAGAAATAACAACATCGGCCTCTTCGAGCGGACCAAATCCGCCAGCACACGAACTGCCGTCGGGTTGCCAAGCCCCCGGCAATTCCAAGCTATAACACTCATGATTCTTGGTGGGTTTGCATGTCCAAACCCGCCGTCTCTCCATTTTTTGACACATCTGTTTCGTAATCCATGATCATAATAGCCGAACCAGCAGCCACCTCACCTTCATCAAACCGTCGTTTTTTCTGCTCAACACATAACCCATCCTTAGCTGATACGGTTGATGGAATGTCAGGTACCACAGTCTGATCTCCTGAGCCACCTGACCCATCTCTAACATTTCCCTGGTCTGGACGTGGTCTGTCACTAGTATCCCAGGCCGGAGAAGTCTAAGCCTGTCTCTCTACATTTGAGGCTAGGGCAACCCACTTACGACCAGCAAGAGGCATAGCCCTCCCACCACCCGCACGAAGCCAAGGACCATAAGGTTTGTCCAGAGTTGGAGCCATCCCTTGGAATATTTTAGGACATATTTTCTCCCCATGACCTAGCACCCCACACAGGAAGCAGAATGTTGGTAAGCGATCATAGCGAAAATCGATAACAGCCCTGATAAGCGCCAAAAACAGTCAAGTTTCGGGGCATGTTTAGATAACATTTTACTATTTCAAGCACCCATTTGTGATCATTTTTCATGATAAACCTCTCATTAACACCTATTTGACAGATCCAATTCAAAGAATGCATTTTGAGTCATTTGCGCAGGATATAGCAAAGTCTTGGACCAAAAAGAAGCAATAAACGAAGAATCAATCAAGCAGGAGGCTGCCACGCACCATCACACGCGTGTGAGAAGGCATGGAATTAATCCAGAAAGCTCCCACGCAAGGGCACACGCGTGTGACAGACGTGGACGCGCACAGTAGGGCATCAGCGGAATTTCGACTCTTTGGACAGCTATTTGAACCCTTCTTTGTCATTCTTGTAGGAGGAGGCTCCCAACTTTCAGATCTGATTTCTCCTTCTATTCCTTCTCCTTTGGGGAGGAAAAACCCACCTTATTCCCTTAGATTACTTTAGATCTTTTAGAAGTGAAGATGGATTAAAGATGTAGAACTCACCATTCCTTTGGTAAAATACTCTTTCCATTGGATTACTTGTTTAGATTTATTGTTGAAAGTAATTTTTGCTTTGTTATATTGAATGATTTCTATGGTTGAGTAGAGTAATTTGGGCGTGTGTGCCTTTGTTAAACTCTTGATTGCTGATTAGAATTTGCTTTATGATTTTGAGATCTGAAGGAGTAGGATTGATGTTTGTATGGATGATGTTGTTCAAGCTTTACTTCTATTTCGGCCGGAATAGTTAGTAAACCAAGTGGAAGTGAGAGAGTGCGCGATAGCGGCCTCTCACGACCCCAACTCACCCATATCTCTGCTCTTAGTCCGAGAGGATGAGATCCGAGAGGAGTAGTAGACTAGGTGTTCGATAAAATGCCTCAACTGAATGAGGATTGAGAGTCTGAGTGTGACGCCACTCGGTACTAAGGCCTTGACTCCCTTACTCGATCGCGAAACTCGTTTCCCAAATTTCTTAGGAAGATCAATCGATTTGTTTGACATTGGTGCACACCCCTTTCATTTCTTTTGCATTATTTAGTGTAATCCCATTTCTACAACCCCAAACTTACTCATTAAACCAATCTCTTGTAATACTTGTAACTCTTACCTTTTAACACCATTAAGGTCAACACTAATTTGATTTCCATTCGCCATCCTTGAGAGACACGACACTCGGGGAGTCTTGACCTTTTGTTTTACCACTTCACCTTCACTTCCACTATACAAACATCCTTCAAGCCCAGGACCCAGTGTCTCTCTTCAGTTTCATCTGTTTTTCAACGGTCTTGTAATATCAATAGAGACTCGAGCACGGTAGTAGGTATGCATGGAGCCATCAAAGTTCTTCTCATCAGATTTCTCAAAGGAATCCAGGAAGGATCCAATGGCAGTGACAATAGCCTCTGAACGGAACCCTAGCGGAAGGTTATGGATCTAAACCCAGAATTATTGCACATGATCTAGGGCTATCTCATCAGGATCCTCATTTGGCAACAGACGATGCATAACCAGTAAGCTTTGTTCAGAACTCCATGGGCCGTCATTCATGATCCGCGTAATATCTGCATCATGGTAGAAACGAATCAAGAACCTATGGGGTTGTAGTTGACTCATTGTTACACCCATCCCGGGAGTCCAAAATCCGGCCATGGTGTCTTGGAAGATTTGAAACTTGATAGGCCTTTTCGTAAATAAGCGGCCAACGACATAGAAAACTTGTTCATCAGCCCTCTGGTCTACTGGAACATTCGGAATCTGCATGGCAACTTCCTCATCATCAACGTCTGCTAGCGTAAGGTTCGCATACTGCATAGTAATGTCCGGATCCACCATGAAGAACGGTGGTGAAGGACATGGACAAAAACCCTAAAGCTGCTCAACGGCGGCGAAAAACGAAAGACTCGCGAAAAAGCGAGAGAAAAAAAGTATACGGAGTAACTTTTATCTAAAATGTTAGAAAATTCACATTTTATTCATTATTATATCAAAACCACTTTCACAACATTATTTTTCACTTCTTAGCCTCTTATTCCAAGGTTTCTTCAATTCTAAAAGTATTTTAATAACTTTAGTATGACTTGTTAGGAACCC
Organism: Ipomoea trifida; assembly: GCA_003576665.1. Classification (NCBI taxonomy): domain Eukaryota; kingdom Viridiplantae; phylum Streptophyta; class Magnoliopsida; order Solanales; family Convolvulaceae; genus Ipomoea; species Ipomoea trifida. The sequence continues at coordinate 9,894,231 of CP025648.1, forward strand.
GACTCTCGTATAAAAAACTTAAGACTTAGCACAAACAAAGAAACACTTGATCATTGTATTCATGCGTGTGGAACACACTATCCTAACAATTTTCGATTTCCTTTACTAAGCAATAAATGCAATCAAATCAGAACTTTTGAGATACAAAATGATGTCAAATTTCTCAAGTTGCTTTTATGAGAAATTCACCAACGGAATAACTTGAGATTTTTAGTATGTAAAAAATAATTATTTGACATACTAAGCAACAAATGCAATTAAACCAGAATTTTTGAGATTTTTAGTATGTCGAATAATTATTTGACATACTAAAAATTTGAAAAGTTGTGGTTTGATTGCATTTGTTGCTTAGTAAAAAAAATAGAAAATTGTTAGGATAGTGTGTTTCAAACGCATGAAGACAATGATAAAGTGTTTCTTTGTTTGTGCTAAGTTTTAAATTTGTTATACAAGAGCCAAGTTCCTAACAAGTCATACTAAAGTTATTAAAATACTTTTAGAATTGAAGAACCTTGAAATAAGAGGCTAAGAAGTGAAAAAATAATGTTATGAAAGTGGTTTTGATATAATAAAGAGAATAAAATGTGAATTTTCTATTTTACCCCTCAAATTTTAAATATTTTAAAATTTTCCGTCAAATTTAATGGCCGGGGACCAAATGCGTCAAGTTCCCGTGAGCTTTGAGCTTCGGGGACGAAGCTCCTTTTAAGGGGGTAGAGTGCAACACCCCGTAATTTCGTTCAAGCCTTGAGACCGGTAATTAATTCTACCGAGTAATTTATTTGATTTAATTGGGCTTCACTCTTCTAATAGATATATATATATTTCCTATTCCGGAATTAATTACTTATTCTAAGGCCCAATTCTTGATTTAATCCTTATAAGAGATTTCTTAAAAGTGGATCCTTATAAATAGAATATTTTGTAATGGCCCAATTTATTATTTATTCTTGAAGGATCAATTCCCTACTTACTAGTATTGTAATAAATAATGTAAGACCCATTCTTTATAAGGGCCCATTATTTAATCTACTTACCCTAGTATGATACATACATGATATGTGTAATGATATTCCTCCTAATATAAAAGTCTTGTACTTACACCCCTATCTCTCTTTTCTTTTCCTGCAAATACATTTCCTTCCTACTCCTTTCACCTCTAAAGAACCCTAAGCAAATCCTACACTTCATTCTTCAAGATCCAAGACCAAGATTGCTCCTTTAGGATTTCTAAGGCTTGGGTAAGTGTTTATCTTTAGGAATATGCCTTGCATCATCTCATTTTCATGATCTTTTTATAAGTTCTTATGGTGTTCTTTTGGGATCTTTCTTTGGGAAAAAGATGATCAAGTGGGCGGGAGTGGCTTGTGAAGGAGGAGTTTGCTGGGTTTGAAGTGTGCTACAAGAGGTAACCATCATGTCTCACAAAACCTATTTTACACTCTTGATCTATATGAATATGATTTGGTGTTAGAATCCTTGAAACGGAGAGGGTGGTCTCATGTGGTCCTTGAAACGGATGCTCAGGTGGTGACTACTGCAGTCTCTTCAGAGGTGGATTTATCGCCTTTTGGGGCTATTATTGGTGACATTCGTAGTTATTTGCAAGATTTACCTCATGTTAGTTTTCAGTTTGTTAAATGTAGCGGTAATATGGTAGCTCATACTATAGAGTTTCATGCTTTGAGTCACATGGGGGGAGGTTTGATTGAGTATTTTGACTCTAGCCCTCGGTTCCTTTCTGCTGTAATGTGTGGCGACTTGATGAATTAATTTTAGTTGTTTCGTTTAAAAAAAAAAAATAGTTTTTGGGGTTTGATAATTTATCTATGTTCATGGGAGTAAATGAATTCTTTATTAATTTTGATAATAATACATCCATACTAAAAAAATCATATTTATAAATTACTCATGTACCGTACCAACACTCCTTCCCGGCAGAGCCAATTTTTTTTTATTTGCGGGGCCATGTGCTAGTAACTAAGTGAGGCCCTATCAAATTATAAATAAACTGCGAATTGAAGAAAAAATTGCAAAGAGAAAAATGCAAAAAAACTTAATTTTGGACAATATAAATCACAAATACATGTACTAACTATTAAGTCAGGGCTAGACTAGAGGCCCCAAAAATTTTAAGGCCCTGTGCGATTCCACATCTTGCACGCCCTAAAATCCGGCCCTGCCCTCCCTTCTAACCTAATCAGTGTACTCCATTAACGTTCAAACCCTGAAAACAAGTGTTATTGCTCCATTCACATAATACTATTTATTCAGGGTTGCGTTATGATTTCCTAATTTGGGTATTTTTCTGTCTAAAAGCACATGGTGACACCTACAACGATACAGATCTGTGAAGTAGTTGAGACAGTAACTATGTGAGGAAATAAAAGAGTTTTTTCCCAAAATGGTCCCTCGACTATTGCTCATTCTCAATTTTTCATTTCGACTTTCAATTGCACCTAATGTGGTCCCTCGACTTTCAAAAACTCACCCAATTTGGTCCTCCGTTACATATTCCGTCAAATCAGTGTTAAAATGGAGGGCATTTTCGTCCATTTACCTATTGTTAGCCTAATAAACATTTAGAAATAGTTGAGGGACCATTTTGAGAATAATCAAGGGACCATTTTGGGAAAAACTATTTTATTTATTTCATTTTTGTTTATTTTCATTTCTTAGACTCTATAAAATTAGAATTTCTATACATTTTTTTCTTACAAATATAAATAGTTAAAATTGCGCAATCCAACCTAAAATTTTTTAACTTTCTTTATAGACTTTTCCCTCTAAATATACAAACTATTCCTATGAAGTTTTACAATAAGTTCCGTAAATTTCATAAATACTCATATACTTCTTTTTTTATTTTTATTTTTTTTATGTTCATAGAAAATCAATCACTATGTAGTATCACATTAAATATTACTTTTACCGTTGAAAATAATATTTTTTTTTTCAAGCGTAGACACCCAAAGAGTGTAAAATGTAGGGAAAATATTGGACCGAAAGGTAAATTTTTCTAGTAAACTTCTCAGGTGAGCCGAAAAGTAAAAATCTCGTCAATGTTTCCTGCAATATTTTCTGTATTTGATTTCGAAGTAATTATTAAATTTTATATTAATTTACATTATTTAAGATATTGTATGACATCTTTTATATGTTTTCCCCTTCTTATTTTTTTTATTAATTATTAGGCAAGTATAATTTATTTTGTAACGTGGACACATTATTTTTAATAATTTTGATTAAATTAAATTATACCTTAATTATAAAAATCCTAACTAATAATTTTAGTATATTACACGGGACACAATAATTATTATAAATAATGTTTAATAATTGTCAATTTGTATTCAACAATAAAATTTATAGTTAATTTGTAAGTCAATCATAAAATCTTTTGTGCTGTGGGCACATTATTTTTAATTATTTGAGTTTAATAATATTATATATTGTTTATAAAAAAAATCCAAAGTAATATATTTAGTACTACAGATGTGACTAAGAATTATTTTAATCGATGCTTAAAAATGAGTATTTATAAAATTTACGAAACTTATTGTAAATCTGCATAGGAATAGTTTGTATATTTAGATAGAGGAAAAAAGTCCGCAAAAAAGTTAAAAAATTTTAGGATGGATTGCATGATTTTAACTATTTATATTTGTAAGAAAAAAAAATGTATAGAAATTCTAATTTTATAGAGTCTAAAAAATGAAAATAAATAAAAAATGAAATAAATAAAATAGTTTTTTCCAAAATGGTCCCTTGACTATTCTCAAAATGGTCCCTCAACTATTTCTCAATGTTTATTAGGCTAACAATAGGTAAATGGACGAAAATGCCCTCCATTTTAACACTGATTTGACGGAATATGTAATGGAGGACCAAATTGGGTGAGTTTTTGAAAGTCGAGGGACCACATTAGGTGCATTTGATAGTCGAAATGCAAAATTGAGAATGAGCAATAGTCGAGGGACCATTTTGGGAAAAAACTCGGAAATAAAATTTGTTAGAGATTAATTAATCTTTGAGCATTACCATTAATGGTTTATTTTGAGTTTTTTGAAATAATGTTGTATGACATGGAAGAAAAAAAAAGATGAAAGAGAAGGTTGGGGCTCATCTGCAAGTGAATGGTTTTTTTTTTTTTTTTTTTTTAATTAGTGGGACCCACTTGATGAGAAATGGACAGGCGCGTTGTGACCGCGTGACTGTCACAATTGCGCCCAGCGGGCGGCCGAGCGCGTTTCAGGCGCAACTCTGTGCCTGAAAAGTAACCTTTTAAAAAAAATCAGTTTCTTTTTTGTTTTTTTTTTCCTCCCCCCCCCCCCCCCCCCCCCCATATTCTCTTTCATAATCACACTTACAAAAAACTCTTCAAAATTAACTCCTTCAAAACAAAGGGTTATTTCAGAAAAGTGAGCCCCACACAACATTTATTCCATCCTCGCACGTCATGCGTGGCTGTCAGACATGCGCTCAGCGGGCGCTTGCACTGCACGCGTCAGGCGCACCTGACAAAACCTTTATTTTTTATTTTTCTTTTTAAATTAGATTTGTTTTGTTTCTTTTTTTCCTCCGCTCTCATTTTCTCTTTCCTAATTTCACTTACAAAAACTCATCAAAAACCATAAAAGAACTCCCCATAGATTTCTACTCCATGGACTCCCATTTTATACTCCCTCAATTTTACTCCCTATGTGACAAGATATGATAGGTTATCTTCATCCAGTGGGTCTCAAGGAAAGTGTCAACATCAAACTTTTGTGTGAGGGGAATAAAAGTAGGGGAGTAGAATTTGGGATTCCAAGTAGTATTTTCCTTATGGATGCTCTAGATGATTATTTGGGGACTATGTCAGAGATAGTTATACCATGTTGGAGAGAAAAAGCAGGAGAGAGAAATTTGGAGTGCATCCGCCAGGAGTGGGTTTATTGCAGAAAAGTGGGACCCACTGGAGAGAGAAGTCAGGTGTTGCTGCTCGCGTGGGCTGCAACAATGGTGCCTAGCGGACGCATGCGTTAGGCATGCTTAACATATACATTTTTTTTTTTAATAAATCAAATTTGTTTAATTTTTTTCCTTCCCTTTTATTTTCTCTTTCCTAATCACACTTACAAAAACTCCTCGAAAACCACAAAAGAATTCAACTATTATGGATGCTTTAGAGGATTATTTGGAGACTATGTCAGAGATAGCTATACCATATGTTAGAGAGAGAAAGCGGGAGAGATTGAAATTTGGAGTGCATTTGCAAGGAGTGAGTTTGTTGTAGAAAAGTGGGACCCGCTGGAAAGAAGCCAAGTGTGGCTACTCGCGTGGGTTGCAACAATGGCACCCAGTGGGCGCGTCAAGTGCGCCTGACAGATACATTTTTTTTTATAAATCAAATTTGTTTTTTTTTCCTCCTCTGTCATTTTCTTTTTCCTAATCACACTTATTTTTTCCTAATCACACTTACGAAAAGTACTTTTCAAAAAATGTAAAAAGACCGGGTTTTTTCCCCAAAGGTGTCCCTCCGGCCGACAGCCAAAGGACTAATCCTGTGGTAGGGGACTAGCCAAATGGTTTGCTCCATTCATATGGGTGGGGATCAAACCCCCAACCTCATGCTTAAGGGACGAGATGCTGAACCATCACGCCAACCATGTTGATTAAAGACCCCACTATTAATCATACTTAGAAACAACTTTACTTGGCATTGTTGTCACAGACTTTTAATTTGTTTGTTTAGTTTCTGTAAATGCATTTATTGTGATTCAGTAGTGGCAGTATACATGGTGCTTCAACTTTGTGAATCGTATTGTTTCCTTTATGAAGATGAGTAATACGATTAGTTTTTTTTTTTTTTTTTGAAATCAACACGATTAGTTATTAGCACTGTGTCCCCATCATTTGTCTGGACTTTCAAGCTAACTTCTTCATCCTTTTTTTGGGACCTTTTTTTATTGGCATTCTTTTTCTTTGTTTTCAGTGTGATACAATTTTAGGAATTATACCAATTAAATTGTTTGGTTTAAACTCAATAAAAATGTAAATAATAGAAATGAGAAATGGAACCTATGGGCATCTCCAATATTGTCCTTCTTTATTCTTTTCACTTCTTTAAAAAATAAATAAAAAAATAAAGAGAAAAATAAATTAGTATCTGTCACTTTCCTGTGCCCAAATAGGCATGTGCACAACCTACATAGAGTGCGGACTTTTAAAATAAAAGTGTAGAATATTTGTTAGCTCTGCACATCATCTCTTTGTTTATGTGGAAGAGTTTTCTGCCTTTAACAAATAGTGCATTTGTCTTATTTTATCTATCATACTTACTATTTATTGGTGAAACGAAATCTTTCTTCTTTGCTTAATTTTATTAGCATTTTCTAATAAGTTTTAAATTTGATTATTTTTTTTTGGAATAATAGTACTTTTAATGTAGTTTCTAAATATATAAATTTTACATATTAATTCTAAACTTAAATATTATGAAAAACTAAATTGTAAATTACTTCGGTCTAACCGCGGTAACCAAACTCGACACATACAATGGGACGGAAGGAGTACTTTATAATATTCAATATTTAATTCATTAAAGAATGAAAATAAATAGATAATAATTACATCAAAATGTTCATAATATATTATAGTTTAACTTTTAATGATGTCTTCAGTAAAAATGTAAAATATAGCACTTCTTCATAATAAAAATACAAATATAGAAGAAGCAGGAGTGCAGGACTTGTCCACACTACAAATTTCCCTTCTGGTTAAAATCCATCACCCAATTAATCATTATATGCTCTTAAGGTTGTTCAAAGCTTGACTAAATCAACACAAATTTTTTTTGGTTTAGCCTACCTAAACATCCATTATTGACTTCACAATTCACATGGAGGCACTGAGGCAGTGGCGGTGATATGATGATGCAATGGAGTCCATTTCAAGCCAACTTGGGTGTGAGATGGATACCATTATTTTCCATGCTTCTATGTACCATCCCTAGCCTGTACCCTTACACGTGCCCAAACAGGATGCTTAACATATATTGATGAAAGTTTTATTTAGATAATGTTTAAAATTTTTGGTATTAATTATAACTTATAAGGCACCCACAAAAAAAAAGTAAAAAAATCTAAAGGTAGGGAGGAGTATCTTCTCTCTACCCTCTATTATTCGTAGGTGTTTTTTACATGCAAAATGCTTATTAGACCAAATTTGATGGAGTCCATCCTAAGCTACCTCAAATATTGATGGGCGAATCAATTCAAATTCATCATGCCAAGTAAGACTTCACCAAAATTTAATCCGAATAAATTGGTGGGAAACTAGCATTTTTATTATATCTAATCTAATCTAAAAACATAATAAGTGTGAATGAAAGTTATACCCTTCATTTATGTCCGTTTTTTCCGTTAAGTTTTTTTTGTACATTATGCTATAAAAGTTGTACTTTACAATATATTAGACAAACATGCCCCTACCGTTATAACTTCCGTTATCTTTTCCACTAGTGTTACCATGCACATGCCTCCACTATATATTTTCTTATTTTCTTCAATAATAATAATATATACACATTATATATTGGAGTTATATGTTAGTTATTTCATAAAATATAAATATAAAATTTATAAAAATAGTTTACATTATTATTATTATTTACAATAATTTAAATATCTAAAATCTAAATAGATTTAAAATTTTAATATAAAATATTAATATTGGGCACCTATTTTTTGCGCATCGCGCATAAGAAAAACTAGTTGTATTTATACACGACATAGCAATTTCAATATCATAATTGTTGATGTAATAAGCATTAAGGACTATTTAATTTTTTTATTTTGTGACAATTTTTGTTTCTCTTTCACGAGGCAGCGATTTTGATAGTGTTAATCCATCGACCTCTTAATAAAGTTATAATGACTAGTATGATTAGCATGATCTCCATGTGTAATGTAAATGTTATAGACTTTAATAGTCCCTATTGGTGAGTGATCAAACTCGCTCTACCTTATGAAAAATGTGAGGATTTAATAATACTCACATCAACAATTGAAAAATTGAAATCACTATTTTATATAAATATAGAGATTAAAAATGTTATTTTTCCTAAATTGATCTTACGTGTATTGGAAAATAAAAACTTTAAGTTACTAAGCTATGCGTGCAAGGTAGAATTAGTCTTTAGTTATTGGAGGTATAAACTTAGTGGCTCAATTTTCATGAAAGTGACATTTTTTTTTTGAAATATGAAAGTGACATTTTTAGTCCTATTAGGATGAAAAATGTTTAACTTAATTGTTAGCAAAACTAAAGGGTAAACCCCAATTTGGCAAGACCTTTTTGGTCATTTGCATAGTTTTTTCCTCCTACAAAAATGTGTTACTTGACCACTTCATCCCCAGCTAAAAACTGCAATAAATTGAGGAGTGAGGACAATAATGTAATTTTTTTCCTTTGAACAAATATTTGTTTTTTTTTTTTTGTTATTAGTTAATTATTTTTTAATCTTCTTAGATATTGGCAACTAGTTCTAATAGAATTTAATTTTGAGATTACATATTAGCCTCTCGATATAATGTCATTAAATATTTTTGCAATTAAAATTTTCACTTTTATAAAATTTAGAAACTAATTTTACACATCTAACCACTTACACAACATGTTTGGTTCATGGAATATGTCAAGAATGCAATAACATTCCTATGAATAGACCTATTCCGTTATTTGTTTGACCATTTTTTCTTAGGAATGAGCTATACCCTTTGCAGGGGGGAATAGCCATTCCTAGTGGTGCCTTGATATTAGCTATTCTCATGCTCTAGGGAATAACTTTTGTACTACAATATAAAAAATACCCTTTACATGCATGTTTATATATATATATATACACATTAATAATAATATCATACTCATTATTATTATTAATATATATTTTTATAAGGGTATTTATGTCTTTTAAAAACCTATTCAATTTCTATTCCTTTAACGAATCAAGAAATACAATTCCCAAAGTATATTTATTCAACAAACCAAACAAATAGAATACAAGTATTGTTATATTCTTTACCTATTCCATTTCATATAGAATAATATTCCTATTCCTTCAAAATTTATTCCGTAAATCAAAATATGTTGTTAGAGTCCAATTGATAGGAGCATGCCTTACACGACTAATTATGGATATGAGTTGATGAAGGAAGTCTTAATTAACACAAATAGGCATGATTATAGTGCTAACAGCCTCCTTACTAGTAGTTTTTTCTACGTTTTTAGTATGAGGTGGAAGAGAGAGATGGTGATTTGGAAGAGAGAGGAGAGATGAGAGAGGTGAAATTGTTTTTGCAAAAGAAATGGTTTATTATGGGCCTCAAGATGAAAGAGAAAGACAATTAATATTCTGCAACTTTGCGCGTTCAACGCGCAATGGCTCTCAGAGGGCGCGTGTACTGAGCGCACCCAGAGGGCGCGTAAATCCTTTATACCTTTTGTTTATTATACGCTTTGGGCGCATAAATCCTTTATACCTTTTGTTTTTTCACATCTGATATTTATTTTCTTTTTGTTTTTTCATGTTCTTATTTTCTTCCTCTTTCATCTTCTGTTTTCTAATCATACATGTAAAAACTCTTAAAAAACTACAAGTGAGGTAGATGCTCTAAGAATAAGGAAGCGTGTGAATCAAATGATAAAAATTTTCCTTTTACTGAGAAATATATTATTGACAGTTTATTTTGACAGAAACTTGCTCGCAACAAATTTTCTTTTTATTGAGAAATATATTATTGATAATTTAGTATATAGACAGAAACTTGCTCGAAAAGTTGCGTGATTACGTATATCTTTGTACATAACACTAATTCTACATCATTTTTTTTGAAAGGACTAATTCTACACCATTGATATCACTTAAAAACTAAAAATGACATTTATACTGCTTATTTTCAGTTTCACCATAATTTTTTTGTTTGCTTTTTTAGAAAGAGTCATCCATTGCCTTGCTAGTCGGGATATAATTAATTAAAGCATTCCAACCATAAAGAAATAGACGGAGCAATATCAATTTTGGTCCATGAGTATTAGTAAAATAACAGTTTTGATCCATATGTTTAATTCTTACAAATTTTCATCTACGACTATTGTTTTAGTATTAATTCATTCATGAATATTATTTTAGTACCAATTTTCACCCACAACTATTGTTTTAGTGTAAAAGTTCATCACGCCAGTCACCCCTCCGTTTAGACATGCCGAAATATGAAATTATTAAGGGCATTTTCGTCATTTTCAAATTAATAAGATCCCAATTTAAGCATGAATAAAAGGATTTAAACCCTAAGATCAATCTCAATTCACAACTCTCCTTCTCAAATTAAGATAGAATGGGAGGAGAAATGCGAATTACGATCGATCTTAGGGTTTAAATCATTTTATTTATGCTCAAATTGGGATCTTAAGTTGAAAAGGATAAAACATCCTTAAAATTATTAAATTTTGGCATGTCTTAAACGGATGAGTGACTAAAATGATGAATTTTAGCATTAAAACAATAGTCGTGGATGAAAATTAGTATGAATTAAACTTGTGGACAAAAACTGTTATTTTGCTAATACTCGTAGGATCAAAATTAGTATTTGTTCAAAACAGATATAATACATCCCACAAACAAATAATAAATTTGTTGGAATTTCACTGTCACATTTTAACCACCAATGCAAGGGAAGATATAATTATATAAATACATATATTCATTATCTTGTACACTTCAAAAATAAATAGATAAGGAAGGACAAATTAATAAGTCATACATTATCGCAATCCCAGTTAATGAGACAACCAATACTAAGTTGTTTTCCAACCAAAAAAAAAAAGAGAAAAACAGTGGGAATCATAATGGTGCACCTAACCAAATCAATGAGGAGGAGGGGGGCTTGCACTGGTCTTTTCACCTTCACCACCAATCAATGCCCCACACACAGTGGGTTTGGGTGAAGGGATTCTAAGGCAACTCAGACTGCTTCCTGGGATAGCAGAACACTCTGGTTGTGACCTCTGCATTTGCCTTCCTGGAATGCAATTGAGAGAGAAATCAAACCCCACATTCCTAGTTGGAAGCCTGTCACAGTCTTGGCTCAGCCCAGAGAAAAAGTTGTAAGTTATGGTCAAATTCAACAGCCTCTTCAATGAGCAAACAATGTCTGGCAACTCCCCAGAGAGCTTGTTGTTTGCCAAGTTCAGGACTTCAATGCCACTCAGACAGGAAATTGAGTCTGGCAAATGCCCCATCAAGGAATTTGAGCTCACATCAAGAACCTCCAAATCTGTCCACATCCCAACTCCTTCAGGGATGCAACCTGTTAGCTGGTTGTTTAGGAACAAAATCTCCTTGATTCTTGGACCCATGTACCCTAAACTGAAGGGAATGCTACCAGAGAAGTTGTTGTTGGCCAAATTGATGACAGAAGCTGGAGAATTCCCCAAACTCTGAGGCAATTCTCCACTGAACTGATTGTCATTGAGGAAAATTGCATCAAGCTTCTTGTTGAAGACTTGCTCAGGAATGGGTCCTGAGAAGGAATTGAATCTGAGGTCTAAGTAGAGGAGATTTTGGATGAGGAGAACAGTGATGGGGAATGAGCCTGAGAACTGGTTGTTGCTTAGGTCTAGCTCAGTGAGGGAAACAAGGTCTCTGAAGGTTTCAGGGATAGTGCCTGAAAATCTGTTGGTGTTGAGGTGGAGGAGGGAGAGGTCTGTTAACAAAGAAAGCTCTTTTACAAGAACCCCTTTGAGATTTGCATGGTTAAGATCTATACCTGCAACAACTTCATCTGGGTTGCCCATAAAATCCTGAGAGTCTGAGCAGAAAACCCCTTTGTAATCACACACATTTGACCCAACCCATGAATTCAAAATCCCCAATGGGTCTTCAGAAATTGCAGATTTCAAAGCTTGAAGAGCAGTGTATGCTTTTTGAAGCTTTGAACCACCAGAAGAGCCTGTTGGCCCTGGACTGTTGATTCCTCCGCCAATCCAAACCCCTCCACCACCACCATTCCCACCACCCATTCCAATTCCAACTCCAACCCCAACACCACCACTAACACTAACACTCATTGCAGCCTCAATGGCAATGGCATGAAGGAGAAGAACAAAAAGAAGCCAGCTTTTTGCCATATTTCAACAACACTCAAGATTCCAATTTGAGAGGAGGTTCTTGTAAATATGGTTTGTTGCTGCATTGATGATGGAGCAAGTGTAAATGGCTTTCTAGAATAAATTTCACTGTACATTTTGTATGAGCACTTAAATTTTCCTTTTTTTTTTTCTTGTTTATTTATTCACTTGGCACTGTCATTATTACTCATGCCCCTTTTTGCTGTACAAAAATTGACTTCTCAACCAACAACAGGAAATCCTATTCTGCTTATAGCGCACAATATTTATTATTGTATCATCATTTATCAATGGCTCTAGTATAAACATGTAATACTTGTATTATTTTAAGCGGTATATTGTATAATATTTTTTGTAAAAATATAATAATTTTAAAAAAATACTACGTTTTAAATGATAAGTGTTAGGAGTCTTGTGTAGTTGTGGTTTATTAGGACTCTATTGTCTACTTGTTATATTGTACACATACGTTGTTTACTGATGAATGACAGATAACATATTCTCATCTGGTATCAGTAGTCTACGTACGGTAAGCTTTCATGGCCGCTAATAACTCTCGTGATGGCTCTGTCGAGGCTTCCTCGGAACGGACTGTCTCTGATGCGGCCATTCCCCCGTTGCCGGCTCCTGCGTCCTTGTCGTCTGCGCACCATTACGTCTCACTGAAGCTTTCCTCGCGTAATTATTTGTTTTGGAGGGCTCAGATGGTGCCTTTTCTCCGTGGACAGGGACTGCTAGGTTTTGTCGACAGCTCTATTCCTTGCCCGATCACGCCACCTGCTCCGGTCGCCGCTGCTGCCCCCGTCGGTGCGGTCACTGCCGCAGGGACGTCTGCTTCTGCTGCGTCCGCATCTGCTTCTCCTTCTACGCAGCCGGCGTCGGTTGCCTTGTGGATTCGCCAAGATCAAGTCGTGTTGTCGCTGTTGATCTCTTCGCTGTCGGACGATGTTCTTCATCATGCTCTCGGCAAGGCGACATCCCGTCAGCTTTGGGAAGCCATTGAATACTCCATGGGCGCTGCAACGAGGTCTCGGGCATTGAGTCTTCTTGGACAATTGCAGACGTTGCGGCAAGGTGATGCGTCGGTGGCAGATTACTTGGCTCGGGCTCGACTTCTTGTTGAGGATCTCTCCCTCGCCGGCCGCTCCGTGTCGTTGGACGACCAAAATCTGTACGTATTCCGGGGGCTCCGGCCAGAATATCGCCCTCTTGTGGCTGGGCTGACTCGCGGCGCACCGGTGACACTCCCGGAGCTTTCTGATTATCTCAGCAGTCAGGAGTTCATTTTTGCGGAGGATTTTGCGGAGGCTTCTCCTCCGGCAGCCATGGTGGCGCGACGTGGTGGTGGTCATTCCGGCTCCTCGTGGCAGTAGCAACAGCAGTTTTCGAACCAGTAGCCGCAGTACACGAATCATCAGCAGCAGCAGTCTTCTTCCCGCGGTGGTGGCGGCCGTTCTCGGAATCGTGGCCGCGGCCGTGGCAGAGGTCGTGGAGGCGGTGCGGTGATTCGCTGTCAGCTATGTGATGCGGCTGGGCATACTGCTCTCACCTGCTTCCGGTTTCGGCCAGCAACTGCCGGTCCGCAGGCTCATGTGGCGCTGGCTTCTGACGGAGTGGAGTCTCTTGCCTCGCATCACTGGCTTCCGGATACGGGAGCTTCAAATCATGCCACTCCGGATTCATCCCTTATGACTACTACTGCGGACTATGGTGGTTCGGACACCTTGCGGGTTGGCAATGGCACAGGTATGCCCATAGTTAGTATTGGTTCAGCTTCGGTAGCCACTCCTAGTCGTGTTTTTCGTTTATCAGATATATTGCATGTTCCTGGTCTATCTACACCTTTGTTGTCTGTTTAGAAATTTGCACGAGATAATGATGTTTATTTTGAATTTTATTCTGATTCTTTTGTTGTTAAGGATCGTACCACCAAGGTGCCTCTGTATAAGGGTCGTGCTTCGGGTGGTCTTTACTCGTGGCCTGTTACTTTGCGTCGTGGTCCTACAGCCCTGGTTGCTCGTGTGTCGTCCTCGGTCTGGCATCGCAGACTTGGTCATCCGCATGTTCGAGTTTTACGTCAAATTCTGGATAATTGTTCGCTTAGTTCTAGTACTATTAGTAGTTTTTCTTCATTATGCTCAGCTTGTCAGTTAGGAAAATCATCTAGATTTCCTTTACCTCGTGTTCAATCTACTTCTACTCGTGTTTTAGAGTTGATATATACTGATATTTGGGGCCCTGCGCCATGTCTTTCATCTATTGGTAATAAATATTTTGTTCTTTTCGTGGATGATTTTAGTCGTTATATCTGGTTTTACCCTATGCGTGCCAAAACTGATTTGTATGCTATTTTTGAGAGTTTTCGGGCTCAAGTTGAACGCTCATTTAATTGCAAAATTCTGTCTATTCAATCTGATCTTGGGGGGGAATATAAAAAGTTGCATACTCGCTTGTCTGCTCTTGGCATTGTTCATAGGCAGTCTTGTGCCTACACACATGAGCAGAATGGTAAGGTTGAGCGTCGTCATCGTCATGTCGTCGAGACTGGCTCGCTTTAATGGCCCAGGCCTCGGTTCCTACTCGCTTCTGGGATTATGCGTTTGAAACCGCTGTTTACTTAATTAATAAAATGCCTACTCGTGTATTGCACGATGACACTCCTCATTTTCGTGTTCATCGCTCTCCTCCATCTTATTCGTTGTTACGTGTTTTTGGGTGCTTGTGTTTTCCGTTGTTGCGTCCTTACAATCGGAATAAGTTACAGTTTCGGTCAGCCCCGTGTGTATTTCTTGGTTATCCTCCTTCTTTTCGTGGCTATCGTTGTCTTGATTTAAATACTAACCGGGTATTTATCTGTCGCCATGTGCGATTTGATGAAACTGCTTATCCTTTTGCCTCAGCTGTGACTGTGCAGGCTCCTGTTTCTTAAGTTCCCTGGCCGTGGGGTGTTGGTCGTGTTGATATTGATATGCCTCCTACGCCTTCTGTGGCCCCGCCTCCTGAGATTTCCACCTCTCGCACCCTGACTGATTCAGACTCGCCCGGTGTTGCTGTTGCTCAGTCTCGGCCGGCTCGGGGTCGGCGTGTTAAGCGTCCGCAGGTTCGGACTCATGCTATGGCCTTGCGGAGTGCTACACCGACTTGGGCTCGCCAGGTGGCTTTGGTTTCTCAGGTCGTTCCGGTGGAACCCACTTGCTATTCTCAAGCAGTTGTTTATCCAGAGTGGCGAGAGGCGATGGATCTTGAGTTCAATGCACTGCTGCAAAATCAGACCTGGAGATTAGTTCCGTTTCAATCTGGAATGAATGTTGTTGGCTGCAAGTGGGTCTTCCGTGTCAAACGGAAGGCTGATGGGTCTGTTGAGCGGTACAAGGCTCGCTTGGTGGCAAAGGGGTTCAATCAGGTGGCTGGTCAGGATTTCTTTGAGACCTTTAGCCCGGTGGTCAAGCCTACGACGGTTCGGTTGCTGCTCTCTCTAGCTGTTTCCCGAGGTTGGCATATTCGGTAGTTGGACGTTCACAATGCGTTCCTTAATGGTTCTTTGGCTGAGACGGTTTATATGCGCCAACCACCGGGATATGAGGATAAGGATGCTCCGGGGCATGTGTGTCTACTTCAGCGCTCGCTCTATGGGCTCAAGCAAGCCCTCGTGCTTGGTTTGATAGGTTACACTCTTATCTTCTTTCTGTGGGATTTTGTCCGTCTAAGACTGACGTGTCACTGTTTGTTTATTCTGTTGGCTCTGTTCGTCTGTTTCTGCTTGTCTATGTGGACGATATCCTGGTCATGGGTTCTGATCTTGCTTCGGTCACTGGCTTGGTTGCTAAAATGGGCTCGGAATTTAAGATTCGGGACATGGGTACCCCGTCATTCTTTTTGGGTATTGAAACTATTTCAGTTGATGGTGGTCTGCTTCTGTCTCAACAACGGTATATGGCTGACATCTTGAAGCGGGCTGGTATGACTGATTGCAAGGCGTTGGTTACTCCTGTTGCTTTGAATCAGTCCACAGTTGATGCAGTCTCTCCTTATTCGGATCCGACCCAGTACCGCAGTCTCGCTGGGGCACTTCAGTACCTTACAGTGACTCGGCCAGACTTGTCGTTTGCAGTTAATAAGCTCTGTCAGCACATGCATGCGCCTACTACTGAGCATTGGGCGATGCTCAAACGTGTTCTTCGATATGTGAAAGGGACTCTGCATTTTGGCTTACGTATTTGTTGCTCTCCTTCAGACACTATTCATGCTTTCTCCGATTCTGATTGGGCTGGAGATCCGGGTGATCGGAAGTCCACGAGTGGTTTTGCGGTTTTCTTGGGCCGTAATCTGGTTTCTTGGGTCTGTCGGAAGCAGCGTACTGTGGCGCGTTCCTCCACTGAAGCTGAGTACAAAGCCTTGGCTGATGTTGCGGCAGAGGTGACGTGGCTCGTTTCTCTTCTGACTGAGCTTGGTTTTCCTCCAGCTGTACCTCCACGTCTATGGTGTGATAACTTAGGCGTTACCTACCTATGTGCTAATCCGGTGTTTCATGCTCGGACCAAGCATGTGGAGATTGATTATCACTTTGTTCGTGATAAAGTCGCCAAGAAGGAGATCCTTGTTCATTTCATTTCCACGAAGGATCAGCTAGCTGACATTTTCACGAAGTCGCTTTCTGGTTCGCGGTTTGCGTTTCTCCGGTGCAAGCTTAATGTTGCTGCCAACCTTCCGCTTGAGGGGGAGTGTTAGGAGTCTTGTGTAGTTGTGGTTTATTAGGACTCTATTGTCTACTTGTTATATTGTACACATACGTTGTTTACTGATGAATGACAGATAACATATTCTCATCATAAGTACTGGTAATATTTTTACTGTTCGTCTGAAAAGTTGTATTATGAATTTTGAAAGTTGACTTTTAATTTCTTTTTGCCTTTAATTATTGTTGAAAAATGAAATTAACGAAAAATATTTATTTATGTTAAATAAAAAACATTCATTTTGAAAGAAAATATCTTTTAAGATTTTTAGTCTAAATATATTTTTTGAATTCCTGTACACTCGACTTTTTTTTTTTTTTTTTGGTAGTGTCAAATAGGTAGGTCGGCCCATCATATGCTTGCTTACTATTCGAACGGGAACAAGTTGGCAGACTAAAATTTTGTAAATTATTGTGTGGATTATGATCCACACAGTGCTATGTGTACCATAACAAAAAGTACATTTTTAATATACTAAACGTACATTATTCGTGTACTGAATGTACATTATATAAAATAATGTATGTTTAGTATTCAAATAATATACTTTCCCTGAATATAATGTATATTGTAATATATTAAAAATACATTATTTGATAGTATGCCCACATAGGGCAAATTATGTTTCACAATTTTAGAACTCTATGTTCACAATTTTAGAACTCTATATTCACAATTATAAATCTCAATATAGAAAATTACATTACTCAATATTCACAACTTTTGAATTCTGTATTCACAATTTTGTTATATAGATTCAAAAATTGTTTTATATTATTGAATATAGAGTTATGAAATTGAGAATATAGAGTTATGCAATTGTGAATATACAGTTCTGAAATTGTGAATATAGAGTTAAAAAATTATGAATATAGAGTTAAAAAATTATGAATATAAAGTTAAAAAATTGTGAATATAAAGTTCTAAAATTATGAACATGGATTTGGGTCCACCTTGCAAGGTGGACTCGGGTCCATGGCATAACAACCATCTGCATAGCTATGTGGACCATGGTCCACGCAATACTGTTTGAGTTAGGCTAGGCTAGATCAAGTAATAAAAATTTTGGCTTGGTCTGACCCACTACCCAAAAATTAAAAATAATAAGTTTTATTTTTTATTTTTAATTTCTTTAGTTTAAAATTATTACATTTATTGATTTGTATATTTTTTATTATGATAAAATAAAAAATAAAAAATTATTCATTTATATATTTTTATTATAGTTATTAGTAATATTTATAACTAATCAGATTATATAAATTTTAATTCAAAATTTATTTTAATATAAAAATCACGAAATTAGTAAAATGACATAATTTTAAACTCTAAAAAATAATAATTATTAAAATAATAAATATTTTATAAAATGACTTTGTAATAGATTTATTTTCATTTCTTCAATGAATCAAAGAGAAAAAAATATATATGTAATTTTTGTAACATTTAGCCTCTTTTAAAAGAAAAAAAAACTTTCAGACAAATATTAAAAAAATAAAAATGTAATGCCCAATAATGTTGGGGAAAATACCCTTTCTGACAGTCGGAAAAACAAGAAAATGGAAAAACTTAAGCAAAACAAATTACAGCGAAATATAATCCACGTAGGATTAAATAATTACTTGCGATGAAGATACCACTCTCGGTCGAGTGGCCTTGGAAGAAGACGGGTGAGCTGTATGGACTCCGGGGTGGTTGGAAGCACGAGTCGTGTTGTCACTATCCTTAAAACCTTATTTGCCGCTTCCCAAGGTGCTGGAACGTTGCGGCCTAGGCTTCCCAGGATAAAACGTGCTACGATCCGCCGTTTGTGCACTCAAACTTGGATCCGGCGAACTAAACCGTGGGAAGAACGCAGATGGCTTGAAGGAAATATGAGCAGGGTTTTGAGGAGAAAACAGTGTATTCGTGTGTTCTTGTTGTGTGTTTTTCAAACCTGCTGCTCACAATGAATATGTAGTGAAGGATGGGATCATTGCATTAAATCTGGCATTTAATTCCCATTGAAATAAAGATTGGAATTAATCACATTAATTCCGTAATAATAAGAGTTATTTCTGAACGGATCCAGATGGTGAACGGTCGCAAATGAGAGGTCACCAAAATCGCTGTTCGAGACATCGTTCATATCTGCGTACCGTCGAGACATAGCTCGTGCGCGCGAGAGAGAGCATCTATGCTATACAAGTTACTTAGTCATAAAAAGTCCCTTGTATATATATAGTGGTGCAAAAGTTCATTCCAAACCAATGTGGGACAAAGCTACATAAGCTTTCCACACTTGAATTCCATCTCAAATGGGTCTACTTTGAGAATCAATTTCTCATTCACCCATTATCCATTTTGAGCGTATAATATATCGATTTCTTCGTCTAAGAACGAAGAATCCGAATCCACTTTGACCCGACCCAAAAATCGGAAGTGAACCCGCAAATATTTATACCACAAAATGGCCACTTAAAATGCCATTTTTAGTGCAATTTTCCAACAAATAATTCATATAAAATACATAAAAATACTCCGTATTATATTTTTGCTAAATAATGTTATCTATTTAAGACATATCTCACCTGAAATAGTTTACACAAATTTTTTTGTGTTTTTTCTTATTATATGAATGAAAACATTAGATCATAATGAAATGATATAATTTTTTAAAGTTTGTGTAGTATAATGGGACATCATGCCCTATGATCATGATTTACTTACCTCAGAAAAGTTGTTCAAAAGATGTGCACAGTTACAGCTTTTGATGACATTGTTGGTTGAAATTTTGATTTATCAAAACTTCAAAAGTGGAAAGGAATTCTATGTACTTGAGTATGCCAAAATATATTTAATTTCATTTTCCATATTTATTTTTTCACCCTTTTTTTCATTCTTTTCCAGTTTCCACGTGGTACAATGCATTAAACAAACCAGTTAAAAAAACACACACACAGAGAGAAAATAAACGGTTAATTGTGCTGCCTTATTTCATAATATAATATTAAGCAACTTATTGTAATAGGTGCGTAGTTTATGTACTTAGGTGTGTAGGTGCGTAGTTTTTCTTTCTTAAGGTGCGTAATTTCCTTTTTAAAGTGCATGGTTTGTGTGGTGAAACTTAAGGTGAGCGAACCTAAAGCTTAAGATGCGTAATTTCCTTTTTCTTTCTTAAGGTGCGTAATTTCCTTTTTCTTTCTTAAGGTGAGTTGTTTTCCTTCTTAATGTGTGTGATTTATATGCTTAAAGTGCGTGAGTTGTTGAAACTTAAGGTGCATTATTTAAAAACTTTAAGTGCGTGGTTTGTGTACTTAAGGTGCGTGGTTTGTATTTTTAAGGTGCTTTGTTTGTGTGCTTAAGGTGCGTAGTTTTCTGTACTTAAGGTGCACCATTGTAATGCTTAAGGTGAATAACCGCACAATTGCACAGGAACCTTTCCACGCACCTGAACCCTTCCATAGTTCCATATATATATATATATATATATATATATATAGAAATAAATTCAGGTGCGGCCGTGCTCTCCCGTGCAATGTTAAGAAACACACCACAATGTTACGAAATACACCACTCAATGTTAAGAAACACACCACAATGTTAATAAACACACCACAGTGCATATTTGTGTGGTGTGTTTCTTAACATTGAGTGGTGTATTTCATAACATTGAGTGGTGTGAACCGCACGGCCACACCTGAACCTGACCCTATATATATATATATATATATATATATATATATATATATATATATATATATATATATATATATATATATATTATTTTGTCCTAAATAATATGTGTAATTTACTATAGCCCTGTTTGGTAACTAATTAGCCTATCAGCCAATTTTGACCTATTTGACCGTTTTTAGTTATTTGACTTGGTTAAAAAATCAATATAAGTGTTTGGTTAATAAAGCTTTTTGTAACTCCAAAATACTAAATTTCAAAAGGCTCTCAAAGCAACATTTTCAATTAGCCTTTTGAGAAAAGAAATTATACCAAACAGCTATCAGCTAATAGCTAATTTAATTTACCAAACACTTTTCTAAAATCAACTAATATTATCAATTAATTACATCTTCTAACCCAATCAGCTAACAATCATTTACCAAATAGGGTCTAAATCTATAAAATATATAGTAACTCTTGGAGTTTTTGGTATGTGGTTTCTCCAATAAAATAGGTAATCCAGTTTACTTTTATAACTTATAACAATGTAGACTTGAGTCTAGACTCTAGACCTGACAATTATGGACACGACCCGTTAACATGATACGGAATCGAACACAAAATCAACGGGTTAGTGTTTATCTTTAACGTGTCCCATGTCATTAATGGGTTGACCCGTTATGCTTTGTGTCATAACGAGTAAACCCGTTAAACCTGTTAATATTGTCACAATCGTTATATCGTGGATCAGGGTCCATAGTGCACTGTGAACCATAGTCCGAAACGACGTTGTTTCGAATGTTAGTGGACGGTGGACGCGAATGACTTCAGGGAAAGACTTCCGGGAATACACGGAATCTTTGTCTAGAATACACAAAATGATTTGAGGGAATACACAGAATATTGACACAACTACATAGAAATCATCCTCCTAACATTCGAATACACAAAACATGTCACAACTTATGTTTAAGTACCCTAACATGAATACACAGAATCCTAGTCTACAATATATACACAGAATGCCTTCAAAAAATACACAGAAAATGAAAACACCAAATACACAAACACATCACTCATGTGTTTAAGTACCATCCACTAACATGAATACACAGAATCCTTGTCTAGAGTACACAGAATGACTTGAGGGAATACACAAAATAGTGACACAACTACACAGAAATCATCCTCCTAACATTCAAATACACAAAACACGTTACAACCTATGTTTAAGTACCCCTAACACGAATACACAGAATCGTAGTCTACAATACACAGAATGCCTTTCAAAGAATACACAGAATATTAACACAAATACACAGATCGACCGAAACGAGAAACGTGATTTCCAAAAAAAAAATTGTTAATTAAAATGACCAAAATGACGTCGTTTTGGTACGGGGTGTACAATGCATTGTGCACCTTGGTCCACGATATAAATTGTCATATTGTCGTGTTAACCCGTTTACACGAACCCATTTAGACAAACATGTTTATAACCCGTTAAAAACCATTGTCATTTAGGTAAGAATCATTGTCATCAATGAGATTACAAAAGATACCATGAACATGACTAAACTTGAATTTACTACATTAGGCGAAGATCCTACACCAATTATTGATGTTTAACAATCTAAAATTTGAATTTTTATTGTGTTCAATTTTATCCTAAAAACTAGTATGGAATTCTTTAATTGTGATTTCTGGATGTTATTTTATCATTTTATGAATGTTATAAATTAAATATTTTTTTTTAGTTGTTTGATAGATTGAATTGTAGGTTTTATTTCTTTTTTTTTTTGTATAACTTAAACGTAATTTTTTTTTGAATATATTAATAGGCTTAGCGATTTTAACGGGTTTTTTGTCATATCGTGTCGACACGACCCGAAACCTGCTAACAAAACATGTCTATCGTGTTAGCCCGTTAACTCGTTAAATAAATTTTATTCGTGTTCGTGTTAAAAATTTAAACCTGTTAACTTTAACGTCTCGTATCCGTGTTTAGCCTTATCGTGTCGTATTGTTATCGTGTCAATCCGTTAACAAACCTGTATACACTTGACATGTCTACTTGAGTCTTGTGTCTCTCCCCATGATCAATATAAATTCATACTGTGACTAAGTGGACGTACGTAGTTTTAACACCAAAGGTGAATTACTATAAAACTTGTGTTTTTTAGTTATTATTGTTGCATGATTATAGCTTTCTGTTAGTAGAATTCCATTCAATTTAATCGTAACACAACCCCTACTTGGAGAATGATTTGTTGAAAAAAATAACAAAAATGACATTTAAATGGTTATTTTGCGATACAAATATCAGTTTGTTGGCCCCGATAATGAGTGGATTACAAGTTTAGAGAGTGAATAGACTTGTATAATTTTAAAAACCTTTTTCGAAAACTTTAAGTCCAAGAAAACTTTAACTTACGATAGAAGTTTTGAAACAAATTACGTAGCAGAAAATGTTAACCCCGGCCCTTTTCAATTTCTTGCATGTATTTGATCTTATAAATTCTTAGGTTTGGTTAATTAATGCTTGAATGTAAATGCTTGTAAGTAAAGAGGGAGAGAGATGTGTCTACAATCCAGCGAGGGGATTAGTCACTGTATCCACGGTGGAAACTTTGGGCTACACCAAAAAAAAAAAAAGATAGATGTGGATCGACAAATCCAGCCTACTCCACTTTTTCCCTAAAAACTCCTATAGGAAGATTGCCCTATAACACATTAGTACAATAATGAGCACTTGAGCCTATAAGAGTTTACAGAAAAGGCATATATTCTGTTATATTGGCATAGAGCATTACAAGCTCATATATACACCTACAGAGAGAATGATAGAAACTAATGCACAGTAAAAGCTCTTATTCTAAGGGAAGAGACCATGAAGATAGAAACTGTTAGTGGGATAAAACAATAGCTAGGTGGGAGCCTTAATATGCCCCTGCAAGATGGAGGAGCCATCGGAAACTCCAATCTTGGAACGAAGAGCTTGAAACAATCGATGGCCAAGAGGTTTGGTCAGCAAATCAGCAACTTGCCAGTAGACGAAACATGATGCACAACCAACAACCCAGTGGCAACACGCTCACGAACAAAGAAGTAATCCAAGGCGAGATGCTTCATTCTTGAATGAAAGACCGGATTCTTGCACACATAAGACGCCCCCAAATTATCAGTGAACAAAATCGGCGGCTACAACAAAGAAACTCCAAGCTCAACAAGAAGATTCTACAACCACATTACTTCAGCAGTGACATTAGAAATCACCCAATACTCGGCCTCCGTCGAGGACCGAGAAACAATCTTCTAACGAACACTTTTCTATGAGACAACATTAGAGGCAAAATAGATAACGTATGCAGTAGTGGATCGTCCACAATCACCATAACCACCTTAGTTAGAATCAACATAGGTAGTAAGCCGAAGCTCAGAACTGGCATCAAGAGTTAAACCATAATCAAGAGTACCTTTCAAATACCGAAATACACGTTTAACTGCCTGCCAATGCAAGGAAGAAGGAGCATGCATAAACTGGCTTAACTTGTTCACAACATACGAGGCATCCAGCCGAGTGAACCCCATGTACTGCAAACGGCCTATAGCTCTGCGATATAAACTTGCATCAACCAATGGCAAACCATCCCCAAGAGCTAAAGTAGAGGTGGAACACAAAGGAGTATGAACATCCTTAGCGCAATCCATCTGAAAATCTTCTAACATATCCACAATATACTGGCGTTGAGATAAAAAAACAACGACAAGTAGCAGGCACCACTTCCATTCCGAAAAAGTGATCAAGAATTGACAAGTCCTTAAGAGAGAACCTAGCTGCCAGTTGCTTGACAAAACAATCGACAAAGGATAAATCATTTCCTGCAAGCACAATGTCATATACATACACTAGGAAATATACGACCACATTAGATCGACAGAAAATAAATAGAAAGTGATCAGTAGTAGCGCGACGAAAACCAAAATCAATCAAAAACCGAGAGAGCTCTAGGTACCAAGCATGAGGGGTGTTAAGAATAAATTGTAATTAGATTTTGATGAGCCAAATTGTATTTCTAGGATAAAAATTTTAGACCCCCAATTTTTATTTAAATTTTGAGTCATTTTATTTTGATCAAGAACAAGAAATATTTAAGTCCAAGAATTTCTTGAAGAAACCAAGAAACAAGAAGAGCTACAGATGGATCTCTAAAATCAGCCAAGAAATTAATTTTATGAAGGTTAAGTCAGGCTTGGAACATTTTATTGAAAATCACGCACGGTTGAAAATTTTCAAGAAGAGGAGTCACGGATGAATTAATTCAAAAGGAGCCACGGTCTAATTATTTTAAGAGATCAAGTCACGCTTGGAATTAATTCTTGAAGAAGAGCCACACTCTCTATTTATTAATGAGATGAGCTACGGTCTTTATTTATTCAAGGAGCCACGCTCTGAATTTAAGAAGATGAAGCTACGAGTGTTATTAAAGAGAGACCGGGGATCAAAACTCATAAGGAACATTTTAAATAATGAACCACGTACGGTATGAGCTACGCTTTTTAATCCAGGCTTCAAATCCTACTGGAAGCAAAATTAAAAGAATCAACCAAGGATTTAATTAAGGAGCTAGGGTATGAGCTACGCTGTTTGATCCATGCATCAATTCCTAATGGAAGCAAAATTAAAAGGATCAGCCATGAATTTAATTAAGGAGCCACGCTATGAGCCACGGTCCTAGAAGCTGAGTTTGAATCCCACTGAGAGTAGTTAATCCAAAAAGAGCAAAGGATTAAATATTGTGCCAATGAATTAATTCATGAGCCAAGGAATTAATTCATGAGCTAAGGAATTAATTCATAAAGTTAAGGAATTAATTCATTAGCCAAGGAATATATTCATCAGCCAAGGAATATATTTAAATTTCTTTTGTATCTAGCAAACTTGACTACTTATTAATTTGAGCCTAGATGCTATATCACCTGTGTGATTTAATTGATTAAATATGAGTATTGTGTGCATGGATTATACAATTTGCTATGTGTCTCTTGAATGCATGTGTATGCATGAAAGTGTATATTGAGCTTAGGAATAAGCTTAGGACAAGATTTAATAAATTTGCCTTTTTATGCATAAAATTCATTAATTAATTTGTGGCAAAATTTGTTAAACTTCCTTTTGAGTCACGCATGAGCCAGGGATTCCTTATGCTTCATTTCTTTAAATTGTTTTGGGAAACTTTATTACTCTATATACTTGCTTTATAGAAAATATTTTTACTTGCTTAAATATTTTATAACTTTGTTTCCATAATATTTCTCTTCTAGAATATTTGTTAGATGCCTTTATCTTGTGACTTATGTAATTAATCATGTATATTAACTTTTCCAATATATATATATATATATATATATATATATATATATATATATATATATATAAGTAATTATCCCAATTGTTGGGCACAAGCTTTTAAAATGGTCTCAATTTCCTCAAATATGTCCAATATTTATTTTTCTTTCGTGAATAATTAAAAAAAAAATTATTTTCCCAAAATTCCAAGGTCTATTTTGGTTAATCTTTTTTTTTTTTTTTTGAAAATAAACGTATTCATCAAACATTGAAAATTGGTTTTCAAAGAAAAATCTATTTTCCTATATGTTTTATAATTATCCCAAAGTGTTCTAGGTCTTATATAATTCTAACCTTTTTTCTCTAGAGTGGCCATAGTCAGACATTCTTCTAAACCTACACATTAGGTTTGCATGACATTTAATGCCCATGTCTTCTTAATGATGAAATCCATCAGAATTTGCGCCACCTACTCAAAAATTCCCCACCGCCAATCTCTCTGAAAATCTCTCAACAATGGCGACAAACCCAGTACCTCAGGGGAACCATCCATCAAATGTAGAAGAACAAGAAAATTTGAAGAAGCCTACCCTAGCTCAATTGGCAAAGCAGACTCACACTAGGCAAATACTACATGTTCCCGATTTTCTCAATGTGGTCGACCGCAAAAGTTTGGGAAATCAAAGGTTATGTACCTATCAATTCTCTGGTATATATGAAGAAGATGTTGCTGAGTTTTACTTACATTCATCAATAGATAATTTATCTATCAAGTCCATTGTGAATGAAACCCATGTTGAGATAATGCCTAGTGATCTAAGGGATATATTTGATTTGCCTGACTTGGAGGTTGATAATTATGTGTTTGATCACCAAGAATTTTGGTCTTTAATTTGAGGGGAAAATTCGTCTGTTACACCAAAATTTTCTAGTTTGAAGAACACATTGAAGTGGGAGTTTGAAAAATTCATTGACATATTATACAAATGCTTAGATTGTAAGACATCTAGCCTAGATGAGATAAAGACACAGAAAATTGCCTTGATGAATGGAGTATGGCAGGGAATTAAGTTTAATTGGGCTGAGTATGTTTACAATAACATTGCATTGTGTAAGAATGCTAAACCTGATAAACCTGATGAAACTTTTGTACTCAAAGAAATTGCAACAACATGTGGGTTATGGTTTTGTTATCTCTGAGATTATGAGGATGAAGCGAGTGACCCCAAGAAAGCCAAAGAATGTTGCTAGCTTCAAATATTTGTTTAGGAACCCTAAAGCCGAGGAAACCTACTGAGGCCTCTACCACCCGCAGAGATACTGCGGGTTCCGATGCTCCTAAAAAGAAAAGAGGAAGGCCAACAAAGAGAACTTCTAGAATTTCTGAAGGGCTAGGATCAAATGAAGCACCCCTGGTAGTTATGGAGTCTGAAAATGATACTTCAAATTTGATTGAAACTGCCATTGTGCATGTCATGCCAACTGGGACCATCAGCCATATCCACCATCACTGCCAACTGAAAATGTTTTTACAAATAATGAAGCTCTTATATCTCCACTGCAAATTGAAGGACTGGACTCTCAACTTGAGGAAAATATTCTGGAAAAAGGGAGTGAGCCTTTTTTGATGAAGATCCAACATTAGCTATTGAGTTGTTGAGGGTAAAAGAATGGAGAAAATGGAGATTGGAAGAGTATAAATCTCATATTTCAAGAGCTAGACCTGAGATTGAGAGGGAAGAATTATTTGCACTTGATTGGCTAGGAACCAGGGATATTAGCCACTGCTATCCAGATGTCTACAATTCAAAAAGTTTATACAAACAAAGTGCATGCTAAGTTGGCAAGATCTAAAGAAAAGTTGCTGGTTATGGAGGAAAGTTTCTATGCACTATCTGTTGAAGATTTTGAAGAGTTAGATCAAGCAAATCTCCAAGAAGGATTGCAGAGATAAATTGTGGATTTTCACCACTTTCCAGAAGAAGCTTCAATCTTTCAACATGATGGATATGCCATGACACAGGGGGAAGGTCTTTCAAATGCAAATGAGAGGGAAATTCAAATTTTGAATGAGGTACTAGTTTAAATTACAGTTGAGGAACAAGATGTGGAACCAATCACGGTTCCAAAGCAGGATCAAGTCACGGTTGTAGTTGAGAATCTAGTTGAGGCATGTGTCATAAATGAAGCTCAATTTGAAGTACCAGTTGAGGATCTAGTTGAGGAACCAGTTGAGAAGGAGACAACAACTGAAGTTGAGGAACAAGTCATGATTCCGAATGTGACTAGCTGAGAATATTCAAGTTGAAATAATCTGTGAAGGGGTAGTTACTGCTCAAGATGAGACTTTGAATTGGTGGAAACTAATTTGGATGAAAGTTAACATGAAACAGACGTGCTAACTGCAACACAATCACATGAGATGGATACTACTGAAAATCTTCCAAACACTTTGGAAGATACTAATGAAAATTTGTTTGATAATCTTATTCATACATAGGTGATTGATGAAGAACATTGGCAGGACTTTGAATCTGATGAGGAAGAAGCAAGCTTGAAATCAACCAAGAGAAGGAAAATTATCATGTTTGAATCTTCTAATTCAAGTAAAGATGATGATGATGATGAAATGACATTGCCAACTGAAGAAGAGGGAATGCAGCTCATCACAGTTTCCATTCACCAAAAAGAAAGAGAATTAGCCACACCATTAAAGCAGATGACGAAGAATTTGACCAAGAATATAGTTGAAGATGATGAAAACTTGTTGAGCAGTTTATTTATCAAAGTGAATGAGTGTCAAGAAGACAACAGCACAAGGATTGCCAATGCAATGGAAGTTAGGGGAGATAATCAGAAGCATATTTATGAAGATATATACAAGCAAATGACAAGTTTAAGTGATCATCAGAAAAACTTAAACAAAACAATGAGAAGAAAGAAAAGGGTTGGGATGAAAGATTTGTAGCATTGTCAAAGAAAATTGAAGCCAAAAGATGCAGAGGTAACAACTTCACACTAGCTCAATGCCAAAGTCTACTAAAGGTAATTCACCAACAAGAAGATCAAATCTCTGCTTTGCATAATGAATTATCTACTTTTAGATGTGAGCATACTGCTAAAGTAGATAAAATTGATAGTAATGTTGAGAAGTTGCTTGATTATGCCAAAAAGGGGGGAAGAGAGCAGTCATTTGGCTCTCGGAACCTTTATTCCTATTGAAAGCAGTGTTGGGAGAGGAAAAAGGAAAATGAGTTTTTGGATTTTCAGGTTTTGCATCTAAGGATCCCAGACCAAAATTTGGAGCTATACAATATTTCAGTGATGACAGAACAGCTCCCTACACCATGAAGGATGTTCCTGGTATCATGAGGAAGCAACTGGAAGGAGATCAAAGACTATGGGTTACAAAGAAGAATCAGGAACTGAAGAAAGGGAAAAGCCCAACAAATTCAGATGGTTCAATCATTTGAAGATTTGTACTAGGTGTATTGCCAGGAAACAATGTCACAGAAGCCTACCACTACTACATCACTGGCCAAGTTTATGATGAATATTTTGTTGATGAGTATCTTGAAGACTTTAGGAAGCTTAGGGAACACATCAATGAGATGCTAGAGAAAAGATCCATGGAAAAATCAAGAACATGGCTCTTTGGTAATGTATAATTTTTTTTTTTTTTTTTTGTTTTGAACTACCTTACTGCTATGTAAGATTAACAATATGTTGGTATTTTGTGTTTATGTTATTATGTGGTGCTTGATCGTTTATGCTTATCATGTTTTAAGAACTGTTTTTAGATCTAGCTTGTATCAAATGCATGTCTGAGAATCTGGTTCAATAAAAATGAGGAAGGAGTTATTTTTTTTCTCAGATATGCATGTAGGAATCTCTTGTTATCTAAAACAATTCTTCCAGGTCATATATCCTTGTTAAACTAATTTATTGGCTAGTCAAAATAAAATAAAAAAAAATTGAAAATATTTTCAAGAATAAGCCAAATGACTGAGTATAGGTTTTGGCATCATCAAAAAGGGGGAAATTGTTAGGAATAAATTGTAATTAGATTTTGATGAGCCAAATTGTATTTCTAGAATAAAAATTTTAGACCCCATATTTTTATTTGAATTTTGAGTCATTTTATTTTGATCAAGAACAAGAAATATTTAAGTCTAGGAATTTCTTGAAGAAACCAAGAAAGAAGAAGAGCTACAGATGGATCTCTAAAATCAGCCAAGAAATTAATTTTATGAAGGTTAAGTCAAGCTTGGAACATTTTATTGAAAATCAACCACGGTTGAAAATTTTCAAGAAGAGGAGTCACAGATGAATTAATTCGAAAGGAGCCACAAGTCACGCTTGGAATTAGTTCTTGAAGAAGAACCACACTCTCTATTTATTAATGAGATGAGCTACGGTCTTTATTTATTCAAGGAGCCACGCTCTGAATTTAAGAGGATGAAGCTACGGGTGTTATTAAAGAGAGGCTGGGGATAAAAACTCATCAGGAACATTTTAAATAATGAACCACGGTATGAGCTACGCTTTTTGATCCAGGATTCAGATCCTACTAGAAGCAAAATTAAAAGAATCAACCAAGGATTTAATTAAGGAGTGATGTTGTGGGTTTGTGGTGAGTGAATGTGAAGGTGGTAAAACGAAGAGTCATAAACTCCCCGAGTGTCGTATCTCTCGCGGATGGCAAATTGGAAAATATACGGTTTTGCTATCTCGGTTTGTTTGAATAACGTTAAGATTGAGCTTATGGATGTTGGTAAAAGGAAGTGTTAAAAGGCAAAGGTTGATAAAATAAAGAAGTAAACAAAGGGAAATAAAGGCGGATGGGGCTAAGATATCATGGGGATTGGTTCAAGGCGCAAGATAGAGTGTTGATTTCTTTTGAGTGATGGTTGAAGGAGCTTGGAACATTGTCCTGAGTGGCGTCACACTCAAGCTCCCAATCCTCAGTCGGTTGGGGAATTTCATCAAACACTTTGTCTACAAGTTCCCTCCGGATCTCATCTTCTCAGATTGAGAGCGAGAGATGTGGGTAGTGGGCTACATCTCTTTGCGATATCTCGTCAAAGAGATGATCCTATACTCTTGGAGAGATCGGGACCCTCGATCCAACAAGATCATACAAAACATACAAACAAATTCAACATTCCCCAAAGAAATCAAACTCATTCATCAAATCAGATCATGAACACCAATCGTCCATTCTATCTAGCCCCTATCCTAGGGATTAGCCTCTCATAGGCTTTAACAACATCACATCATTGAAATAGAAAAACATATCTACAAGATCAAGATTAAAAGCAAACAACTTTAAGGAAGAGGAAAAGCAAGAGAAATCCAAAGAGAAAATAAGTCTTTAATGGAAGAAGTTACCCAAAAGATCTCCAAGGTGTGAAGATCCAAGTTCTCCTCTCTAAGGAGCTTCTCCTCCCCCTCCAAGTCCTATCTAACCTAACCTAAAATTGTAGAATGGAAATTGAGAAAAAAAAACTCTCTAAACCTAGCTGAAATGTCCCTTAAATACTAAAACATCGCGCAGATTTCTGGTGCCGTCCCACGTCTGCCACACACGTGTGGACTGGCATGGATAGTTACTGAAATATTTCTACGCCAGCTCACACGCGTGGTGAGGCTCGTGGGCGTGGTCCCTTCATTTTCGTTTCTTTTGTTGTTTCCGGTTTGGTCTTCGTGTGTTCCCATGTGGATTGATTCTTCTTTTCAATGGTTTATGCTCTCTTTTGGTTGATTTCAGCCTTCAATCGTGTGGGATTTCTTCAAAACACTCCACACAGAACTCATTTGCAATTTGTTAGTAAAATAACATGTAAACACGTAATTGCATTCTTTAAGACTCTGTTTTGGCAAGAAATCAACTTAATAAGTCCTAGATAATTAGGTACTTTTGGCGTCTATCAAGGAGCTACAGTATGAGCTACGCTGTTTGATCCATGCATTAATTCCTAATGGAAGCAAAATTAAAAGGACCAGCCATGAGTTTAATTAAGGAGCCACGCAACGCTATGAGCCACGGTCCTAGAAGCTGAGTTCGAATCCCACTGAGAGTAGTTAATCTAAAAAGAGCAAATTATTAAATATTGAGCCAATGAATTAATTCATGAGCTAAGAAATTAATTCATGAGCCAAGGAATTAATTCATGAGCTAAGGAATTAATTCATAAAGTCAAGGAATTAATTCATTAGCGAAGGAATATATTCATCAGCCAAAGGAAGCTCAAGACACACATCTGACAAGAATTAATTACAAAGCATGGAGATTACTTGCAATATTAGGAAAATATTTCAAAGTCAAAAATCATCCTGACATCTGATAAAAGTTGAAATTATTTTCAACATTTCTACACAGCAGAATCTCAAGTACAAGATTTCAAATTTTGAAATTGTCTATCTCCAACGGGCAACTTCAAAAATTCAAAACTATAAATAGTTGAAGACATAAAGAAGGAAGAACAACCAATCACACAACACAAATTCTACGCATGCTGAATACAAGTGCTATACAAAAATTAAGAGAGCGAAATTCTTCAATATTTAATCTAGAGAAGATACTAAACTATTTCAAATAAATATTCTGAGAGTCTCTTAGAGTTGGAGAAAGAAAGAAAAATTGTTTTCATTGTAAAACAAATTCCCTACTGAGTGTGGGTAGAGGGTTGAGTAGCAAAGGAGTTGTGAAAGCCCTAGGGAGTGCAAGCTTTGTGCAGAGGCACTCAAAGTGAGATTAGTGCTGGCTTTGTGTTCAAGGCACTGAGGATAAGTTGTAAAAGTGTTGAGTTAGGAGAACTACCACTGGTGCAATCACTATTGTAACTTTTTTTTTTTTTTTGAAAACTATCACTATTGTAACTTGGTGAAGGAAGATATTGAATTTCTCCTTGGAGTGAAAGGAGTAGAGTGGAGTAGGAGGATTACACCACCTCCGAACCACTATAAATCTTTCTATCTCTTTACTTATTATTTTCACTTATAGCACATTCACTATTGCATGCTAATCACTTGCTAACCCAATTACTATTCACATTATTTCTTTGCACTAACCTATCTTGGTTTGATACTTCTCACGTTTGCATGCAAGCTAATTTTTTTTTTTTTTGCATAAATCTTATTTGAGCTATTTCAAGTTTTTATATCATATTGCATGCAGTAAATCTCTACATTATCACTTCATTTTTATTACAACACTTTACATTTAAATATTCCGATGTGCACTTCAAGTGAAATTTAATTTTATTTGGAGTTGAAATTACGAAGTGTTAAAAATTACTTTGTTTGAAAAGTCTATTCACCCCCCCTCTAGACTTTTCACCACCCTACCGGGACCAATAAGTGGCCTGCTTAAGGCCATAGATAGCCCTTTTCAACCGACAAACATGTTTGGGAAAACGAGTGTCAACAAAACCCGGGGGTTGATTGATGAATACCTCTTCATGCAGCGTACCTTTGAGGAATGCGTTATTAACATCTAGTTGATGCAGCTGCCACCCGCATGCTAACACAATGGTAAAAACCACACGGATGGTAACCGGCTTGACAGCTGGATTGAAGGTGTCATGGTAATCCCGACCATGTTTTTGCAAAAACCCCTTCGCCACAAAACGAGCTTTGAATCGGTCAATAGAGCCATCCGATTTTCGCTTTACGCGAAAAAACTCACTTACAGCCAATAGAGGAGCAACCATCCTGAGAAACCAACTCCCTAGTCCCATTAGCAAGCAACATAGAGTACTCATCAGTCATAGCTTGCTTCCATCTATCATCAGCCAGAGCTTGTTTAACAGTTCGAGGTTCATGCGCTAGCGGAATGGAATGACTAGTAGTAAGATTAACATAGTTGTCACCAAAATACCTCAGATTGGGTTTAGTGACCTGACGAGACGGTTGTCACAAAATAGGTGCAGTAGGAGTAACCTGACGCAGACTAGACAAGAGAAAAATTAGAAGCTTGTGGAGAGCTTTGTAGGGGTTCCGATTAGGAGTAAGGGATCGACGCAGCTCCCGACAAAGACGAACCAGAGGATACATGAATTAGAGTTGGAAATAAGGTAGAATTGAGAGGTAAAGATAGACTAGGTTGGCTGGAACCAGCGCCAATATGAGTGTTGGAGGACAAAGTCGGCTCTGACCATGCTAATCGAGTAAAGAGAAATTCATGATTAATGAAATGAACATGTCTGGAGATATAAACACGACCAGAAGTGGGATCGAGACACTTGTAAGCCAACTGGTTTAAGGAATAGCCAATAAAAACACACGTTTTTTACTTGGGTAGTAGTTTGGTTTGATTATATGGACGTAACTAAGGAAAACTTAGGCATCCAAAAGGTTTTTGTTGAAGAGCACTTGAAAGGGTGACTTATTACCCAAATCCGGAGTAGGAAGTCTATTAATCAAATAGACAGCAACTTGAAACACATATGACCAATACGAATTAGGAATATTAGAAAAATATAGCAATGACATATCGGTCTCAACAATGTGTCGATGACAACGCTACACCATTCCATTATGTCTAGGAGTGTGAGGCGGAGTAGTGAAATGAGAAATACTTCACCCCCATTTTATTATAATAAACAGAGATTATTGGGAGATTAAAAAACTTCTCAATTAGTCTTTTAAACGGCGGAAACACGACAAACACATCTAATTTCCATTTAAGAAGGTATAGCCAAACATATTTGGAAAAATGATCAACAAACACATTATAATAAGAAAACACATAAACCAAAACATCTATGGTACCCCAAACATCCGTATAAAGTAAGTGAAGAGGTTTAGAGCTTGTCATTGAGGATTGAGAGAATGGCAATTTATGACTTTTATTTATGTAACAAGACGTACATTTGTAGTTATTGACCGAAGCTAAATCATAAGATACCTTGTTACATTTTAAAGTAGCTAATAAAACTCTATTGGAAGGGTGTCATAGTTTGTGATGCCATTCCGACACAGAGAAAACTTGCCTAACATTGACCACAGGTTGGACAGAGTAAAAGACAGAGTAAATATCATGGAAGGTTTCCCAACGCATTAGAGGCACCCCCCCGTGTGAAGATCCTTCACAATAAAATAAGTGTCAAAAAATTCTACTGAAACTCTATTAGATTTGCATAATTTAGACACTGAAACCAAGTTTTTGCGCAAGTCAGGAACACATAGTACATTGTGTAATGTTAACGGGCGAAATGGAGTAGGAATAGAAGTGTGACCAGTGTGGGAAATGGGTAAGGAGTTACCATCACCAAGCACGACCTCATCAGGTCTAGGATATTCTTTAGAAGCTTGTAGAAATTATGGGTTGGATACTGTGTGATGAGAAACACCACTATCCATCACCCATTGTTGGCCAAGCTAAGTACTCGTTGAAGTTGTATTGATTGTCGAAGACTGATTGCGATTAACACTTTGCAAACATGTCACTTGAATATTGTGTTCCTTCAAAAACTTAGCAAGCTTACGACAATACCAAGTGTCATGGCCAGGAAAGTTACAGTAATGACAGAATCTACCCGAACGAGTGTTATTTCCTCCTTTGGTTCGGCGATTAGTGGCATACCCTTGCCCTCGTGAAGAATGATCACAATCGTGATAGGAACGTCGCTCCAAAGCATTTGCGATGGCTATGAGCGAACACGACGAGGCTTCATTTTCCTTCAAAACACGTTCATAATCTATGAGGACATCCAATAGTTCCTCGAAAGAGAGAGAAGTTTCACGAACCCGCACTACTGCCATGATCGGGTTAAACTCCTCTCCAAGTTGGGTGATAATATGGACAACAAGGTCCTCGTCCAAAATAAGACTGCCTACAAGAGATAGATAATCGGCAATAGACCTCATCTCCTTCATGTAGTCTAGGACAATTCTCAAATTTTTGGGGGTTCTTGGTAAGCCGAGCTTTGAGTGAGACAACTCGCCCCTAAGATGAGGTAGAAAAGCTCGCAGCAAGACGCGTCCAGGCTTTAGCTACTGTAGAGACCGAAGATATAATGGGTTGAATGGTGTCTAAGCAGCTACTTAGGAGGGCACTGACCAAAATTTGGTCTTGTTGAAACCAACTAATGTAACATCAACAAACTGAATTGGAGCAGTGATAGTGCCATCAACATAGCCTACAAGATCCAATCCGATCACCGTGGATTGGACTTGCCATCTCCACACGGGAAAGTTGGTGGAGGTTAATTTAATTGGAAAGTGCGACAGAGCCGTGAGGTGAACGATCGGGTAAGGTTCAAGAGCCATCATGATAAAGAGAGAGCAGCAAGGGAAAGAAAAAAAATAATGATAATAATATACCCACTAGAGTGAAATTGATACTGTATAAGAGTTTAGGGAAAAGGCATATATTATGTTATATTGGCACAGAGCATTACAAGCTTATATATACACATATAGAGAGAATGATAGAAACTAATGTACAGTAAAAAGCTCCTATTCTAAGGGAAGAGACCATGAAGATAGAAACTATAAGTGGAATAAAACAATAGCTAGGTGGAAGCCTTAATAGAGCCTTGACCACAGAGCCGATATCAAGTCTCAAGTTTTTTCACAAATGTAAATTACTTGTTACTTTGCATCTTTCTACTTCTCCAAGTAGAGAGTGTTGGTTAATCATAAAAGTTGTGTTGAATCCCCAACTTGATGTAAATTTGTCTTGAGAATTGAGATGATCTTCATGAAGTTTGCCAAAGTTTTAAGCTTCATCTTGAATTTTTGCTCTTGATTGAGTATCTCTCTCACTCGTCGTGGGTTTGATTGCTTGTATCATTATGAATTCTCTCTTAGTAATTGTAAATTAACCAACACCTCATTCAGCTTTGAATGAAGGTAGTTATTGACCCATTTGAATATGCCCGTTGGAGAGAATGATTTCAAATGTTTATTGCCCTTCATGTATTGACCAACGTGTAATACATAGGTTGCTTTTGTTAAGATTTCCAATTGTTGTCTCTATTTTTTTGCCTGCATTTTGCTTTCTATACTGCACATTTTGTCTTGGCTATTTTGAAAATCTTTCTTTGAAAATGTACATAGGATTCTTTTTCCTTTTGTAACATTCCTTGTGCAATGTCTGATTTTAAGGAAGTTTACTGTTTGTCATAGAATGTCTACACAGTTGATCTATAAAGTTATATTGACTTCTCGTAACTTTTCGTACCATTCCTTAGCAACCTTCGGATTTGACTTTCCTTGAGTCAATCATTTACTTTCTGGAAGTGTTAACTATTCACTCAATTAATTTTTCATTCCCAATTTTCCATTCATTGTTGGTTTTTCCATTATTCAACCATTTAACCTTATGGTCTTCAACTCTTCGTCTTCAAAGTATTCAGCTTTCCAGTCTTCAATCTTAACTTCTCAAATCTTTACCTTTTCGGAACTTGGCTTCTCGAAGATGACCTTTCGGAAGTTATTGTTCTGACCTTCTGAGACTTAACTATCCTGAGATTACTTTTCTAACTTAGTTTTACTTTTCAGTTTTTAACTTTCTAGATAGTAAAGTTCATCATCTAAGTGAACTTTTTGAATTTACATTGAAAATTTTCCAATTCTAAAAAATAAAAACTAATTGTGGATGACCTAACTTTTGTAAGTTGTTTGGTATCACCAAAATCTAACACTTGTTCCTAACACAGATGAGTCCAATTATTATTTTGGTCGAGTCAAAGTCGATTCGAGTTCTCCTAAGTGAGACGAAGAAATTGATATATTGTAAGCGAAAAACGAATAATGGGTGAATGAGATATTGAGTCTCAAAGTAAACCCATTTGAGTTGAAAAATAATGGTGGAAACTGGATAGACTTAGAAGAAGCCTTTATGGCACACTATGGAATGGGAAGTGAGTTTGCTCTAGTATAAATACAATTCCCTTTTAGAAGGAATTTGAATTGTATAGCATAGATGTTCTTTCTCTCGTGCAAGGGAGGCATGACGACTTGACTCATGTGTTCTACCTTGTTCTCTTGTTTGCTGAATGTATTGTCTCAGTGCCAAACGTTAAATAAAAAATTTGGCAACCCTTTCGTTTTTGTGCTTTATTTTGTGAATTATTTTGATCTATTCCAACATTATTTTGGACAGGGTATATTTCAGTATAGTTCAGTATAGTTCTGTTTGAGTATCTGTCTTATCATTGATTTAGTATATGACTGTTAGATCAGTAAGTGAGTCAGAGATAAGACTTAGTGCGGAATTAAAGCAAATAGAAACAAAAGACACACGATATTGTTTACCTAGTTCAATACAACAATATCTACGTCTAGGAGACCACCATCAGTAAGTCTGATCCAATCCACTATCTCAACTAGTCAATCATACATATGGTAAAGATATCGCAATCTCAACCCAATGTGTGTTATACCTCACAAGGTAGCAACCCAATCTGATGAAGCCTATAGAGGATTGTTGAGGCGGGAATCCAAGCAACTAGCAATCCAAAGAGTCCCTCATTTGGAGATCCACGTTGTCATTGTCCAATCCACTAACTTACTCACCACTGCACCACAGTTGTATGGAGTACGGTCCATAATTTAGCACAAGGAAACTTATCTTCTCAATAAAGCAACTTCGCACAAATCATGATGGTATTGAGAAGATGATGATGATCGAATGAATAAACTCTTAAACTCTCATAGAAGAAGAATATCTCAAAATAATCTCTGGTGTATGTAAAGTCTCAAGGCTGCAAACTTCTTCAAATATATAATGAGTCTTCAAATCTTGGATGACAAGTAATCCTCTAGAGTTACCATGTAGACGTAGATCACTTGCCATACTCCTTCTAAGAAACATTTGACTTCTAAAACTCTAGTTTCAAAAAACATCAATTATATGAAAATTGCTCCACCGGTCCTGAGGTAAGTCGGTGAAGATATTCAATCATGTTTCCAAATCTTCATTGGTGCAGAATTTGTTCGATCAAAGCCTTCATCAGCAACACAACCTTCACTAATGTAGGATCTGGTCTTGCCAGAAACTTCTTTAGTAACTTAAGACCTACACTTATTTATTTGCACAATATAACCAATTATAAACATAGGGTTTACAATCATAAACACTAACAACATTATTCCATTTTTCCATTCAAATAATATTTCAATTTGAACAAAACACTTGATTGTTTCACTTTATTTATTTATTTATTTATTATTA
Source organism: Ipomoea trifida (assembly GCA_003576665.1). Lineage (NCBI taxonomy): Eukaryota > Viridiplantae > Streptophyta > Magnoliopsida > Solanales > Convolvulaceae > Ipomoea > Ipomoea trifida. The sequence goes on from CP025648.1 coordinate 9,933,331, forward strand.
TTATTATTATTATTATTATTATTATTATTATTATTATTATTATTATTGATGGAATTAATTAACCATGGGACTCGAATTAACTAAGACCAATTAATTAAAGGAAATAAAGACAAGATATAAGGCTTCAAGGAGACAAAGTGCCTTGTATTATGTTGCTCATGTAATGAGAGTACAAGAGATGTCTAGATTGTTAGAGTCATTAGGCTGGTGTGTGGTTCATATTATTTTGACTAAGCTACTCCCTATTATGTTAGGGTAAGTTAAATCTCATGTATCTATTGTATTACTTGTAAGTTAGTGTTGATCAATTTGAATATACGAGATAATACTTTCACTTGGTATCAGAGCATGGATGGTGGCGGTCGTGACAGTGCGTTCCGATGAATGAGTCGACGTGGGTGAAGGGGAGGAAAATTTGGAAACCTATCGCTATCTGATACCAATTCGGAAGCTCCGGCCACAACCCCAAATCCCTTAACCTCCGCTCATCACTTTGTACTATTCTTGTGAGGCCAAGGGCTGCTTGGCTATGTCGACGGCAACCTCTCCTGCCCGCCGGCTGTCCTCACCTCCGTCGCTGCTACCGGATCCTCTGAGATGACGAACACCACCACACTGAATCCGGCGCACGCTGTTTGGGTCCAACAGGACCAGTCTATTCTGTCGCTTCTCATCTCGTCGCTCTCCGACGAGGTGATGTACCTTGCCGTTGGAAGGATAACCGCACGCGAAGTATGGCTCTCCATTACGGCGGGGTTGGGATCTTCGACGCGGGCACGATGTCTCAATTTACTTGGGAAATTCCAGAGTCTCCGTCAAGGTGACAGCTCTCCGGTGGAATTCCTCAGACGAGCACAATTGCTGATCGAAGACTTGGCACTCGCCGGTTGCACCATCTCCCTTGATGAGCAGAATCTTTACGTATTCAGAGGGCTCTGGCCGGAGTTCCGCCCGATGGCTGCTTCTCTCACGGTCTCAGGTACCCCAGTTTCAATTCCGCTATCAGATATGCAGATCGCACGGGCGCACCGCCATCTACTGCTAGAAGCGGTATTCCGGCCAGGCCTCCCACTAGGCGAATGTCGCGGTTGCTGATGACTCCACTGCGACGACTGAGGTTCATGCGTGGTACCTAGACACGGGTGCTTCGTCGCACGCCACTCTGGACTCGGCAGTAATGACGCGGGTAGACTCCTACACTGGCGGTGATGTTCTTCGCGTCGGTAACGATAAACGGTTAAATATTTCAAGTATTGGTCATGCAGTAATTCCGTCTAAATCCAGATCTTTAATTTTTCCAAATATATTACATGTGCCTGATCTTTTTGTGTCACTTTTATTTGTTCAACGGTTCACAACTGAAAATCAAGTCTTTTTTGAATTTCACCCGAATTTCTTTGTTGTAAAGAACTCTATAACCAAAACGGTGATCCTTAAGGGTCCTAGCACGGGTGGCTTATACAAGCTCACAATTCCTCGATCTCATGTTGCATTCTTAACTGCTCGGGCCTCGTCCGATGTGTGGCATCGTAGGTTGGGCCACCTGCATGCTCGCGTGCTTCAGCGTATTCTATAGGATTGTCCGGTCACTCAGAATAAATCCGGTACGTCACAGTTGTGTTCTCCTTGCCAACTTGCCAAGTCTTCCCATTTCCCTTTAGCTAGAATAAACTCTCGTAGTGATAGTATTTTGGACCTTGTGTACATGGACATTTGGGGTTCTGCCCCAGTTATTTCTGCGAATGGTTTTCGCTACTTTGTTTTATTCGTGGACGATTTTTCTCGTTTCTGTTGGTTTTATCCATTACGTTCAAAGTCTAACATTTATAAGGTGTTTGATTTATTTTGTAAAATGGTAAAACACATGTTTTCAAGGTCTATTAAATCTATACAATCTGATTTAGGGGGTGAATATCGTCGTTTGCATGTCATTTTCTGTTGGTATTGTGCATAGGAATTCTTGCGCCTACACGCACGAACAAAATGGCCGGGTAGAACGCCGTAATAGACACATTGTCGAAACCGGCTTGGCCCTACTACCCGATAGTTCCGTATTGTTAAAACACTGGGATTCGGCTTTTGAAATAGCCACCTACCTTATTAATCGCTTACCTACCCATGTGTTACAGCTCACTAGTCCATACTACCAGATACATAAAACCCAACCAACATACACTTTTCTGCAAGTCTTCGGGTGTCAATGTTTCTTGTATCTTCGGCCTTACAACCGTCACAAAATAGAGTTCCGCTCTGCACCCTACGTATTTCTAGGGTATCCTAAGGGGTTACCGCTACATGAACCTTAATATTGGAAAAACCTTTATTTGCCGTCATGTTCGATTTAACGAGTCTATATTTCCCTTTGCATAAGATACATTTTTACAGGTCCAGACCAGGCTTCCCGAGCCTAGTACACCATGGGGTTCTAGGCCTATACTGCCCACTGTTCCAGCTCCAAGTGGGCCATCGGTGTCCATGTCACCGACTGAAAGCACTACTGGTGTCCCCATCCAAAGGCGTGGCCTGTGGGCGCAACCGCAAGAACGAGCTCTGGCACAGGACCAGGCACACACCATGAGGCTCTGCCACATGACATGCGGCACAGGTGAAGAATTCCATGCACTCACAGCATCTAAAGACCCGAGTTACTATTCTCAGGCTATGGGCCACCGGCAGTGGCGTGACACCATGGACCAGGAATTTAATGCCCTGCTCCACAATAACATATGGCGTTTGGTTCCCGCTGACCCCGGTATGAACGTCATTGGGTGCAAGTCAGTCTACCGCACCAAACATAAGGCAGATGGCTCAATAGAACGCCATAAGGCGCGCCTCGTGGCCAAAGGGTTTAATCAGGTGGCTGGTGAGGACTTCTTCGACACATTTAGTCAGGTGGTCAAACCGACTACGGTTCGCATTCTTTTTTCCCTCGCGGTCTCTCGCGGGTGGACTCTACGTCAACTGGATGTCCACAACGCCTTCCTAAACGACCACCTAGCTGAAATTGTGTATGTTAGGAACCCGGAACTCTTGATTTTGATGATACCAAAGACTAGAGGAGACCCCCCCCCCCCAAACTTTTTCTTTGTCTTTTTTCACTTAATAGGCAGAATACTGGTTAAGGACTAGTCTCAACGAGTTCATAACAGAACCGAAGGTAACCTTCAACCGAAGACTTAGGAGCACTCAAGGACGAAGACTTGAAAACCGAAGACTTACCAAGGCCGAATATTGGAAGGGTCGATCTCTTAGAGAAGACCGAATAATCAAGATGATTTATTCGAGGAGATGATGAGAAAATGATAAGGTCAGTCATTCTCACGAGTACCTAAAGCATAAAGACTCTAAAGACATTCTCTGAAATATTGTCTTGTCCATAGCCTTGATGTTGTGAATGATCAATGACAAACGGATTCTAGGAATCAATCCCAAGGAGCATTAAAAGTCATGTCCTTTTGTGTAAGACAAAAGACAAATTGTTTTTACAATAAAGTAGACAAACGGCTAGAAAGTATTGACATTCACATGGGTCTACTATTACCCAGCGGATGTTACACACTGGACATAGGCTTTGAAAATTTTGATTTCCCTCAAACGAAATCAAAATTCACATCTATAAATACCCATGCTTCATATCATTTGGAGTTGCTGGTTCATATATGCAATAGGCAAAATATTCGAAAAAGCTCAAACTCATGATCTAGTTTTTAAGAGAAATCTTGTGCTATCTAAGTGTTGAATCAAGAAGCTCAAGCCAAGTTTTCATGTTGGAAAAAAGTTCAACCCTTCAACCAACCTCTACTTGAGAGAAGTAGAAAGAGGCAGAGTAAACTCAGAGAAGTTGAAAAACCTACACAAGCGTAGCTGCATAGCTTTGTGATCAAAGGAGCGCGTTGTGGGATGATATTGTACTATCAAAGGAGATAATAGTGTAATCCTTCACAAGTTGTGAAGAATAGTGGAGTAGGTTTCATTAACAGCCAAACCACTATAAAAACCAAGCCTAACTCTCCTAAAGGATTTCTACTTGCAAAAGTTTTCAAAACCTAGTGAGTCTATTCAACCCCCCCCCCCCCCCTTCTAGACTCACTCCTCTATCAACCAGGACCAACAGTGTACATGCACCAATCCCTAGGCTATGAAGACCCGATACACCTCGATCACGTCTGTCGACTCCAGAAGTTGCTGTATGGGCTGAAACAGGCGTCTCGGGCCTGGTTTAAACGGATTCATGATTTTTTGCTAACCGGAGGTTTTATAGGTTCCAAGACCGACGTCTCTTTGTTTCACTACTGGGTTGGTACCTCGCATGTCTTCCTGTTAGTCTATGTAGACGACATTATCATGGTGGGCGACGACTCAACCTTAATTGATGCACTGCTGCGTCGTCTCTCCTCCACCTTTAAGATTCGAGACCTCGGCACGCCCAACTTTTTCCTTGGGATTGAGATGCTACCTGTCTAGGAGGGCCTACTACTCTTTCAGCGGCGGTATATGGGAGATCTTCTCACTTGGGCCGGTATGTCTGACTGCAAACCTATAGCAACTTCGGCATCTATCACGCACGTTGTCGTGCCCAACGTGGAACTATTCGACAATCCTACTCAGTACAGGCGCCTAGCTGGGGCGCTACAATACTTGACCATCACTCAGCCAGACTTATCCTACGCGGTCAATCGGCTATATCAGTTCTTGCATGCCCTGACCATTGAACATTGGGGGCTCTTGAAGCGTGTTCTTGGGTATGTCAAGGGCACACTTGACTACGGACTTCGCCTGTCAGCGTCCGCGTCTTGTGACATTCATGCTTTTTTGGACTCTGATTAGGCCGGATGCCCTGTTGATCGGAAGTTCACGAGTGGGTATGCGGTCTTTCTCGGGTCCAACTTAGTGTCTTGGATGTCTTGCAAACAATGGACATTTGCTTGCTCATCGACTAAGGTTGAGTACAAGGGCTTGGCTGACGTCTTAGCTAAGGTCACATGGGTTGTGTCCTTACTCCGTGAGTTGGGTCTTCACTTTGGTCAGCTAGCTACTTTATGGTCTGACAACCTCGGGGCAACCTACTTGTGTGCTAATCCGGTCTTTCACGCCCGGACTAAACACGTCGAGATTGACTACCATTTTGTTCGTGACAAGGTTGCTTCTGGGGACCTCATAGTTAATTTTGTGTCTACGAAGGACCAGCTGGTAGATATCTTTACGAAGCCACTACCAGGGCCTCGGTTTCAGGCTTTGCGGGACGAGCTCAACGTTCTAACCCTCCAACCTTGTGCTTGAGGGGGTGTGTTAGAGTCATTAGGCTGGTGTGTGGTTCATATTATTTTGACTAAGCTACTCCCTATTATGTTGAGGTAAGTTAAGTCTCATGTATCTATTGTGTTACTTGTAAGTTAGTGTTGATGAATTTGAATACACTAGATAATACTTTCACTTAGATGAAGACAAGTTGTGTCTAGACGAAACGGACACCTATTAATCGAGGTGGGTAGTTATGGTCTTCATTTTGTCGAGCCTCGACTACCTCTGATGGTTTCCCGATCTTCAGGCGATCGGCCGGCGGGCCAACACTACCGGAAAATTACAAGAATTTATAAAAATAACTCAGCAGAACATATGTGCTCCCAGCTCAACTCTCTTTTCTGATTCCCCCCCACCTTTCCATTGAGTTCCGTTGGACTATATATACTTATCGCCTGGTCGGTTACACATTTATTGGTATAATCAATGCTGTAAATAATAGCTCATAAAAGACATTAAATACTCATGATGATGACTGTTTTCTCATAACTGCCCATTAATTCTCTTGATTCCTTGCCTTCCGTGAACGCCCCTCAGAGTCTTTCGAAAGCTATCCGATCGCCTTGTACACTCAGCCAGCCGGGTCCTTCCTTCCGACCGACTGCCAAGGAGTCGGGCAAATCCTTATATAACTTGGAGTATAATCGCCCCCCGGATTCTTTCGTTTTAGGGTCCGACCTCGAAGGGGTCATGACGAGACGATTATATCCAGGATGTCAGTGCTCTAGTGCCTTTTCCTTTCTTTCGACCGACTGGTCTACCCAGTCACCTTCATATGCCATCATCTAGTCCCTCACTTTCCTTGGTTAAAGAACCGTAACCTAGGAAAGTATATCTTCTGACAAAATAGATCCGTATCTCTGTTATATCTTTCCTTCTTGTCAACTCAAACCAAGATCACTGATTTTGTTCGATTACCAAGAGATTCCGCCGAACCTACATATTAGACCTTCCTTATTCTAACATCCGTCCTTTTTGATCCTTATCCCTTTTGCTCTTGCTTCCCCGACGCATTCTCTTCTACTATAAATACCTTCTTTTTTCGCGAAAAGGACATTTGTTTATACCATTCGCAATGAAGAAGAAAGGTGACGCTGGTCCTCCTTCACGACGCTCTCTTCGCTTGGCCGAGCAGGCCCGCCAAGAGATGCTCCGCCAGCGGAAGCTTGCCCACGGTGGTCATGAGGTGGGGGATACCCCTGAGGACCCTCTCCCCATTCCTTCCGATGAGGAGAAGGAAGTGACGCCCCCACCACCTCCTGAAGCGAGGGTTGAATCTCCCCTTAACCCAAATTATGACTCTGACTATGTGGAATTCCTGACAAAATTTTTGGCTGATGATTCCCTAGGGGATACTCCTCCGGCTTCCCCAGCAACTCCAGACACAGCTTTTCCCTTTGCTCCCTCGGTTGCTTTTGAGGTTGATCCGCCGTCTCCTCCTTCTCAGACGCCTTCCATTGTCTCCATCGACTCTCCTACCGTCTCATTTTGATCCTTGCTATGTAGCCTTGATCGTAGTCATGCTTAAGCCCTATAGGGCCATTTTTGTATCTTCGGCTAGGCTTCTTAATAAATAAAAATATTTCCGTACGTACCATTGCTGTTGTCATATTTCCTTCTGACCTTAACTTTCCCCTACGACTTTTCCTACACTCCCTTTCCAGGGAGGCACGGTTGACCGAGTGCCAACTCCATTTTCAGGACTCCGGCCAAACCAAAGCACCTACCTTATGACTTCTTTCTTACACTCCCTTTTTAGGGAGGCACGGTTGACCGAGTGCCGACTCCGTTTTCAGGACTCCGGCCAAACTAAAGCACCTACCTTATGACTTCTTTCTTACACTCCCTTTTCAGGGAGGCACGGTTGACCGAGTGCCGACTCCGTTTTCAGGACTCCGGCCAAACCAAAGCACCTACCTTATGACTTCTTTCTTACACTCTCTTTTCAGGGAGGCACGGTTGACCGAGTGCCGACTCCGTTTTCAGGACTCCGACCAAACCAAAGCACCTACCTTATGACTTCTTTCTTACACTCCCTTTTCAGGGAGGCACGGTTGACCGAGTGCCGACTCTATCCCCGAGACCTCATGATGAGCTTGTTAAAATATTCAAAGCGTCGCCACCATTTGAACTTCGCGCTGATTGTGATTCTCAAGAGAGGTAACGGCTTTCTTCCCGCGTACGTTTCACGTCTCTTCAATGTCAACTCATTAAATCCCGCCCTTCACGTGTCCCTATCTCCTCGCTCCACCTTTGCCTATAAATACCCATATTCACCGTCCTCTTTTCACTTTTACCTTTTACTGTTTCACTTTCTTCCTCGAGCAAAAGGCGTTTATCAATTCTCCGGCGTGACTTCGACGTTCCGTCCAGTTCTTTGATCAGTTTCCGGCAACCGGCGAGTTCGATTTCCGTCCCCTCGTTCTTTCTCTCGTACTCTCTTTCTTTACCTTCCAATCTATCAGGTAGGTTTTCCGCATTTTGCTCTCCATTATGTCTTATTCTTCTCGCCGCACAGGAGTCACGGAAAACCCTAACGCCTCAACTTCATTGAGCGCGCAGGGCACCCCCTCCTCTTCTGCTCTAAACCCAGAACCCCTTCAGGCCATAGCGGCCTCCTCTATTGACCTTCAGAGGCATTCAGGCCATTTGGAGGACATTGGTCTTCCCGCGGGCCTCCATTCTAAAATTTCAGCCCGCGAACTGGAAGAGGCCCAAGAACTATTGGGCCCAGCGACCAAAATCTATACTCCTCGTGAACTTCACGTGTTTGAGCCCCCTTCGGGCGGATACGTCGGGGTGCACCTTCAGTCTATTCGCCACGGGTTCCGAGTCCCCGTGAGTCCGTTCGCTTCCCTCTTTTTCCGCTTTTTTGCTTTGTCTCCCGGTCAACTTGTCACAAACTCTCACCGTCTCCTCACTTGCTTTCAAACGATCTGCCTAAAACTGGAGATTGATCCGACGATCAATCTATTTCAACAACTCTACCTGGTCAATAGAGTCGGATCCAACTCACCCGGCTACGTCCAAATTTCTCAGCGAAGCGGCTGTAAAATTTTCGACGGGTTAGTCGACTCTCTCAAAGGGTGGAAAACTCTTTTCCTGTTTGTACGGCCATCCTCTTCTCACCCGGCCTTTGATTTTTCTTTGACTTGGAACTCCACCTTCTTTAAATGCCTCAAAAAGCCTCCACCCGACCAAAAAACGATTGATGGTCCGAAAGTCTTGAAAGACTTGGGCGAACTTCAAGTCAGCGTATGGTCGAGCTTGAAGGCTCTCAAAGAGGCCAGACTTCTTCCTGCCGGGGCAGCCCTTCCAGGTGATGTGTCATTCCGTTTGGGAACTTTTCCTTCATAGCTTACCTTTTAATACACTGTTTTGCAGATCCTGAGGAGGAGAAAGAAGCAGAGGAAGAGGGCGAAGAAGTAGGTGCGAACTCCCCCTCCAGCGACTCTCACACTCCCTCCCTTTCGTCCGACATGTCTAGCCGCCACGCCGCGTTGAAGGAGCGCTCTCGGAGCCGTGCATCCTCCTCTAACCCGATCGTGCTTCATGACTCTCCCACTCGCTCCGGGGAGCCTTCACGTGCCCGTCAACCTCGTCGAGCGCTGCCGCCTCCACCTCCAGCCACTTTGATCGGCTCCAAACGCCCCGCCGACTCCTCTCTACTAGCCCCCTCAGCAAAAAGGGTGGCTGTGGGTTTTGAGACTGACGCCGACGACGGCATTGTTCAAGGCTCCTTTCCAGTTCATGACTGGCTGGACAAGGTCATTTTTCCCAAGGACGCGGCGTACTATGAGGGTCACTCCTCTGAGAAGGTGTTCGAAGGGGTCTCCCGCTACTTGTATCGGGTAAGTGATACTTATATCGGATTGCCGAGTGGTTTTTCCTTTTATATTTGCCCATTTGCTTATTCCTTTTCCTTCTTTTCACTTGACAGGCTCTAGCCGTCCAGTCGGAAATGCGAAAGAGAATGAGCCCCCTCTTGGCGGACGCGGAGCTGGTGCCGACTCTGAGGGTCGATCTTCTTAAGAGGGAGAAGGAGCTGGACGACTCGGCTTTGCGCGTGGGTCAACTGGAGTCGGAGCTTGAAGCCGAGAAGAAGAAGAGTGTTGAGGTCGTGGCCACTTATAAGTCTTCCCGTGCTTTCGAGGATGACGTGCTGGTTAATGCGCGCTTAAGGTTGAGGAGGCTGCTGGCCATGGAGTGGCTAAATTCGGATGAAGGCCGCACCTATCTGACGGACCTGGGAGAGGAGGACTATCACATGGGGTCCTTGGATATGCAACGGGACATCTACCCGGTTCTTCTAGCAAGGGATCCGACCTTCGACCTAGAGAAATGGGGCCTCCCGGCACAACTATCCGAGCTTCCTTCCCGCATTCCTGCTACCCCCGCACGTCAACAGGGGGCCGGAGAAACCGACAGGGTCACTCCGGAGAACTCAAGTGGTGGGCAAATTCCGATGGACTCTCCGTATCTGAATTCTGCTGCCAACTTGACTGATCTGGCAGGGATGGATCGCAATCCCGTACCTTCAATGCTCAATGTATCGGAAGAGGAAGAGCCGGTGGACGGTGGCTTAGTGCGTCGCTCTCGACTCCAAGGAGGCACCAACGACCCTCCCCCTACTGGTCCAACGGAGGGGGAGACAGTTGGTGGTAACTTGGGGGCTTAAAAAATATCCGCTGCGTTTTGTTTTATTTAAATTTTTGTAATGAGGCCTCCTTTTGACTGTCTTAGGCCTTTTTATGCTTCGAACAATTTCTCCTCTTTATATTGCGAACTCTTTATGCTTTTCTCCGTCTTTGTTTTCTTCCTGCAATCCGCAAACCTTGGCTGAAGACCGAATCCCTTATCTGAGAATCTGGTTTAAGAGGTTTTCTCAACCTTTTGAAGGCGAAAGTCCATCGAACCTATAAGTCCCAAGTCCCTCAGTCGAGGGCTCCTTCGACAGGTTTTTTCAACCTTCACAAGGGCGAAAATTGCCAAATTTTCTCAACTCCGAGTCCCTCAGTCGAGGACTCTTTCTGCAGGTTTTCCCAATCTTTCAAAGGCAATGATCGCCAAACTTTTAAACTCAGAGTCCCTCAGTCGAGGACTCTTTTTCCAAAGGCAAAGATCGCCAAACTTTTAAGCTCCGAGTCACTCAGTCGAGGACTCTTTTTCCAAACGAGATCGAAACGAGACTTAGGTTATCTCAACCTAACTCACTCAAAGGCAGGCAGACTGCCAGACTCATAAAGATCTGGAGATCGAAATGAGACTTAGGTTATCTCAACCTAACTCACTCAAAGGCAGGCAGACTGCCAAACTCATAAAGGTTCAAAGATCGAAGCGAGATGTTGTAGAAAGATGGGATTACTTCTATTAAAACTTGGAATTCTCATTACAAACTTTTAAAAGCCTAACCTTCTACTGAAAGAATTTCTTTCCATTTCCTCTCAATAGCATGTCCGTCCGGAGTTTCCAAACGGTAGGTTCTGGGGCGAATGACTTCTCGGATTCGGTAGGGACCTTCCCATTTAATTGCAAACTTTCCTCCTTGATTGGGCTGACTGGCATCCCGGTCTCTCAAGACCAGATCCCCCTCTTGAAACCTCTTCTCCTTGACTCTTTTGTCGTAATAACGTTTTACCGACTGCTGGTACTCGGCCATTCGTCCATACGCCGCGTCCCTCCTTTCCTCAAGGAAGTTCTTTTCTACCTGCAAACTCTCCTCATTCTCTTCGTCGTTACACTGTAACACCCGTAGGGTCGGGGTGGTGATTTCTGCAGGTACTTTGGCCTCAAAGCCATAAGTAAGGGAGAACGAAGTTTCCCCGGTTGCTCTTCGAGGAGTCGTTCGATATGCCCATAGGACTCGGTCCAACTCATCAACCCAGGTTCCTCCCATGTCACTTAATTTCCTCCGAATCCCATCCACAATGGTTCGATTAACGTTCTCGACTTGCCCATTGGCCTGAGGGTAAGCCACTGAGACCTTAGTGTGCCGTATTCCATACTGTTGGCAGAAGTCACTGAAGGGCCGACAATCGAACTGCCTTCCATTATCGCTGACTAGGTGCTCTAGAAGTCCGAATCGACAAATGACCTTTTTCCAAAGGAATTTGCGACATTGAAACTCGGTGATGGTCGCCAAAGGCTCGGCTTCCACCCATTTAGTGAAGTAATCCATAGCTACCACACAAAAGCGCAGCCGTCCCGGTGCTTGAGGTAGCGGTCCGACAATGTCGATTCCCCATTTAGCGAAGGGAATAGCTACCGTGATCGGAGTGTAGAAGGAGGCTGGCCGTGTGTCCTTCTTGGCGAAGGACTGACATACCGTACATCTGGCAACCCGACCAATACATTCTATGACCATAGTGGGCCAGTAATATCCTTGTAACACTATCTTGCGAGCTAAGGTATGAGCCCCTTGGTGTAGCCGAGCAAATTCCTCGGTGCGCCTCTTCCATAACTTGGTTTGCTTCAGAAGGGTACAAACACCTTAGCAATGGTCCCCCGAAGGACTTCTTGTACATGTGACCATCTATTAGCACATACGCGGAAGTCGTCTCTGAATTCTCGCGGCTTCGGCCGGATTGTCGGGGAGGTCCCCCTTTTCCTTATACTTACGAATTTCCTCCATCCAGAATACCTCGGGACGTTCCTCAAGATCCAGTTCCTCCGTAATACATACATCTTCTGGCACAATTTTCAGTTCTATGCTGGGTAGCAGAACTCGCTCATTTTGACAAATTCTGAGGAGGTGATCCGGTATCCCTCCTAAGGCCATTTTGGACAGAATATCAGCCTCGGTATTCTCAGCACGGGGCACGTGCTCTAACTCGTGAGCTTCAAATTCGCCCAAAAGTCCCTCAGTGACTTTCTTGTATCGCCCGAGCCTTTCGTTCTTTGTCTCGCAGGTTCCGGTTACCTGCCCGACCACTAAACGGGAGTCGGTCTTGATTCGGATCTTCTGGATTTTAAGAGCTTTGGCCATCCGTAATCCTCCGATTACGGCCTCGTACTCAGCCTCATTATTCGAGGCTGTAAATTCGTACGTTAATGAGTAGTACAAACGAAACCCTTCGGGAGTCGTCAACATGATTCCTCCTCCACAATGATGTTCACTGGCGGCTCCATCAGCGTGCATTTCCCACCAATCCCCTTCCTCAGGGGACTTGGCGTTGGGTTCCAGGCTATGAGCGGTACATTCTACTATGAAGTCGGCTAAAGCTTGGCCTTTTATCGAGGGGCCTGGGTGATACTCAATCCCATACTAGGTGAGTTCCACGGCCCATTTGACCAAACGCCCTGAAGAGTTGGGATTTCGCAATACTCCTGCCAAAGGCTGGTCGGTCAAGACTCGGATGGGATGAGCCTGGAGGTAAGGCACTAGCTTCCGGGCTGTGATCACCAGAGCGTACACCACCTTTTCCAAGGGGGTATATCGGATCTCGGAAGCCTTTAAGGCTCGACTAACGTAGTAGACCGGATGCTGTACTCATTCCTCTTCCCGGATTAACACAGAACTAACAGCCTTTTGAGAGGCGGCCAGATAAAGGAACAGCACTTCCCCCTCCTTTGGAGTGGATAGTAGCGGTGGAGTCTGTAATAATCCTTCAATTCTTCGAACGACTTCTGACACTCCTCCGTCCAGCGAAACCCTTCCCTCTTTTTCATAGCTTCGAAAAAAGGCAAGGCCCGATCCACGGATTTAGACAGGAACCTGTTCAAGGCGGCAAGTCGCCCCGTCAACCTTTGTAATTCCTTCAAGGTTCCCGGAGGCTGCATGTCGAGTATAGCCTGCACCTTTTCAGGGTTAGGCTCAATTCCTTTCCGAGTTACCATATAGCCAAGGAACTTTCCTCCTCGTACCGCAAAGGCACACTTTTTTGGGTTTAAACGCAGATTATATTTTTCCATTATGGCGAAAGTGGCCGCCAGATCCTTCGCGTGGGTTCCTTCGTCCTTGCTTTTCACAAGCATATCATCTACATAAGCGGCCATGGATTTTCCCAGCAAGTCCCTGAACAACCGTCCCACCATCCGGGTATAGGTGGCCCCGGCATTCTTGAGCCTGAAAGGCGTTACCCGGTAGCAATATACCCCATCCGGGGTGATAAAGGCAGTCTTTTCTTCATCAGCGGGGTGCATGAAGATTTGATGATACCCCCGGAAGGCATCCATGAAACTCAATAGATCACAGCCAGCCGTCTCGTCTACTAACTGGTCGATCCTGGGTAAAGGGAAAGGATCTTTCGGACAAGCTTGATTAAGATCCGTGTAGTTCACGCACATTCGCCAAGCAGGAGGCTTGGGTACAAGCACCACGTTGGCGAGCCAATCTGGATATTTCACCTCACGGATGTGTCGCGCGGCCATCAAGGTTTCTACTTCTTTCTTAACGAACTCTCGTCGATCTGCAGAGAGGTACCTTTTCTTCTGGATTACAGGTTTGTGGTTAGGGTCGACAGCTAATCGGTGGCAGATTACCGACCGATCGACTCCAGGCATATCCTCAGGGCCCCAAGCGAATACCTTCTGATATTTTTGCAATTCCTGGATGATTTCTTGTTTGACTTTCTCAGCCAAACCCGTTCCGACCCTTACCCTTCTCTCAGGGCGTGCGGGACCAATTTCGACCTCTTCTAGCTCCACCGCCGGCTCTGGGCGGTCGAGATTCTTTGACTGTTCTTCTCGGCTGGTGATAGCATGAATCCTTAAGTCTTCTTTCCCAATTTTCCGACAGGATTGCAGATAGTAATCCCGGGCCGCCTTCTGGTCGCATCGGGCGACTCCGATCCCATTGGGAGTCCGAAATTTTAAGCAAAGATGCTCTATGGAGATGAGAGCACCCAGATCTTCCAGCCCAGGTCACCCCAAAATCATATTATGGGAGCAGGATAAATTAACCACCACGAATTCCATGTCTATACTTCGTAAGTTGGGAAAAGTCCCAATTTCGACGGGTAGGCGTATGGAGCCTTCTGACTCGATCGAGTCTCCGGTAAAACCGGCCAGAGGTGTTTTCACAGGTGTTAGCTTATCACGTTGTAACCCCAGTCTCTCAAATACTTCTAGGTATAAAATATTCACACTGCTCCTGGTGTCTACCAGGACTCTTCGGACTACCGTCCCATGGACGTCCATGGCAATAACCAGAGCATCCCGATGGGGGTGTTGGCTCCGAGGTAAGTCGTCATCGGTAAACAAGATAGGTTCTCGACATACCTTTTTTAGACTATCATCCCGACCGTAGATGGTCCTTACGTATAGTTGCCGAGCCCAAGCTTTCCGAGATCCGGACGAATCTCCTCTTTCTGGGCCTCCTACTATCATATTGATAACAGGTTTGTGTTTCCAGTTTGCTTCCTCTTCCTCAGAGGCGGGCTGTTTTCCTCGATCGGAACGTGAGTCCGTTTTGTCAGAGCGCGGAGGTCGCCTCCACTAATTAGGCGGGGGCGGGGCGCCCTTCTGGATCATGGCTTCTATTTTCATTTTTCAGGTAATAACATTCCTCCGTGGTATGCGTGGTTGATCGGTGATACCGACAATACTTTGTCGGGGCCCCTCCCGAAGGTAAGACCTCAGGTTGGTCTCCAGGTTTCAAATGCGGAGGGGGTGGTAGGGTGTCTTTGACTTCATGCACAGGTTGTGCCACGGCGAGTCGGGGAGGCGGGGCCCCCACTCTCTCGGCTCCTCGGCGAACCTCGGTGCGACTAGAGCGTTCGGGTTCCGTTCGACTCCTAGTGTCAGGTCGTGATCGCTTAGCACTGGATCCGGCAGCTTCTCGCTGTCGTTTTTGTCGCACTGCTTCCTCCGTGTCTGCCTGCCGACTGGCTCTTCGCATAGCTTCTACATATGTTTTTGGACGATCATTGTGAAGGTCAATGAACAACTTACCCGCTCGGAGCGACTCCATGAAGAAAGTAATTGCCACTTGCTCGTCTAACCCCTCGATAGTTTGAACCTCCTTTTGCCATCGGGTTAAATACGTCTTTAAAGCCTCCCCTTCGTCCTGACTAATTCCACTCAAGTGGGTAAGATTGCGCTGCGGCTTAATGTTTACGGCGTAATGGGTAAGGAAACGATCGGCTTGATCATTGAAGCATCGGATAGATTGACTTGGCAAAGCCAAAAACCATTTTTGAGCGAGCCCTTTGAGAGTAGGAAGAAAAGCCTTGCACATGAGTGGCTCTTCTACCCCTAAAACTTGCATTTTTGCCTGATAACTGACCAAATGTTCTCGAGGATCTCCCATCCCGTCGAAGGTAGCGTGTTCTAGGATTTTTAGGTCCGCAGGGGCCCGGTAAGCCATGATTTCGTCCACGAAGGGCGAGGAAGTTAAGAGATTTTCAACAGAAGGCCTTACCTTGCCCTCAAATTGATCCTGTAAATTTTGGAGCCTTTTCTCAAAGCCCTCCATCTGACTACGGCGATACTTAGGTTCCGCCGGGGATTCTGCGCTACTTTCCGATATAGTAGCCTGCACTCTCCGCCAGGCGGCCGCAGCCCGACGTTCTTGGCGATTGCCATTCGGTCGATCCGGATTTCCACGTGGTGGGTTTTGCAACGGATTTCCTCGAGAGTCGCTCAAACGATCCATCACAGACCGAGCGACCTCCCGACGCCTGCCGTCTTCTCGACGAGGGGTCGGGTGTTCTTCCCTGTGACGCCCATCTTGCTCAGTAACTTGCGGGTTCATAGTCCCTTCCCCCGTCGGTCTAACGGGTTCAGTCTGGTTATTGGTGCCACGATTCTCAAGCCCTCGCCTCTCGACCTCATTGATGACTTGTACTACGATCTGCTCCAACTCCCCGGGTAGAGGTCGGTTACCTATCGTATCTTGGCGAGATTCCCCGGTGTTCCGAGAAGTTTGTCGGCTCAAACGTCCCCTCAAGTCTTGGCCGTTTGGACGTCCCAATTGCTCTCTCAAGTCAACTCCTCCAGAAGGTGCTCCATTGGGATGCCCTGATATCTGTTCCCTTAGGTCTTGACTGTTAGGCCTGGTTAATTGTTCTCGCAAATCACGGCCATTAGATCGGCCCAACTGCTCTCGCAAATCATTGGAACGAGGTCGTCCCCCTGCACTGACTGCCTTACTTGTCGTTCTCATTGCTTCGCCGGAGGCACAGCACTTTTTATTCGATCCGCACAGATGGCGTCAGTGATGGTTTCCCGATCTTCAGGCGATCGGCCGACGGGCCAACACTACCGGAAAATTACAAGAATTTATAAAAATAACTCAGCAGAACATATGTGCTCCCAGCTCAACTCTCTTTTCTGATTTCCCCCCCCCCCCCCCCACCTTTCCATTGAGTTCCGTTGGACTATATATACTTATCGCCTGGTCGGTTACACATTTATTGGTATAATCAATGCTGTAAATAATAGCTCATAAAAGACATTAAATGCTCATGATGATGACTGTTTTCTCATAACTGCCCATTAATTCTCTTGATTCCTTGCCTTCCGTGAACGCCCCTCAGAGTCTTCCGAAAGCTATCCGACCGCCTTGTACACTCAGCCAGCCGGGTCCTTCCTTCCGACCGACTGCCAAGGAGTCGGGCAAATCCTTATATAACTTGGAGTATAATCGCCCCCCGGATTCTTTCGTTTTAGGGTCCGACCTCGAAGGGGTCATGACAAGACGATTATATCCAGGATGTCAGTGCTCTAGTGCCTTTTCCTTTCTTCCGACCGACTGGTCTACCCAGTCACCTTCATATGCCATCAACCTCTACCGAGCCCATGAACCTCACCCGGGGCTGGCCTCGTAGTGGGAGACTTTTGATAAAATAAATAGCTATTCAAATAATTTATCATGCAGCGTACTATTTCTATTTCAAAATGGATATGATGCACAATATGAATAGTTATGTTTGAATTAATTTATTTAAAATTTATTTTTCATGCAATATTTTTGTTTAACGAAAAAGTTAAATTTAAAAATTATTAAAGAAAAAGGGGTCAAAACGATTACTAAACTAGAAGCTAGGTTGAGATTGAAGTGATGAGTACGACAAACATAATGCTGGTGTGAGTAACATGCAATGTTTCCATGCGTGAATCATGCAAGCATAAAAGTTCTGCCTCAAAATCATCATTTTCACCATAGCCAAAAGCTGTGGGGATTCACTCCCATTTAGTGTACCGCAGCAATGCTTAGAGTGGTACCACTAGCCTCGACAAATTTTGCGCACCTAATTAACTAGATACTTACAGGTCATTTGGTTAGGAGGGAATTAAGAAGGAAAAGAATTGTAATTCGGTGAAATTGCAATTCAATGAATAAAGTAGGAATTGAAATTACAGTGTTTAGTATGCAGGAATAGGACTACATGGAATTGAAATGTAAGAAACGACAAAATGACTAAAATGCCCTTATGTTGTTGTATTCAATAATAATAATAATAATAATAATTCTTTAAAAAAGAATAATAATAATAATTCTTTCAATTTTTTTTTTTTAAAAAAAAGAAGAAGACAAAGGGTATGTGAGGAACGGTAAAATTGTCTTTACACCTACAAAATTGCCCCTCCTTTCCATTGAATTGCAATTCATGGGAGGCACCCCATGAATTGCAATTCATCATTTGGAAGGAATTGCAATTCCCTCCAACCAAACAGTATAGTTTGGGAATTCATTGAATTAAAATTCAATAAATTACAAACCCCCAAACTACACTCAACCAAACAACCCCTTAAGATTTTCTCAAGCTAGGAAATCCAAAAGGCTAGACAGAGAGTGCCCAGTTGGCAAAAATTAAATTTGTAATCTTTAGATACAAAGATCATGTTTCACTTACTCAGTTATTTCTTTTTAAAACATTATATATATATATATATATATATATATATATATATATATATATATATATATATATATATATATATATATATATATATATAGGGTAGAGTTCAGGTGTGGCCTGGTCATTAGGTGTGGTCGTGTGGCCTATTTTCAGCCATTAGATCATATCAACTCATCAAATCAACGCGCAATATATGTATGTTACAGAACACACCATTCTACATACTAAAACGCACCAGATGACCGATAAAACACACCATTCCACACAATATACACAAATGCGTCTATTCACTTAAAATTCATCAATATACTTAATAAAACACATCATTCTACATATTAAAATGTACCACAACGTGCCTCATGTCAGATTATAAGCATACACTATTTACACATATTAATTTACACATATTAGAAAACATGTGCTAAAATATGCATTGTTATACGTATTAAAATGCACCACACTTATTAGAAACACATATGTTAAAATACACACCATTCAATGTATTAAAATGCACCAGACGACGTATTAAAACACATCATTCAACAACACAGTTACACATCATTCTACGTATGAAAATGCACCAACGGATAGATTAAAACACACCATTCTACAGCACAGTTAATGCACCAACGTACGTAATATAACGCACCACAGCATGTATTAAAACGCACCACACTATGTATTAAAACACACCATTCCACAACACAGTTACACATCATTCTACGTATGAAAATGCACCAATGGATAGATTAAAGCACACCATTCTACAACACAGTTAATGCACCAACATACGTAATAAAACGCACCACAGCATGTATTAAAACGCACCACACTATGTACTAAAATGCACCATTCCAATCATGTAATATAAATACTAAAATTACCATAATAACCCCACTTAAACATATGCGAATTTCAGTAAGATTAATGAAATTGGACGGTGCTGATTAGGCCTCACGACCGCATCTAAACTACAGTCCGCATATGAGCCAACTTCTATATATATATATATATATATATATATATATATATATATATAATTTTAAATTTTAAATTTAATTTTAATTAATTATTTTATTTAAAATTATTTTAAAATATTATTTTTAAAGTTGGTAACCGGAAGATCAAGTCAACAAGTCACTTTGAGTTAATTTGCATGAATTTGTGTAGTTCAGGGACCCAATTGCATTGTTTTTTAGTTCAATGGCCTAATTGCAGTTTCGTGTGTAGTTCGGTGGCCTATTTGACCCTTATTCCTATATATCTACATATATATATATATATATATATATATATATATATATATATATATATATATATATATATATATATATATATATATATATATATATATATATATATATATATATATGAGCTAGTTAGGAAGACCCTATACAATGGGAAATGGCAAATTATATCATGCACTAGTGTTCATTTTTTAAGGTACAAAACGATATTATCTTATATTAAGACGACGTTTGGTACTTTTCCATCAATTAAATTCTTGAAAAACTATTTCACATGTATTTGATGCAAATAACTTTAATTTGCAAGGAAAATTAATTAACATGTTTGGTGTTATCCTAAAATCAAAATTAAAAAATAAAAATTTTGAGTACTATTGGCTGCTATTACTTTCTTTATTTGTTGCATACCAAAAAGTCAATACCCCATCACCGGGGTTCGATCCTGTAACCTTCCCCAAGGTGAGTCACAGCTACCCGAGCACAAGGTGCTTGGCAAAAAAAAAAAAGAATTAAATTACCCAAAAATTAATTAATACATTTGGTTTGTTTAAGCTTTACAATAATTATATTTTTTTAAATCTCTAATATATCATTGTTATATACAAACATTAAAAAACATAATTAATAAATTATATGAGATAAACTTTTAGTTATAACAAGAATATTCAAAATACAAACCAGCACGTATGTGAAAACATGTTCTGTGTTATACTTCTTAATGGCAAGAAATATGATAAGTGCATTTTTGTGCTTTATTTTATGATGTTTACTTTGACTTAATAATTTTTGTTAATTAATTATATTTTTCTGATTAATCTTATTAAATTATGATATTTGTATTTAGATTCTATTTATCTAATAATTATAATTAAATAAAATAATAATAATATAGTATGCAATTATATTAGTATTAAACTATTAATAAGTTTGACTGATTTTATTTGGACTTTTATTTATTTAAACTGTGGTTAAAAATTTTTTTTGCATGTTGTGGACCATGGTCCAAAAACGGCGTCGTTCCTTTAAATAAAGAAATGACGGCCGTTATATTTAACAAATCTCGTGTTTCTGTTGTATTAAAAACAAAATGAAACTACAATGTATCTAAAATTAAACTAAATAACTTATCTCACATATTGTGTTTATATTATAAAATGGAACTGTAATTGAATTGAAATGATATTTTAGTTGTGTTGAAATGAAACTACAATATCTATAAAATGAAACTGAATAACATTTCTCACATATTGAGTGTATATATTGTCAAATGAAACTGCAGTTAAATTGAAATAATATTTTAGTTGTGCTGAAATGAAATTACGGTATGTATAAAAAGAAACTGAATAACATGTCTCACATATTGAGTATATATTGTCAAATGAAATTGTAGTTATATAAAAAATAATACTTTAATTGTGTTGTAATGAAACTATAATGTATATAAAATGAAATTGAATAACAGTTTCACATATTTGAGTGTATATTTTTCAATAAAACCGTAGTTGAATTAGAATTATAATTTAGTCGTTTTGTAATAAGACTACATTATGTCTAAAATAGAATTCAATAGCAAGTCTCATTGTAATAATAAGACTACGGTATGTATAATGTCAAATGAAATTGTACTTAGCTTGAAAGAAAACGAAACTTTAATTGTGCTGAAATGAAACTATAATGTATATAAAATGAAAATTGAATATATTATACAAACAAAATTAATTACACGAAACGAGTGTCATTTCTTTTTATTAAAAAAAAACGACACCGTTTTAAACCATTGTCCACACTAAAATTTGTTAATTTTAGATTGGTGGGTCAACAACACCGTGAGAAAGGAGATATGAAGAGGCCATAGCGAGCGCATCTTAGGGCATTCAAACGGTTAAGGATGGAGGGTCGATCGGCTCACTGAAGAGTATAAATAGAGGGAGTGCGATCAAAGAGGAGCATCGGTTTTCTCATTATCTTCTCACCAAAAGCCGTTCGGAATCTGGTTTTCTGGCGGTGATTTCTGTTGGGCGACAACAATTCTTGATGGCGGCGCTACTCCGAGTTTTGCTTCTTCGTAGGAGCTTCTAGACGCCGCTGTGGCGATTCAGTTCAGCGCAACAGCAAATTCTGTTCGGTGCAGCAGTTTTTGGTTCCGCGATTTCAATTCTGGGCACAACATATTAATCAAAACAGCAATTTTGGTGGCAACAACACTAATTCGACAGCATAATATCTTCAATTTGCAGTTGTCATAGTTTTGAGGCAAGGTAATTGTAAGATTTTATTTCCATTTTAATAACTGCTTTGTTAATAAGTAAATGATGACGTGATTACTGCTTGTGCTTGGATTCTTAATCATGATTTTCTAAATATTTTATTTGCCAATTAAATAAAGTATTATCCTATAATTTTATTTGCTTGATTGTAATTGTGTTAATGAGTGGGTAAGTTTAGCATAGTTCGGTTAAGTTATTTAATGGAATTTTTAGAGCAAATATCATGCCTATTAATTTCAAGTTCTATAGCGTAAATGAATGAATAGTTTAGTTGTCTTATTGAACTGTTTATTTGGTTCTTACACCGAGTATTTTGTAGTTTGTTAAGATTTAATGAGTTTTAATTGTTTGAATAAGTGCCTTAGGCATATGAACAATGAAAACACGTGGCTAATTTTGGACGCCATACAGGATTTCCATATTAAAGAAAAGAGCAAACCCTTAATTTTTTTTTTTTTAAAATCGGAAAGGGAGGGGGGCCCTTGGAAAGCCAAAAGTTATATTGGCTCCACCACTCTACGCACACTCGTAAGTCGTAACATGCGCCAAATCGTCGAGATATGCTTCTTCAGGAGTTGCAAAACATGCATCCGCCTTTGTTTTTTACCTATAGTTTCATTTGGTTAAATTCATTCCGATTTACAATTAGTTTTGAACACTTTAAATTGTATGTTAAATTAATTATTTTAATTTCGAGTTTATAAATTGCATTGTATCAATTCCGTGTGAGTTCGACACTTGCTTTTTCACACTGTTACTACAGTGATTGATGCACTTGCGAGAACATTATTAAAATTGTTCATCAAGAGACTAAATTATTATATTTATAAGAGATTTTTAACTTAGTGCGAAAAATGACAAATACGTAATTGAATAAATTTGGTACATTCATACTCGCATGGAAAAAAAATCCTACCTCCCTATGTGGGATTTACTTTCCTTGGTATCATTGAAATATATTCTCATTGACTCAAACTTTTTTAAGTCCAAGATGTCACCAAATGTGAGAATAACTCTCTCACCTTTTAAATTTTCAGGAAAGTTTGTTTAAACTTTCTTGGCTACTAAACTCTCTCTAAGTTTTACTAGCTAGTACATCATATGTAATAACATTATCTTGTACTATATTCATAATATTTGTTCTATATATTCATAAACATAAACTTTAACGTACATAAATACTAAACTAAACGTATATATATATATATATATATATATATATATATATATATATATATATATATATATATATTGGAATGTATTCACATGAGGACCTATAGATTATAGAGGATTATGAAGACTAATTTGGTGCGTTAGATTGAGATTTTTAATGGTGTAGATTTATTCTTTATTTTGTGATTATTTGGTAAGTTGGGCGCTGAACAGTTGGATATTTTTAGGATGGGGGATATTTTTGTCTTTGTGTTAGTGGTTTTAAATTTTAATTTTGGTATCTTTATTATAGCGTTTTTTTTTTTGTTTCCTATTCACGCCTGAATTCATCATTCCAATACGTTTCTTTTCTGTTTTGTGTTCGACCGGAGGCTTTTCGTTTCTTGGTGTTGGCGATAGCTCTGGTGGTGTGTTCTTGACGGAGGGGAGTCAGCAGAATTCGTCGGCGGTTGTCACGGTTTTGAAGACTTGCGGTGCAGTGATGGTGGATGGCGGCGGTGTTGGCGGTCGGCGACCTCAGCAGTCTGGTCCGGAGATGGGGTCGGCAAGTCGAGGTAGGGTTTTCGTTTTGGATTCGTTTTTTATGTTATTTATTTATTTTTGTTATAGTTTCATCTGTTGGGTTTTCTGGTGCATGCAATCCGATCCGGTGGGTGTGTTCGGTCTGCAAGGTTGCTTTCCCGACTTGCCGTAGGGTTGACGGTGGTTGCGATGCCGTTCCTAGTCTCTTGTTTTTTTTTTTTCCGCATGTTATCAGCTTGTGGGTTTATTTGTTTACTTTAAACTCAGTCAGTTATGTTACATGCAGATTGTTATGTGCCGAGATTCATATAATTTTATGCCAATGCTGAGTATATTGTGTGCCTAAGTATATATTGACATCTTTTCGTAGACTAAGTGTGTATTACAATGCTAGGTCTGTGTGGGTGAATTGAGCATTTTTTATAATATTATTTATCATTTTTTTTTGTTTTCCTAGAAGGAATTGTTTCAAAACATTTTATAACCCCCAACTATTTGCAGACTATGATTTCTTCTTTTGGGAAGGAGTTTCTTATACCCCTTTACTGTTAACAGGTGGTTGATCTACTTGCTCCATATCAAAAAGGTGGGGAGATTGGGCTTTTTGGTGGTGCAGGTGTTGGGAAGATGGTGTTTATTATGGAGCTTATTAACAATGTGGCTAAGGCTCATGGTATGATGTTTAAGGTCACCATGAAATCAGATTTTGTCCACACTATTGCAATTTTTTATCTATATGTTTAAATTTTTAGTTCTTGCTTTGTTGATTCTCACGTGGTTTCTCAGTGTTTTTTGGTGTGGGTGAACGTACACGTGAGGGTAATGATTTGTACAGAGAAATGATTGAGAGTGGTGTTGTTCAGCTTGGGCACAAGCAGTAGGTCCTTTTGGTTTTTTCTTTGCTTTGGTTTGGAATACATATTTGCTCTAAGGTTCTTTAGCTCTCTCGCCAGTGTTGATTTTGCTTTTCTATTTGGTGTAGAGTGAGAGCAAATGTGCTCTGGTGCACGTGCTCGTGTTGGACTTACTGGGCTGACAGTTGCTGAACATTTCCGAGATGCTGAGGGCCAAGATATGCTATTTTTTATTGACAATATTTTCCGTTTCACTCAAGTGATCGAGCTACTTCCAATGAAATCATCTCATCTATATGTTCTCCACTCCAAGATTGCTGGGGAGTCCAGGGGTTGATCAGAGAGATCATGCTGCATTGCTGCTACATTTTTGGTTTTCTTTTTGTCAGGGAGTCATGTGTTGCCTTTTTTTTTATAAACCATATTTCAAGCAATTAGTGTAAACCGTTTCTTTAATAGTTAGGTGGCGATGAATTATAGGTTTTCCTGTCAGATTGTTTTGTGCCGTTCTTTATATAATTATGTGCCAATGCTGGGAATATTATGTGCCTAAGTATATGCTGACATCAATTTGTAGTCAAGTGTATATTAGAATGCTAGGACTCTGTTCTTGGTTATATTGTTTAGTATTTTTTTTAAAAATGTTTTTGATGCAAGAATGTAAACATTAGTCAAAAACATTGAGTTATTCTTAGCTCGTGACTAGTGATATTATATGCCATTTGATATAATTTGTGTGCCCGGGGTCAATGGTTTACGTGTCCCACTTTCTGTAGGCAAATTGGCTTGCTTAGATTTGCCCGAACATCGTGATGTTAGTTATTGATTATATACATTTTTTGCTCACAACATATTACACTGTGCATACAATATATCAATTTTGGGCTCAGAACTAAAAATAACGTGAATATAACCAATATGGACTCAAATTATATTGGGAGAAGAAAAAACCGTACACTACTAATCTTTCACTTCAACTGACCGCATATTTTCAAATAAAAAAATGTCAATTCCATATTTCGTTTACTATCTCGAATAATGATTTTCATTGTTCTTGAATTAAAAATTATTATTAAAACAACAGTGCCTATATACTGTACTTGAATTAAAAAATATTATTAAAACAACAGTGCCTATATACTGTACTTGAATTAAAAATTATTATTAAAACAACAGTGCCTATATACTGTACAAATGATTTTTTTTTCCTATAATATAGCATACCTGGCACACATAACACAATATATGCACAAAATTCTTCCAAAACAAAAATTAATAAAACAAAAGCATTTAGTAATCAATCTAACACTTAAAAAAAATTTATTCCTTAACGTTTTCATTACCTACTTCTATTATTATTCACGCTATACACACAACTCATACGTCACAGGTAATTCAAGTATCTACATGAAGCTGATGCAAAGAATTCTTCCCGAAAAAATTTAATAAAAAACAAAGCATTTGAATATGACGTAGGCACACACCGGTGTTCATAACCCTTTTAAAAAAAATATTTATCTTTAAAACTTTTCATTAACTAATTCTATTATTTTTCACGTTAGCGTAGGTTTCCTTATTTATGTATGAAATCAACTTCTTTTTTGTTAATTCAAATCTTATCATAATTAAAATTCTTGTTCATTCTCTAATTTGCCCTTGATCCAAATTTGCAGCGTCTTTCCCTCTTTTAATCCTAACTAATCTCAGCCATTAATTCTAATGATTTGGATGATTGTGATAGGTCCTCATAATCCTCTATAATTATGGGTCCTCATGTGAACAAGGGCCTATATATATATATATATATATATATATGGGTCACACTTGTGGGTCACACTTGTGTTGGACCGTCTCATGGGTCTCAATCCATGAGATGGGTCGGGTCACACAAGTATACGGGTTAACATGTGCATATCATGTGTCTTTTTATGTTTCTCTCTCTACATTCAACACTCTCTACTTCTCACCCTCTGCATCTCACGCCGCATCTCGCTTCACCGTCTCCGTCTCCTCCCATCTCCTCCGCCCAAGCTCTCCACCTCCTCCCATCTCCGCCGCAACCTCCAATTCATAATCCTAAATACAAATCCAATTAGATTGCAGACAATTTTATGCAAATTCAATTAAATTGCAGCACCAAGGCAACAATCACTACCACCCCATTTTTATTCTCAAAATTTCCTTACTCAACCCAACCAAACTCAACCATTCTCAAAAACCTTCACCATCCAATTTATTCAATTCGAGCAAACTATACTGCCACAGTACTCACAATTAAAACAGCTCAATCTCAACCAATTCAATATTGAATTTTCAAACCAAACTGCACACACTTCTATCAGCAAATTACTACCCTTTATTTTCCAGTAGCAGCACACTGTATTGCCTCTCAAACAACAACAAAACATACATTCAACTTCAAGCATATTCAAGTTGATGGATATATTAGAAACGGCCCAATAATAGAGACCCGGGGGTTGGGAGTGCTTAGCCTGAGGCCCATAAGGATGGGCCTTGACTTAGTCTCGTGGGCCCACTACATGGGCCTCGACTTGGTCTTGTGGCCTACAATGACTTCAGGGAAGTTTGTTAGCCCATGTCTTGTATATATATTGTATTGTATTGTCATTACAGAACAAGTTCAATGACATCACAAATTCCCTTGTAATCTTCTTACAGCAATATATAATTAATATAGAATTGTCTCCGCGACATTTATTAATTGTACGTCTTTTCTATCGAATCATCCTTCGATAGCATTTCTTAATTTATTGGATTTATTAATTCGGGATACCCCGGGTTAATTAAATCCATCATTGGTACTTTCATTGAGAGCTCGACATACAAGCTCGAGCATGCTCCTTCATCTACATTTCACATGAAACCAGAATTTTAACAGTAGCCGGATCCCATTCGATCCATCAAAAGCTTTCCGGTCACATTGAGCGGTTGTATGAAACTTAAGCCCACCAATTGATTTGCTCATCCACCTTGCAATGATTTCCAACGTTGGTGGCCTTAGATTTGCATGTGGATGAAGACACAACAAAGCCACTGGAATCATATGCAACACATCTTTTCCTGAAACCCATTTTTCCACAATTTGGGATCTACGAATTAACTCCGTCAATTTCGACCTTTCACACAGCTTCCACGCCTGCAAATCTCCATCCCCGCAGCCATAAAGTTAGAACTGGGCACGACGGCATGGAATCGACATTTCTTATGCAACCAACACTTCAACAATCGCGATGCCCGCATCTCCCCTAATTAAATAGACTAATCCAAATCCAAATCCGCATCTCGATTTCTTATCCATGTCACCTGTAAAAATCATTTAATACAAAAACAGTGTGTAGACAAAATTTAGCATAAGCTAAGTAAGAATCACTTCACCCCGTAAAATATAGGTTTGGATTTCATTATTTTAAAAACTTGTATACTTATATACTTTTCCAAAATACATATGTGGAAGTACACTTTTCATAGTATAGAGAATTAATATTTATAAACGGAGAATTAACAATCTCATCAAAATCCATTTAGAAACTGAACCAATACCAATGTGTACACCCCAGTAGATTCCAAGCCACTGGGTAGTATATGATCCAAGTAGCTACTCTTGCTACCTCACCCTTATAAAATTGGAAACTGGATCACAACCTATGTGATACACCCTCATGGGATTCCAAGCCCAGTGAGTAGTAATTAGTCCAAGTGAACAGTAATTACCTTTACTGAACACCACACAGAATAATGGTTTTCTAAAATAAATTATTTCTCCACAAATAAATACTTTCCCCACAAAAATACAATTTTCTCCCATAAAATAATTTTCTCTAACATATATAATTTCTCCACATTTTCTCCACATAAGTTCTCAAAAATAAATATTTAGTCCACAACAGTGTTAATACAATTTCACCATACTAATATATATAACACCAAAATTTCCAAGCCACACTTTTACTCAACACACGGGTTTGACCCGTCAAAATTATATTCTCGATAATTCGAGAATCATATCAACACACATAACATGCAATGCACTTGTGATCACATGAACATTATTATGCACATACTTTTATAAAAACACATAATTTTGTTATATATACATTAAATATCATATCATAAGCACATTTATATATCACAACTATATATATATTGAGGCAAATAACTAGTTTTGATGAACATGAAAACTTACCATTGAAGCCAAACTTCCTAGCAAGACTTAATCTTAATCACCTGAATAGAAACCTGTGAATCAAACCATTACTAATTTTTTTAACAATACTAATATTATTATTATTACTACGTATCAGTACTGCCTTATCCATCAGTTCATCTTCTCCCATATCATTCATACGAAGTATCATCTAATCATTAACATCATCTTTTCACACAATCATCATCATTATCTGATCATTCATTAATTATCACCTCATCATCATATACTCCATCATTATCTCTTCGACATCATAATCATCTCAATCATTAACCAGAATCCATATATTCTATCATTATTAAAATCACTATCAACATCATCTTTATCTACCAACAATAAACTCAAATTAAATAAAAGAATTTAGAGGGTAGAAACAATTACCGGGAAACAAGACTTGGATGATGATGAAGGAAGAGAAAATAATTAACAGTAGAGGAGAAGGTTGTAGTGAATTATGTTTGTGTGTGGAACCAGAAAGTATAGAAGTCTTTCTTGTATAAGTACATGGATGAGAAGAAAACAATAAGCATTCACATGTATAATTTAGGCTGAGTGAGGGAGGCTACGATGCTGCAAATTTGTCTCAAATCAACCAAGAAAATAAATAAGGGAATAGGGTGGCTGATTAGGTTGCATACTAATCATGTCCAATCAAGAGTAATTTAAGGGATAGGGTGGCTAATTGCTTCCTAATAATGCCAATTGTATTAATGAAAAATCATGATAGAAATTCACTGGCAGAATGTTACGAAAATTATTGAGAAATTTGGGTAAGATAAAATTGTTCCATTTTTTTCATATATGTAGCTCAATAAGTCTAAAACCTACATAAAAAATTTCATAAAAATCCGAGTAGTAGAAGTATGGTTTTTAAATTTATTTCTAAAACTGGTCCAGATAAAACAAATTCCGAACAGCACACTGCCAATAGCAAAAAGATAATTTTCTGTGTTTTTCGAAGCTCCAAATTACCAAAATATTTTATCAAGTAGTATAAGTTAGGGTTCTACCATAAAAATTTCAAGTAAAACGGAGTTCGGGAAGTATTTTTACCGAATCAATCTTTCGGGGTGTCACACTCTACCCCCGTTAAGAAAAGGCTTCGTCCTCGAAGCTATCTTACTTCTCACATAAATATTTCTACAAACAAAAAATTCAAGCCAAAATTTCTCTAAGAGTCACTAACCATTTTGGTTCATACCTTTCAACTTTTCATAACTTAAACCTATACTCAAAAATTCACAACTTAGGATTTCTAGTTCCTCAAAGGTTGGTACCGCTTTGATACCAATTTGTAACACCCCCATTTTTCAACACCAAATTAAGACCAAATTTTGCTTTTTTTTTTTTTTTTTTTTTTTTCAAATTAAAGCTTATTCAGAATTCAGAAGCTTTACAAAACTTAAACGAGGGTATTACCGCCACATCCAAATCTATCAAGACTAGATGCAACGCTAATCACAAAATAGTCTAAATATTTCAATAACTAGCTATTACAAACTTGGTCTTTACTCTTGAAAGTATTCTATCACTTTGATCAAACTTATAGCCACATTCTCATCCTTCATCAACCACAATCGATTACCTGAACAAAACATAATTTCCAAAACATACAAAAACAAACGGGGTTAGCAAAACATTGCTAAGTAAGGTTCACTCCACCCTGTAAAATAAGTTTTGGTTTTTTTTTTTTATAAATAAAATAGTTGATTTCTCAAAAGAGATTATTTTGTAACCTTACAAAACAATATACCTTTCAAAAATATATGCGGAGATACACTTTTCAAAAATCAATTTTCATACATACACATGGAGAAACAATATTCATGTATGGAGAATTAACCATCTCTTCAAAATCCATTTAGAAACTGAACCAAAACCTCTGTGTACACCCCTAGTAGATTCTAAGCCACTAGGTAGTATATGATCCAAGTAGCTACTTTTGGCTACCTCATCCTATAAAATTGGAAACTGGATCATTACCTATGTGATACACCCTCATGAGATTCCAAGCCCAATGAGTAGTAATTGGCTCAAGTGAACAGTAATTCACTTTTACTGAACACCACACAATATCCTGGTTTCTCTAAAATTAATTACTTCTCCACAGATAAATACTTGTCTCCAAAAATAACATTTTCTCCATAGTATAATTTTTTCCAAAAAATCTCCAAAATGTTTTTCAAAACATAATTTTCTCCAAGAAAATACATAATGCCCTCCAAAATAAAATTTCTCTAAAATATTCCAAAATATTTTATTTTTCTCCACAATAAATAAATAAATATATATATATATATATATATATATATATATATATATATATATATATATATATATATATATATATATATATATATATATATATATATATAATTTCCCTCCAAAATATTTTTTTTTCCAAAATATCTCAGCATATAATATACTCAAAATATTAATGTATAATATTTTATATAATCACGGAAGCATATATGTATGAGTACAAAAATCACCCAATTATCACCAAACAACAAATCAAGAACTATATGGTTCACACCAACACAATACGTACAATGCTAAATACACAGATTATATAAATTTGTAAATTACACACAATACCAAATATACACATATTTCCATGTATTGGTAGAATACACAAACTATATTTCACAAATCTATTTATATAAACTACATATACAATTACAAATATTTCCTACACACTTTACCCACACATATATAATATAATTATTTAAATTTACAACATGTGCGTACAACACATAACAAAATTTTATTTTATGTTTTTCTTTTAAACGAAAAATAACCATACATACGTACTATACTATTCTTTTATTTTCTTTAAATATAACATATGTAATTGAGTGGTTATATATATTAGCATAGAAAATAAATATATATATTTGAACTTGTAGAATAAATTCACAATTTTCATAATCCATGAACACATTCATATATCCATCATCAATCCAAAATTCCAACAATTTCATAAACTTATGCATACAATTTACGAGACAAGAATAAAGTGGAACCACTTACAAAAACATATAAACTTTTATAATTTTAAAATGCAAA
Organism: Ipomoea trifida; assembly: GCA_003576665.1. Classification (NCBI taxonomy): domain Eukaryota; kingdom Viridiplantae; phylum Streptophyta; class Magnoliopsida; order Solanales; family Convolvulaceae; genus Ipomoea; species Ipomoea trifida. Next base: position 9,964,792 of record CP025648.1, read on the forward strand.
TTTCACAGAGTAGAATAAAGAAGTGGACATAAACACTTACGGTTTTTTTTTTTGCCCAACAAAGTTAACATTGCCCCCACTGAGGCTCGAACCCATGACCTCCCACTTGGGAGAATCATTTCATGCCACTTGACCACAAGGCCTTTGGCTAAACACTTACCGTTAAAACTTATTTCTTTCAACTTCCTCTAAACCTTCAATTGTCCAAATTTCTTCCTTTAGACTTGAAGGATGATTCCAACACTTGAATAAAATAAGAGAAGATTTTTTTTTTTTTAAGAGAATGGCGTGAAGATGAGAAGAAATATATTAGCACTGTTATATTTGGTTGTAAATATTCTTAGGAAGGTTTTTCTTTCCTTATGTTCTTTTCCTGATATTTTGATATTTATTTCCTTTGGCTTTGTATATTTCCTTTTCATGTCATTAGTTTCCTTGGAGCAGAGGACAACCTCTTTGTATAAATGTACTGTGTTATTATCAATGAAAGGCAAGGTGGTTTTTTCCCTTCAAAAATATTGATTCATTATGGTATCAGAGCCTTCAAACAAAGAAACAAAGAGTGAGAGGAAGGCTACTATCACCTATGTAGCTTCTTCTTATGCCTTGAACTCCAATGACAATCCGGGTAGTCTAATCACCCAAGTTCAATTGAAAGGAGAAAACTATGATGAATGGGTCAAGGCCATTCGCATAGCTCTTAGGGCCAAAAAGAAATTTGGCTTTGCAGATGGAAGCATTCAACAACCAGCAGAAGACTCACCAGATTTGGAAGATTGGTGGACAGTAAACTCAATGATTGTCTCATGGATTCTGAATACTATTGAGCCTACTCTGCGATCTACTATAACACTCAAAGAAAAAGCAGCAGAATTGTGGGATGACATAAAACAGCGATTCTCAATCGCTAATGGGCCTCATATTCAACAATTGCGCTCAGCCTTGGCAAACTGTAGACAAAATGGTGAGTCAATTTCAAATTATTTTGGACATCTCAAATTGCTCTGGGATGAACTCAACAACCTTGAACGATTGCCTGTGTGTACATGTGGAGGGTGTAAATGCAGTCTGAGTACCCAGTTGGAAAAACGAAAGGAAGAAGAACGAGTTCATCAGTTCTTGATGGGTCTTGACGGAGAACAATACAACACAATTCGTTCCAATATTCTGAGTCAAGACCCGTTACCCAACCTCAATCGAGTTTATCATATGGTTGTTCAGGATGAACAAGCAAGGACGATAGTGAGTACACATGACAATCGTTCAGATCCTGTAAGCTATGTAATGCGAGCAGGACAAGGAAATCGTGTTACGCTAGGGGGGGCTAAAAAGGATGGAGTGACATGTGGACACTGCCACCGTGTCGGGCATGATACAAGTGGATGTTTTCAACTCATTGGATACCCTGACTGGTGGGGTGTTAGACCACGATCCAATGGCCGAACTGCAAGTCGGGGCACACAACAACAGACCGGACGAGGAAAAGGTGCAACAACAAGAGTCAATGCAGCACAAGCTGCTGTAGGTGAAATCCCTTCTCAAGCTGTCTCGATGACAAATACAGAACAGACTGCTATTGGAGGACTTTCAAATGAACAATGGAGTGCCCTCTTGGCAGCTCTGAGTATCAATAAACCTGAAGCCAACCAACGTCTTTCAGGTAACTTACCATGGATTATTGACACCGGAGCGTCAAACCATATGACAGGAACACTCAATCATATGGTGAATGTGAGGACAATCGAACCATGTCCTATTGGACTGCCGAATGGAGAAGAAACTTATGCAGCAAAGCAAGGCACTGTGGTGCTTGATGGAAAATTAAGTCTGCAAAAAGTTTTATTTGTGCCTAAATTAAATTGCAATTTAATTTCTGTATCTCAACTCTTGGCTGATTCGCCCTATCTTGCTCTATTTACTGGAAAGTTTTGTGTTATTCAGGACCGCACCTCGAAGACGCTGATTGGAGCGGGTGAACAACGGGGGGGACTTTACTTCTTGAAGAAGGCAGAATCCATGCAAATCAATAATGTTTTAAGTTTGTCACCGGCAGAGTTGTGGCATCAAAGGTTGGGGCATCCATCACCTACAGTTATGAATTTTCTTCCTAATTTTAAAGATGGTAGTAGTTTGAAAAATAGACACTGTGAAGTTTGTTTCCGGGCCAAGCAAACTTGTGAACCTTTTTCTTTAAGCTATAATAAAGCAAGTTCAATTTTTGAGTTAGTTCATTGTGATTTGTGGGGAGGTTATCGCGTTCCTGCTCTATGTGGTGCTTATTATTTCTTGACAATTGTTGATGACTTTTCCCGTTCTGTATGGGTTTATTTAATCCGGACAAAGGGTGAAGTTTCTAGGATCCTCAAAAATTTTATTGCCTTGGTTCACCGTCAGTTTGGTAAACAAATTAAATTTATTCGGACAGACAATGGGACAGAATTCACATGTTTGAAAGGTTATTTTGATAGTGTTGGGATTATACACCAGACTTCGTGTGTAGGAACACCCCAACAAAATGGTAGAGTCGAGAGAAAACATAGACATATTCTAAATGTGGCAAGAGCGTTGCGTTTTCAAGCCAATCTACCAATTGAGTTTTGGGGGGAATGCATTCTCACTGCAGGCTATCTCATTAATCGGACACCCACTAAATTGCTCAAAGGTAAAACCCCTTTTGACATTCTTTTTGGGCGCTCACCCGATTATTCTCTTCTTCGCACTTTTGGGTGCCTATGTTATGCGAAGAATGATGCTCGAATAAAAGACAAATTTGCAAGCCGTAGTCGTAAGTGTGTGTTTATTGGTTATCCGTATGGCAAGAAAGGGTGGTATTTGCGTGATTTGGAAAGTGGGGAGCGATTTGTTTCACGAGATGTCCATTTTCTTGAGACCATATTTCCCTTTTCCTCTACCGAGCATCGTATGTCTCCGATGATTGAAGATGTTGATGATATTTCCAATAGCCTTCCAGAGACAAATACTGAAAATGGGCTTGGGGAAGATTTTTCCAATAATCTTCCAAAGACAATTACTGAATCTGGAGTGTCTTTAACAGATGAAGTGACCAATATGAATGCAGCAACCTCACCCACCTCCAACTCGGTTTCTGGTGATGATGATGAGAACCTTGGTCGTGGAAAACGGGAAAAACGGGTTCCTACATATCTCCATGATTATGTCACGCACTCTGCTAGTTGTACATCCCCCCCGGCATGTTCCACCTCTTCCAAAATGTCTTCAGGTACGGTACATCCCATAGCTCACTTTGTTAGTTATGATAAATTTTCTGTGGCACATCGTCATTACCTTGCAGCAATTACTACTGAGCATGAGCCCGCATTATTCTCTGAGGCTGTAAAATCTCCTCATTGGCGAGACGCCATGCGCCAAGAGCTTCAGGCACTTGAAGACAATGGCACTTGGGTACTTGAGGATCTCCCTCCTGGTCATAAAGCCATTGACAGCAAGTGGGTTTACAAGGTTAAATATAATGCGGATGGCTCGATTGAGCGCTATAAAGCACGACTTGTTGTCCGAGGAGATCGACAAATCGAAGGAGTTGATTACAATGAAACCTTTGCACCCACCATTAAAATGGTTACAGTTCGTGCATTTCTCGCTGTTGCTGTTGCTCGTGGGTGGCCTCTTTACCAAATGGATGTGAGCAACGCTTTCTTGCATGGTGATTTAACAGAGACCATTTACATGAAGCTCCCCCCCGGATTTGTGTCCTCATGCCCGAACAAAGTTTGTCGTCTACGAAAGTCTTTGTATGGTCTTCGTCAAGCTCCTCGGTGTTGGTTTGCAAAGTTGGCAGACTCTCTCACTAATTATGGGGTTCACCAGTCATCTTCTGATTACTCATTATTCACCTTCAATCAGAATGGTGTGGAACTATATATTCTTATCTATGTAGATGATTTGGTTATCTCTGGCAATGATGACACTGCTGTGCACCGTTTCAAGCTCTACCTAAGTAATTACTTTCATATGAAAGATTTGGGTACGTTGAAATACTTTCTTGGTCTCGAAGTTGCTCGCAATTCATCTGGTATTTTCCTTAGCCAACGAAAATATGCTCTTGATATCCTAGAAGAGACTGGTCTCTTGGGTGCAAAACCTGCTGCCGTCCCACTTGAAGAGAACCACCGATTGGCTTTGGCTAATGGAAACGAGATGACTGATCCTACCAGTTATAGGAGGCTCGTTGGTCGGCTTATATACTTGACAGTTACTCGTCCAGATATTTGTTATAGTGTGCATATTCTTGCACAATTCATGCATAAACCGCAGGTTCCTCATTGGGAAGCTGCACTTCGTGTGGTGCGTTATCTAAAGGCTAATCCAGGGCAAGGGCTCTTCTTTCGGGCTGACTGTGATCTCCGTCTATATGCCTACTGTGATGCTGATTGGGCTGGTTGCCCGCTCACTCGTCGCTCATTGACTGCTTATTTTGTTCTCTTAGGAACTTCCCCGATTTCATGGAAAACTAAGAAACAACAAACTGTCTCTCGCTCCTCTGCTGAAGCCGAGTATCGTGCAATGGCTGCTGCAACAAGTGAATTGAAATGGTTGAAAGCACTTCTCCTTGATCTTGGTATTTCTCATGCTAAACCAATGCAATTGTATTGCGATAGCCAATCAGCATTACACATCGCTCGTAATCTAGTCTTTCATGAGCGAACCAAGCACATTGAAGTCGATTGTCATTTTATTCGTAATGAAGTTCAGTCTGGTAATATTCAACCCTCTTATGTGCATACCTCTATGCAAGTGGCAGATGTTTTGACCAAGGCATTGGGCAAGTCTCAGTTTAAATTTCTTTTAACCAAGTTGGGCATTCTTGATGTTCATGCTCCAACTTGAGGGGGGGTATTAGCACTGTTATATTTGGTTGTAAATATTCTTAGGAAGGTTTTTCTTTCCTTATGTTCTTTTCCTGATATTTTGATATTTATTTCCTTTGGCTTTGTATATTTCCTTTTCATGTCATTAGTTTCCTTGGAGCAGAGGACAACCTCTTTGTATAAATGTACTGTGTTATTATCAATGAAAGGCAAGGTGGTTTTTTCCCTTCAAAAATATTGATTCATTAAAATAGGAACAAGAAAAATAAAATTTCCTCGTAGAATCGGCCAAAAGAAGAATAAGAAGAAGTCATGGTCAATCCTAATTACTAGTACTAATATTGATAGAGAAATAATTATGGTTAATAGATAAATCAACATAACTAATTTGATTGCAAATGGATGATTTTGTGGAATTATGATTTGAAAAGATTGACCACATGCTAAAATCTACTTAGACTTAATCTTGGCCACAACTATACTAATTTCATAATAAATAATATATACATATATCACAATTGACAATTATCCAAATCTCATGCATATATAACGTACATACCTAATATATTTCATTAAGTATACATATATTCTACTTAATAATATTCATATATATATATATATATATATATATATATATATATATATATATATATGCACCGTATAATGTAAATATTATATATATACATATCAAAATAGAAATGATAATATATTATCAATAACAATTGTTTTCCAACAATAATAATAATAATAATAATAATAATAATATAATCTTCATAAGACTTTCCAAAACATAATATTAAATAAGTATACTATAAAATAGCTTATCAATATACTAATTTAACATTGAACAACTATACAAACATGAAACTTGAAGTAGTTGATGGTAAAGATTTTAGAATTCAAAATGAAGGATTAGAGTTCAAATCTCCATGCAAATAATATTTTTACCTTAAACATAAACTTTATCCTCATAAAAATTAATACCATTCTACAAATAAATACTTATTTTCCTTAGTGTAAATCGGGGTATTACAATATATCTCCTTAAAAGATGTTTCGTCCCCGAAACATAACCATCTAGCAATCAAAGAAATTAAAATAATAATCCATCATAACGAATGAATCACATCTTAAATCACTAATTCCAAATAATAAGTAATTTCTTTTTTTTTTTACAACATTAAGCCCCAAATCTTTTCCCAAAAATTTCCTTCAAATAAAGAATCTCAGAATAATAATATTATCATCAACTCTAAATTTCTTCCTCATAATTACAAGAAATCAAGTTCTTAATCAAAATCATTAAGCCTAATATTTCCTCAAAACATAGAACTCTATAATTAGGTGCTAATAAAATTACCAAATCCAAATATTTATTTCCAATAAAACATAAAATATTACCTCCGAATTTCCTCCAAATATTTCTCTTTCCATCAACACATATAACACCACCTGCAGTCACTAACAACATACAACAAATAATGCAATGCCACACATCCTTACTGCAATTCTCAAAAAGTTCATAACCTAGGCTCTTATATTTTTTTATATCCAAAATCTCATAACCTAGGCTCCCAAAGGTTCGAACTGTTCTGATACCAATTTGTAACACCCCAATTTTCATAACCAAATTTCCTTAATTTTTATTTCTTTATTAATTGAAAATTTCTACATTCATAGCGAAAGCATTAATAATCCAAATAAAATCGGGTGTTACCGCCACGCTCAGGTATCTTTCCTATACCCAAACGCTAAGGCTAAATCAAAACTTACAATACATAATCCCAAATTCAAACATAATACATAATGGAAATAATTATACAACCAATAAATTTCTATATAAACCAAATCTTCACAAATGTCTATTTCTTAATTAAATAGACTAATCCAAATCCAAATTCGCATCTCGATTTCTTATCCATGTCACATGTCAAAATCATTTAATACAAAAACAGAGTGTAGACAAAATTTAGCATAAGCTAAGTAAGAATCACTTCACCCCGTAAAATATAGGCTTGGATTTCATTATTTTAAAAACTTGTATACTTATATACTTTTCCAAAATACATATGTGGAAGTACACTTTTCATAGTATAGAGAATTAATATTTATAAATGGAGAATTAACAATCTCATCAAAATCCATTTAGAAACTGAACCAATACCAATGTGTACACACCAGTAGATTCCAAGCCACTGGGTAGTATATGATCCCTTATAAAATTGGAAACTGGATCACAGCCTATGTGATACACCCTCATGGGATTCCAAGCCCAGTGAGTAGTAATTAGTCCAAGTGAACAGTAATTACCTTTACTGAACACCACACAGAATAATGGTTTTCTAAAATAAATTATTTCTCCATAAATAAATACTTTCCCCACAAAAATACAATTTTCTCCCATAAAATAATTTTCTCTAACATATATAATTTCTCCACATTTTCTCCACATAAGTTCTCAAAAATAAATATTTAGTCCACAACAGTGTTAATACAATTTCACCATACTAATATATATAACACCAAAATTTCCAAGCCACACTTTTACTCCGTCAAAATTATATTCTCGATAATTCGAGAATCATATCAGCACACATAACATGCAATGCACTTGTGACCACATGAACATTATTATGCACATACTTTTATAAAAACACATAATTTTGTTATATATAAATTAAATATCATATCATAACCACATTTATATATCACAACTATATATATATTGAGGCAAATAACTAGTTTTGATGAACATGAAAACTTACCATTGAAGCCAAACTTCCTAGCAAGACTTAATCTTAATCACCTGAATAGAAACCTGTGAATCAAACCATTACTAATTTTTTTAACAATACTAATATTATCATTATTACTACGTATCAGTACTGCCTTATCCATCAGTTCATCTTCTCCCATATCATTCATACGAAGTATCATCTAATCATTAACATCATCTTTTCACACAATCATCATCATTATCTGATCATTCATTAATCATCACAGCATCATCATATACTCCATCATTATCTCTTCGACATTATAATCATCTCAATCATTAACCAGAATCCATATATTCTATCATTATTAAAATCACTATCAACATCATCTTTATCTACCAACAATAAACTCAAATTGAATAAAAGAATTTAGAGGGTAGAAACAATTACCGGGAAACAAGATTTGGATGATGATGAAGGAAGAGAAAATTAACAGTAGAAACAATTACCGGGAAACCAGAAAGTATAGAAGTCTTTCTTGTATAAGTACATGGATGGGAAGAAAACAATAAGCATTCACATGTTAATGCCAATTGTATTAATTTAAGGGATAGGGTGGCTGATTGCTTCATAATAATGCCAATTGTATTAATGAAAAATCAGGATAGAAATTCACTGGCAGAATGTTACGAAAATTATTGAGAAATTTGGGTAAGATAAATGGTTCCATTTTTTTCATATATGTAGCTCAATAAGTCTAAAACCTACATAAAAAATTTCATAAAAATCCGAGTAGTAGAAGTATGGTTTTTAAATTTATTTCTAAAACTGGTCCAGATAAAACAAATTCCGGACAACACACTGCCAATAGTATAAGTTAGGGTTCTACCATAAACATTTCAAGTAAAACGGAGTTCGGGAAGTATTTTTACCGAATTAATCTTTCGGACTGCGCTGAGCTGAAATTTTTCTGAAAATGAATGGTTAGAAGAATTTTGTCTAAAATTTAAATTTTGTAACAAAAATGGTGACGACAAAATTTCGGGGTGTCACAGTGTGTACCCCCTAAGCTTTAGAAAGATAAAAATTGGCGAAGCCCGAGAAATGAACTAAATCTGGCAGGACATGGGGCTAAAAGGAGAGCCTATAGAGAGCTTAAGAGTGAAAAACTCCCTAACCCCAAGTAAAAGGCATGAGGGGAAGATACGGTGAAAGTTTGATTTAAGGCTTCAATGTGGCCATCCCCTGAGACAAAACAATAGGTGCGCTATCTTGCTAGAATATGGGGCAACCATTGCACCGTCTTCGAAAAAGCATGGAGATCCATGTGAAGTCGGTTGTCCCAAAGAGATCCTAGGAGATGAGAAAATTGAGAGGAAGTGAGCCGCCTCTCTTGGATTCGGGCACCCATTGCACTGACCTTCGAAAAAGCATGGAGCTCCATGTGAAGTCGTGTGACACCCCAACTTTTCACAAGCTGAGATAGCTAAAACTTAACACAAAAGCTGCCTATCTCAACCATAAAACATAACATAGCGGAAGCGAATTAAAACCTAAGGGGTATCATGCCACATCTAGGTAAGAAAACATGGCCTAGATGCACAGGCTAACCAAAAACTGAAACCAAATAGTATATAAATCCTCAAACGTATCCAAAACATCCAAGATCTAAAACAAGAGTATATAGAATCTCATATTGGCGCACAGGCCCAAAACATAAGTCTAAAGCATAACAAACTAATCTAAGCCGCCTCATACGGATATATCTCTATCGCGCTCACGCTTCGACTTAAGGCATACCTGGAAAACACACAAGAAACCATTAGCAAAGACTGCTAAGCAACCACCATTCACACACGCAAGGAAGTAGAGATATACATAAGTTTGTAAACAGGTTTACACACCCATATAGAATATACATACCAACGAACGATTCAAGTTTAAATCGGATACTCAACAACAACACGCTGAAAGAATATATAAACCAAGACTTCTCATCAATTCCAAAATCCAACCGAATCACAAACTCAACCGAATACTCATAAGGAACAACCAAACTAGAATATGTCCAAGAATAACCAATAATCAACAAGATACAATACAACTCAAGAGTCAACAAAGAACCAAACAGACCTCAACACAAGGATAAGCACCAAAACCTCAACTTCCAATCCCAAGCACCAATTCTCACACCAAACACCAAGCCCGAAAGTTAGTTCACAGGGGTAATAACCCAATCACAGGGACCGGAGTCCAATCACAGGGGTAAAAACCCAATCACAGAGGTAAAAACCCAAGGTTAGTTCCACAGTTAGTTCACCCTCAAACAGCCCCAAGAGATACTCAAAGATTCACCACCCCACATCCAACCATAGCCTCAACTGTAACACCCCGTAAATTCATTTCAAGCCTTTCGATCGTTAATTAATTCCTTGGGCAATCTAACTAATTCTTTGGGCAATTTAATTAAATTCCAATTGGGCTAATTCTTTCAATTTGATATATACATACACTTGTATATATATATATATTTGATGCCTA
>CP025648.1:9979770-9993181 GCA_003576665.1 Ipomoea trifida
TGGATCCGGGCGCTTGACAAGATCCTTGAGGTGGTGGAGTGCCCACCAGGTCGCCAGGTTGAGATGGCGAGCTTCTACCTGAAGGAGGAAGCTGACTTGTGGTGGGTCCACGGCGGCCCGACGATGCGGCAGGAGCCCGACTTTGGTTGGGAGACGTTCAAGGACCGTTGAGAGCCCGCTTCTATCCAGCCCACGTCAAAGCGGCGATGCAGGAGGAGTTCTTGCATCTCAAGCAGGGGTCGAGGACGGTGCAGGAGTACCACCGGCGTTTCTTGGAGTTGGCTCGTTTCGCACCGACGTTAGCCCCGACCGAGGAGACCCGGATCGAGCGGTTCGTGGCTGGGTTGAACTTGGATACGCGCATGGCCTTAGTCGTATTCAAGTTTCAGACGCTGAGCGAGGCCTACAGCAGCGCCGCTGATCATTACCGCGTGCTGTCTATCCGTCAGGGGATCCAGGACCGCTCCAAGCGGCCAGCTGAGGGTGGAGCTTCAGACTCCAAGAGGTTTAGGCCCGGGGGTTCCGGGATGAGAGCTGGCTTTCAGCGAGGAGGCGCTAGCCACAACAGTGGATCTCGCCCTAGCGTTGGGCAGGGTTCAGGGGGCAATGGAGCGCGCACTCGACGCTACGACTGCAGACGCTGTGGGAGGGATCACCCCGGTCGCGACTGCAAAGGGAGGTTGGTAGAGTGCTACAGCTGCGGGCTGCGAGGACATCGGGCCTATGAGTGCACGGCAAAGAAGGGAGGACCATCTCAGCCTCGACCGAGCGCAGCACAGGGAGCCCCAGCAGCGACCCGACCCTCTCGAGAGACCGAGGGTAGTGGAGGCAGCCGGCCGAGCGGAGGCCGAGGGCAGCAGGCGGGGCCGCAGCAAAGAAAGATCTTCGTGATGGGCCGTACACAAGCTGAAGCCAATGGGCTTGAAGAAGGTAACCTTCTGTAACACCCCGAAAATTCCTACTACTCTTTTGAATATTATAAGGGGTTAATTTCTTATAAAATAATTATTCAATAACTATAAGTATAATTATTTTTCTATGGGCCTGAGATTACATACTCTTATATATATAAGTTATTGTTGAGACTAACGATAAATAGTCTATGGCCCAATATTTGTATTTGATATATATATATATATATATGTATTCCATACCATATTAAATATTATTGAGCCCACATTATTTCTAATTCCTTAAGGTTATGTTATAGCCCATAACTATGAATTATATCTTAATCTATAGACTAAGTTTAGTCTTGAGTCCAAATCATGCAAGCCTAAATGTTTATTTAACCCAACCATTCTAAAGTTGACCCAATCCTTATTATTTTAGCCCAACCCAATTAATACCCTAGAGAGTGACAAAAATAGGAGTTTCCATATTGGGAAGGAAGTAATCAGCAGCCATCCAACGTTCTCCCCTTCTGCTTCGTTATCTTCCATCCGGCAACAACACCAACGGAAGATCAAGCAACGCCGGAGAGCCTCCTCCTTCCTCGCAACAACTGGTGGAGACGGACGGCGGTAGCTCTACACCCGGCAGCAACGTCGACGGCAAGGAGTTCCCGGCGGTGCGAATGGTGAATCCCGATGCCACCACCTTTCTCGACTCAGCGGCGAGTTACGGCATTAGAGGGCGAAGCAGCGTCAACGGCAACCTTCTCCGGCACAAGTACGACAGCCTCGACCTCCATTCTCCCTCGCGACGCGGTAGCGACCCACGGAAGGCTCCGACGGACATGTTTCCTTGGTTTTCCGACGGCAGATGTTGGAAGTCATCGAAGCAGAGTAGCGGCTTCTCTCCCCTGTTCCGGCGGCGAGTGGCTGTAACGTTGGTAGGCGGCGGCGGCACGTCGGCAACAAATCCCAAAGAAGCGGTGTGGTGGCGGAGCAAGATGGCGGATGGCAACAGCGGACTCCTCATCTCCGTTGGAAACAAGAAGCAGAGCAAGCGGATGGCAGCAGCGGTCATCGCCATTTCCGTCTCTCCTCCCATGCAGCTCCGTCGAAGTGACCGGCGGTCGTTTTGAAGATCTTAAAGGATGGGCGCGTAGTATGGCAACAAGAAGCGAAGTGGTGTGTTGGTCCGGTGCTTGTGTGTGGAGCGGGGAGGCTCGGGTTCGAATCCTGCCTAGGACTAGTGTGTTCATTTTAAGGTAACTATCTCTTTTAAGCTTTAAATAATAGTAGTTAGTCACATACAGTGCCCTCTAAGCTTAATAATATGGTTTAGGCACTAAACCTTGTTAATGATAGTGTATTTGTGACCCTTGCCATGCTTAGGAATAATTATGGACTATAGGATTATAGGTTATATGGACCAAATAGGAATGTTAGTATTGTCATTAATAGCAAGTTAGTGACGGTATTAGATTATATTAATTCTTCAGGGTTCGTGAGTATGGACCGTGCTTTGAGCTTAGGATTGACGTTGCTTTGGATTAAAATGCTTTTGGATTAATTACGCTTCAAAGGTAACCATCCATGTCCATCAAACTATTTTATTCCCTTATTCTATATATGATGATTTTGGTGATTGGAAATCCTGAAAATTCCTTGTGATTAGCCTATTTTGTTGATTCTCTTTGTTGGATTTCATCTTGATCTTTGGCTTGTGTTGTATGATCAATGATGTTATGGATTTCCTTATTTTTGGACTCTATATTGGATGAAATGTGAGTGGTTTTGGTCTGATCTTGTATTCTGGAAATGGTATTGTTCATGTCTGTTGTTGATCTCTGGAATCTGGGAGGGGGCTTGGCCTTGCGGAAGACCCTAGCGTAATAATGTAATCCGTGAAGGCGATCCGCAAGGTGGCAGCGGAGGATCCGGACGGAGGGGAGAGGTCCGTTGAGGGTGACCGGCTGCTTCTTGCGGAGCAGTTCGGCGGAGGACAGTGGTCCGTGAGTGAGCTCCGTTAGTTCTCTGGGAAACTGTTTCCAGAGAGCATTTTCTGCTGTTGTTGTCTGTTGTTGGTCCCTTGTTTCAGATCATTGTTGGATTGTTTTGTTGAGTATTCTACCATGTATTTGGAGTATTTATTCATGTCTTTCGTTGAGCATTTGATGCCTTAGTTTGGAGTATTGATTCATGCTTTTGGTTTCCATTCTTGGTGTCCTTGGTCTATTGATCTTTTGAGTTATGATCTGGGAGTTGGTTGGTGTTCATATTTGAGATGAACCCACGTCTTGGTTGGTTGAGTTGGTGTTGGAGTATGGTTGTGGTGATGGACCATTGTGTTACTATTGTGGACCTTTGTGCTCTATTGGTTACTATTGGTTACTATTGACTTCTGACTTTGGACTTCGGTCCCTGTGATTGGGTTGATTACCCTGTGATTGGACTTGGATCCTGCTTCGTCCCTGTGATTGGACTGTCGGTCCCTGTGATTGGACTTCGGTCCTGTGATTGGACTTCGTCCCTGTGATTGGGCTCATCACCCCTGTTTGACTCGTGACTCTTGACTTCTGACTATGTGGTTTGACTTGGTTTGGTGGTTGGCTTGGCTTTGGTTGGGAGGTTGGAGTTGGGTTCTTTCTTGATGGGTTGTTGTGAGTCCTTTGCGTTATTCGGTTGATATCTTGTTATTCTTGATGAGTTGGTTGAGTTAGTATCTCGGTTGTTGGTTCGTTATTGCATTATGCTTTCGTTATTGGATATTGGCTTTGTTTGACTGAGTCTTGGTTATTGATTCGTTCAGCTTATTGTTGTTGAGTATCGGTTTGAACTATTGAACAGTTCGTTGGTGTTTATATTCTATATGGGTGTGTAAACCTATTTATAAGCTTATGTATATCTATATCTCCTTGCGGGTGTGAATGGTGGTTGCTTAGCATTCTTTTGCTAATGGTTCTTTGTGTGTTTTCCGGTATGGAGTAGTTATGCGAGAGCGCGCTAGAGCTTTCCTATTTGAGGATGTTTAGCCTTAGTTGGTTTTGTTTAGACTATGGTTGTTGGGCCTGTGTGCCTTGAGACATTATTATACTCTTGTTTAGTATTTTGGGTATTTCTCTTGGATATTCATGGATTATGTTTGAGGATTTATTCAGTTATATGATATGGCAGTTAGTTCGTTTTATGATTAGCCTGTGCATCTAGGCTGTGTTTATACCTAGATGTGGCATGACGCCCTTAAGTTTTAAATCCGCTTCCGCTATGTTTGGTTTGTTGGTTGAGATAGGCAGCTGTTGTGCTAAGTTTTATCTATCTCAGCCTGTGTGAGGTTGGGGTGTCACATCAACCCAAGCACAAACCACCACAGTGTTCATCTCAGATTATGAACACAGCAAACTCCTAGAGAATACAACCAAGAATTCAACCAATCCAACAGACTCATATAACGAACCAAGAGATATGAATAAATGCTCAATAACCGGGGAAAAATGCTCAACATAATATCCCAACAAGTTCCAGAAAAAAGGTGAAACAACAAGACAACCGAACAACAAAATAGACACTGGAAGCAGATGTCCAGAAGCACCAACGGAATACCCTGGCGGAACCACCTGCTCCGCCACACCCCTCCGCCTCAACGGGCGGCATCCCCCAACGGAACCCCTAGCTCCGCCGCAAGAAGGAGGTGGATCACCCTGGCGGAAGACCCTCCTCCGCCATCCTCCACCGCCACACACTTGCGGAAGACACCAACGGGGCACATTATTCCGTTGGTCCCTCCGTAAGTGCGATCCAACCCTTCCAGAACAGAACAGACAGAATACGCAAAGTTCATTCCAGAATACAAAAATAGGATCAGATTATTCAGATTACATCTCCCAGAAGCCAAATAAATAAGGAATCCATACAAATAAATATCCATAAACATCTATATGCAAAAGGATCGAGAACACAAGTTCATAATCCATCAAAATAACTTCACAAACAACAACAAATAGGCTAAGCAGCAAAGAATTTCTCAGGATTCCAATACACCAAATAATATCATAGATTGAGAGGGTAAAATAGATTTTAGTGGACATGATGGTTACCTTTTTGGAGCACACTTCAACCAAGAACCCTCAAAACTCCCTACAAAGCTTCACCTCCACCTTGATCATCTTTTCCCAAAAGATCCCCAAAAGAACATCATAAGAACTTGTATAAAGATTATGAAAACAACATGATGCAAGGTATATTCCTAAAGATAAACACTTACCCAAGCCTTATTAATCCTAAAAGAGCAAACTTGATCTTGGATCTTGAAGAAGCAATGTAGGATTTCCTTAGGGTTCTTTAGAAGTGGGAAGAATAGGGTGGATTATGTTTGCAGGAAATGAAAAGGGAAATAGGATTGTGAATACAAGGCTTTTATATTAGTAGGGAAAGATCATTACATATATTATGTATGTATCACTAGGGTAAGACATGAAATTATGGGCCCTTATAAAAACAAATGGGTCTCACATTATGTATTATACTACTAGTTGTAGGAAAAATTAATCATTCAAGAATTGAATATATATATATTGGGCCATTATACACATATTCTTACTTATAAGAATTGTAAGGATCCAATTTAAATAAATCCCTTACAAGAATTAAATCAAGAATTGGGCCTTTCAATAAAATAATAAATTTCGGGTTCAAGAAATATATATATATATATATATATATATATATATATATATATATATATATATATCAACTGGAAAGACTAAGCCCAATTTAATCAAATAAATCACCCGGCGGAAACGATTACCGGTCTCAAGGTTTGAACGAATTTACGGGGTGTTACAAGTCGGGTCGCCCGAGAATAAGATCCGAGGAAGTTGAGAAGAAAGAGAGATCGCCCAAAGCCACAACGGTGAGCTGTCCGTGTCCCTGCCCTCACTTAATTTTCAGTATAGGGGCTTTGGCGTAAGGGTAGAAAATTTGGCTAGGATGTGCGCATCGTTCCCACTAGTGGGATTGGCTTTTAGGCCCGAATAAAATGAAAGACGAATTTCCAATGATTGCATGATTGAAAAAGTGTGATTGTCTTTTTGAAACCTACCCTTGAAGACATTTGCTTCCTCAGTATATTCCTTACATTTGGTTGACCTAAGCTTAATAGTCTTGGTAGACAGTGAAGGGAATTTCACTCGCTCTGTTCCGACACACCTGAGCACAAAACCTTTGATTAACCCACTTTCGCTTAATTGTTCTTGGCGCTTAGATGATAAGGGTTTGATAGTACGCTTGCTTGAGGACAAGCAAGGTTTAAGTGTGGAAACTTTGATAAACGCCAAAAACAATCAAGTTTTGGGTCATATTTAGATAACATTTTACAGCTTTAGCACCCAATTATGATCATCTTTTATAGCTAAAACCTCTAATTAACACCCAATTGACAAATCCAATTCAAAGAATGCGTTTTGAGTCATTTCCGCAGGATATAGCAAAGTCTTGGGCCAAAAAGAAGCAACAAACGAAGAATCAACCAGCAGGAGGCTGCCACGCACCATCACACGTGTGGTGGTAGGCGTAGAATAATTCCAGAGAGCTATCACGCGGGGCCACACGCGTGGTGAGCGTGGACACACCTAGTAGGGCAACAGCGAAATTTCAACTTTTTGGACAGTTATTTAAACCCTTCTTTCTTATTTTGAGAAGAGGACTTTTCCAATTTTTAGATCTGATTTCTCTTTCTATTCCTTCCCCATTGGGGAGGAAAAACACACTCATTCCCATTAGATTAGTATAGATCTTTTAGAGTTATGGAGATGGATTGAAGATGTAGAACTCATCATCCCTTTGGTAAAATACTCTTTCCATTGGGATTGCTTATTTAGATT
The DNA here is from genome assembly GCA_003576665.1 of Ipomoea trifida. Taxonomy (NCBI): domain Eukaryota; kingdom Viridiplantae; phylum Streptophyta; class Magnoliopsida; order Solanales; family Convolvulaceae; genus Ipomoea; species Ipomoea trifida. The sequence goes on from CP025648.1 coordinate 9,986,540, forward strand.
TATTGCATTGTGTATTTTGCTTTGTTATTTGAATGATCCTCATGATCGAGTAGAGTAATTTGGGTGTGTGTGCCGTTGTTAAACAATTGATTGATGATTAGATTTTGCTTTATGATTTTGAGAATTGTAGAATTAGGATTGATGTTTGTACGGATGATGTTGTCCAAGCTTTAATTTTATTTCGGTCGGAATAGTTAGTAAACCGAGTGGAAGTGAGAGAGTGCGCGATATCGCCTCTCACGAGCCCAACTCATCTATATCTCCGCTCTTAGTCCGAAAGGACGAGATCCGAGAGGAGTGGTAGACTAGGTGTTCGATAAAATGCCTGAACCGAATGAGGATTGAGAGTCTGAGTGTGACGCCACTCGGTACCAATGCCGTGACTCCCTTACTCGATCGCGAAACTCGTTTTTCAAATTCCCTAGGACGATCAATTGATTTGTCTAACATTGGTGCACACCCCCTTCATTTCCTTTTTATATTGTTTAGCTACTTTTGCTCCTACAACCCCCAACTTACTTATAAAAACACTCCTTCGTAATACTTGCAACTCTTACCTTTTAACACCTTCAACGACAACACCAATTCGTTCCTATTTGCCATCCTTGAGAGATACGACACTCGGTGAGTCTTGACTCTTCGTTTTAACACCTTCCACCACACCCTTCACATCCACTCACGCAATACACAACATCAGCAGTAGAAATAATTGTGTTTTACCTGCTTCTTATCTCTTTATCTAGAATTGTTTAGTTCTATAGTTTGGTCATTTTTATGTGTCCCTACATGCCTGAACATTCTTTTACTTTGTTTTTAGCATATGATTGCTTTCATGAAATAAATGTTTTTGCATAGTTTTATTTTTGCATGGGATTATTCACATGAATAATCTTGAGCGATCCAAGTCAATAAAATACCCGTCATTTGACCAAGGTTGACCTACTATAGCCGAATCACCCTCTTGAAATCCCCAAAATGCCTCTATTCGAACAAAAGAGAGGATTTTTTAATAGAAGGGCATTGATGTCATTTCACTTTTACCTAGCATTTATAAGATCCCTTCTCTCTCTGTCCACCCAAATCAAAACCCAAACCCCTTCATCTTCTACCTCTCACGCACTACCATAGCTAAAAGCTTCAAAACCTTCAAAATCCTACTCTAAAATTCCTACCCACTCCAAATCAAATCCAAAAATGGATTCTACTAAAGCCAACTCCCCCTCCCAACACCAACCCGTTGAAGTAAATCAAAATGATACCAAGGTTTCTCAAGGATATCTACTCGACAATGTGGATTTCTTCAACAAAACTAGAAATAAGGATTTTGCTCAAGCTTTGCTCACGGGAATGGAACAAAGCAATCTACTAAAGGTATGTAACTACAAATTTCAAGGAGCTTTCATTGATGCATCTTTACAATTTTTCGAGCATGCGTCACACGTGAATGGTGTGATTTCATCTATTGTGAATGATACTCTTGTGGAGATAGTTGCTTCTGATATTAGAAATGTCTATGATTTTCCTGATAACGCTTTACCCGTGGATGATGTTATTTTTGATCAAAATGAATTTTGGAAAATCATACGTGTGAATGTGTTGAAAGAGGCCAGGTACCAGATTTTTCTGGGTATAAGAAGGAGTTAAAGTGGGAGTTTGAGTTGTTATCTGATGTGATTCAAAGGTGTGTATATCACCTTTTGGGAGGAATTGACAAGATGCCCATCAAATATGTAAGGGCTATGTATGTCGTGCTTAATTGGATTAGTGTGGATTAGAGTAGATCTATGTTTGAAAGGTTGTGCAATTTTGTGAAAGCTAAAGGCCATGTTGGGTACGACCTTCTAGTGTGTGAAATTCTAAGAAGAAAAGGCGTGAGGTTTGGACCGGTTAAAGGTATATCTTGTGACAATTTTGTGCTCAAAAGAGACAAAAAGAAAATACCGAGAGAAATGGGTTTGTTAACTCAAGGAGAAGGAAGTTCCCAACCAAAGAGGGCAAAGGGGAACTAGCCTTGAAGTTGTTGTTCGAGAGGATGCTGTTGAAGGTGTACAGACCGAAAGGGATGAGCCAAGAACTACCCTTAGTCAAGTCCTAGAAAGTGTTGGATTAAACACACCTAATGAGGGCTTAGTTCGTGGGGATGAGGAAGCCAATGTGGAAGAAGATGAGAATTTTCATGTTCATTTTGAGGTTGAAGCCGAAACAGGGCATGAAACATCAAATGCTGGTAATTGTGTAGAGCCACATGTAGAGCTACCCGTAGAAAAACCTTTGGAGCAACCCTTGGAGGAACCTTTGGAGCAACATGAGGAGCATGTTGTAGAGGAAGTTGGTGTGCAAGTAGGTAATTCGAATAGTTCCCAAGGTGATCTTTTGGAGACTCTAAAAAGTGACTTGGAGCAACAATTTGAACAAATCAAGGATGGTATGGAAGAATTCAATGAAAGGATTGAGAGTTCTACCAAGGCTACCAATGACAAGATTCAAGCTTTATTTAAGTGACAAAATGGTTGAAATGGAAATGAAAATTGCTAGGATAAGTCCGGTCATGAGAGATGAGATCATGGCTTTGAAGGCCGAATGGAGCATGAATATTCAAAAGGACAAGGCATCTATGACCGAAATCATCCAAGCTCAAAAGAGTGAAGTTTCTATTTTGAAAGGGATGTACACGCACCAAATGCAACAATTGGAAGGCTTGAAGAAAACAGTTGAAATTTTTGGTAAAGTTCAAGGTGAGGAGATTCAAAAAGTGAGGGAAGAAAATGCAACAATATATGGTACTTGTGACTCATTAGTTACATTGTTGCATGATATGGCAAAAGATCTCAAAGATCTCAAGGGAAAACAAGAAGAATGTCTATCCCTAGACCGTGAAATAAGAGTGCAACAAAAAGGGGATGCACATTATTTTCCAAGGATTTTAGATGCTACCAAAACAGGGGGAAGAAGATTGGTCAATCAATTTGGCCAAATTGGAGGTTCCAGTTCGACCGCACCAACACAGGGGGAACCTACACAGGGGGAAGGAGTGAAATCAACATTTAAAACTTTTTCTAACCCCTCCGGAAATGTATTTTTTACTTTTACAGCCCTGGGGCAAGCAAGTCAACCAAGTGCACCCGCGATGACCGATCAAGAGCGTGAGGACCGAATGGTGGATATATTTGCTGATCACTTTGGAGTCACGCATGATGGCATTATTGATCAGGATGGGAGAAATCCTAGGGAGTGTGCAAGATGGTATTTGCGAAGAGTCTTTCCCGCAAATGATTTACGCGAAGCCGCGGAGTGTTACAAAGTTGGTAGAGTATTTCAACAATTCTACCACTTGGAGGACAAAAATGATTTCGGTAAGCTAAGGAAAAGAATCAATAGCATGTTGGGTATTTGAATTTGTTCCTAGCTTATTTTGATTTCAAGATCATGACTTATGTTGGTGATAATTCGAATTACTGTAATGGTTCGAATCTGTGATGGCTTTTATGCTATATAATATCTATCTTTGTTAGTTTTGTGTGTTATGACTTTTAATTTGACTTAAATTGTGTAGCATGCATGTTGGTAGAAAAATTAAAAATTCCAAGAGAATTAATCCAACAATGCATAATTTTCGTACAAGTCAAAATTAATCAAGCCGTAGGTCAAAAATCTATGAAAACTCATCGTAATAACTAATCGCAATAAAATTGAAAAATAAAATCAGTTGATTTCTAGACTAAGCCAAACATGATTGAGTATAGGTTTTGGCATCATTAAAAAGGGGGAAATTGTTAGAATAAAATTGTAATAGTTTTGTTGAGCCAATTTGTAATTTTAGAAATCCCCTATTTTTTTTTAGAGTGTAGAGATTAGACCCAGAAGACAAGTCATGACATTAGATTGGTTCGAATTATTGCTTTATAGAGTTCTTTTTGTCATTAGTCTTGTAAGTTATTTGCTTCCACTATACACTTGAGTATATGTGATCTAATGGACAAGGTTGAGTTATCATTACTAGAAAGCACGAGTTCAAATCTTATGGAGGACTTTTTAGCCTTAAAGATTAAGACGTGTCACAGCCCAACTCTAAAAGAGGAAGTCAATTTTTGGTCTATGGAGGAAGCTATGGAGCTAGTCATGGGGGAAGTCAAGCTCCATAGAGCTAGTCAAAGTCAAAGGCGAAAAGGAAGATCAAGATCCACTATCTCTACACCATACGCTACACAATGCAAAGAATGATCAAATATATTAATTTGATAAGTATAATTGAATGAGCTGAAACGGAGCAATGGTTAAACACTTGAGCATATCAAATCTTACTTGTTACATTTTTAATCCTAAAGAGGAAGCTTGGGATCAAGTCACATGGCCAAGGCTTTTGGAGCTAGTTTTGGTCTATGGAGGTAGTCAAGTCAAGGTCAAAATGGAGCAAGTTTGGCTAGACTACATGCGCGTGAACACTAAATCATTTCTACAACGCGTGAAAGCTAGTTTGGAGCATGTTATGGAGCAACTTGGAGTGGAACTTACACGTAGGTTATGTTTGGCAAACCTAGCTGAAAGCTGAAAAGTAGCTTAAAACTGAAAAGCTATAAGCTCAAAGCTGAAATCTGAAGAGCTGTTAAGCTAGCTGTTATGCTTAAAAGTGTTTGGTAAAATTAGCTTTTTGATAAGCTGATAAATGCAAAAAAGACTAAAAAGGACATCTGACATTGCTTAGTTTTGCTTAGGGTTGAGGTGTCAAAAGATATTTGTGTTAAAACGGAAAGTCAGTGACTCCCTGAGTGTCGATCTCGAAGGAGGGACGTGGAGGTGTGTCAAATGTTTGGTTGTATACTTGATTGAGTCATGCATGGGATCCGAGTATGGTGAATGGTGGTTTGTGAGTGAAAGAAGTTCATAAGGTTTGGTTTGAGTGCAAGAAAGTAAAAAGTAAAAGATTAGTAAATATATAAAAGGGGTAGGGATTGGATAGTGTTCACGTATGTTGCATTGTGGTGTGACTAAGGTAATTGATAGATAATGCAAGGATGTTGGCTATTCAAGAGTGTGTTGTCTAAGTCGTTTTCCACCTTTGTGTACTTCTTTGACTAAGGAGTGCCTTCAAGCATCCAAAGCTCTAAGAGGAATTTTATCAAACACTTAAGCTACACACTATCCTACTATTCTTAAGAAGTCCATAGAAACTATGATTGTGTCAAGCTTCAAATCCTAACTCTAATCAAAGACATGAAAGAGTCAACAACTCAATCTCTCATCTAGATTGGCCAAATCCAAACAAGATCTCATCAAAACAACAATCAATAGACAAGAATAGATAATACAACAACATAAGCATTTAGATCCAAAATATAGAGATATGATTAACACACTAGCAACATAAAATCACACAATCCAAATCCCTAGATCAAACTAGCCACTCATGATATGAAATTCAACACAAAAGCTAATTTAATTCAAGAATAAGATAACAAAATATAATAGTAATGAAATAAAGATCACCTAGAGTGAAGTAATCCTTCAATCCAAGCTTTGTAGTCTTCTACAATGGAGTTTGATCTAAACTAAGTAATGAAAAACTAAGAAAATGGAGAAAGTTCTCCAAAGGAAAAACTAAGGAAAGGAAAACTAATTTTCTGGGAATCTCCTCTGAAAATCTATCAAAGGGGTTTAAATAGTCTCCGAAAAAGCAACCCTAATCAAATTTCGCGCAGTGCAGTCTCCACGCCTGCTCACACGCGTGTGAGTGTGCGTGGGAGGCTACTGGATTATTTCCACACACGCTCACACGTGTGTGGCCATCCTGTTGGGTCCTCTGGGGCTCCGATCTTGCTTGGTTCGCTCTTTAAGCTCAACTTTTGCTCCTATTTGCTCCCGGGGCTCCTGTTTCACCTCCTTTAGGCTAAAAGTAGCTTCTGTGTGACGGTTAGTGATTTTCAAGCATTTATGAGCACAATTCATCATGTAAGGATGCTATAAACGTGACAAAACACCCTAATATGAGCTTGATTTAAGTGTATCTCGGAGGCTTATCAAAATTTCCACACTTTGGTTCTTGCTTGCCCTCAAGCAAGACAATTTACTATCTAAGCACATAAGTCTTCGAGATATTTTCTCATGTCAAATAAAGCTTTTGGCAAGTCAAAATGATGGGTGTCTAAGACTGTTGAAACGGAAGAAATCATTTGTGTTATCTACAAAGGATTTTGGTCAAATGTCATCAACTCAAGAAATATTTTCGGGAAATAAAAACCTTTCATAGATAAACAAGTAAAATAAAGGATCACACTCCTCGCACCATACGCAAGCATGCATTTCCGAAGTTTTGGTTCACCTTCTATTTAAACAGGGCCTCTCGCCGATCCCGCTAGTGGGAACGATGTCCACTAGCTAATCAACTTTTCCAACCTTATACGCCAAAGCCCAACGTTAATGTAAATGAGGGTAGGGGCATGGACCACTCACCGCTTTTGGCTTAGCGCGATCCCTCTTTTCTTCTCACTTCCTAGGATAACGTCATCGAGCCACCCGATGTGACACCCCAACCTCACAAAGGCTGAGATAGCTAAAACTCAACATAAAAGCTGCCAATCTCAACCAACAAACCAAACATAGCGGAAGCGAATTAAACTTAAGGGCGTCATGCCACACCTAGGTATT
>CP025648.1:10000167-10012848 GCA_003576665.1 Ipomoea trifida
TTGAAACAAACTTATACGCTTTAAGCATTTTCTGCTTTGGCGGAGTAATATTATTATGTTTTGCCTTTGCAGTACTTTTTACGACATTAGTTTGGTAACCAACTCCTCGTCTCATTGTGCTATGACTTTTAACGAATTTTACTACTTGAACTTTATTGATTAAAGAGTAGTAGAATTAGTCAGGTTTTCAGGGGTTTTAGAAACATATAGGATTGTAGCCAAGTCCGGCTTTATCTCCGAGGGTTTTTGCATGCTTACCATTTTATCCATTATCTTGGATGAATTTGTAAACATAGCTATAGTTGCCCTCAGGTTATGTTCTCTAACCTCTCTTGATTTGCACTCTTCTTGAAGACGAATTACTTCAGCCTTCAAGTTTCTCACTTCAAGTAGAGCATTTTGCAATTTTTCAGTCACTTCTTCTTTTTCAAGAATTAGAAGATTATTGCGCTCTTTGAGTTGAGAATGAGTAGTCATAATCTCTTGACAATCCTTCATTAGGTTAACGATGGATTCTCTAGAGTCAAATGATGAAGTAACTGAGTCAAAGGTGTTAGAAGTTACCTCTTCTTCATCTATTTCGTGAGCCATTAAGCATTTTCATCTGAATCCAATTCTATTGTCTTGCTCACCAAGCAGCATAGAGCTGTGTCTTCTTCTGATGATTGACTTTCATCACTAGATGATGATTCTTCTGACTCATTTAATTCAACTGGTTCATTCCCGATGAGTGCTTTTCTTCTATCTTTTCTAGGTTTTCTTTCCCTTGATTCGAACTTTTCCTGTGAGGATTCAATAGGATTTTACCTTGATTTTTACTCACTTTGGGATAAGGACATTCAGCTATGAAGTGTCCTGGCCTTCTGCAGTTGTAGCATAGATTTGTGTTTTCTTCGACAGTTTCTTTTCTTGGCTTTCTGGAGGAACTTCCTTGATTTCCTTGGTTGGCTTTTTGAAGTTGTTCTTTCTCATGAATTTTTTGAATTTCCTAACAAAAAGAGCAAACTGTTCGTCAGTCATAAAATTTATATATCATCTACTGACCTTAAGGACGATGGTTGTTCGACTATGAGAGCCGTGGTTCTTTCTTCACGTTCATCTTCTGCTTTCGCCTTCATTTCGAACTCGTAAGCTTTCAGATCACTAAAAGCTTATCCGTAGAGAGAGTTCTGAGATCTCTATGATCTCTCATTGCTGTTACTTTCATATCCCAACTTGAATGTAGTCCACGTAATACTTTGAGAGATATTTCTTTCTGAGTAATGGTTTTACCCAGATCATTTATCTCTCCTAGTATTTTGATCATCCTTGCTTCCATGTCGGCTATACTTTCATTTGAAAGCATTTTGAAGTCTTCAAATTTCTTCATGGCAATTGTTAGCTTATTGTCTTTTTCCTGTTCGTCTCCTTCACCTATTTTGATGAGTGCCTCCCATATTTCTTTGGCAGTTTTGCACTTCCTTATTTTTGGAAATATGGTATCATCAACTGCTTTGAACAAAATATCCTTGGCAATGTTGTCCAAGTTATTTCGTATTCTATCGTCAGAAGTCCATTCCGGCTTTGGCTTTTGTATGTACTGAGGAGCATTCGGTGATAAGACAAATGCTGTGTTAGCCTTCAATATTTCTATTGGGCCATTTGAGATTACTTCCCACATTTCATCGTGTAATGCAGATAAATGTACCTGCATACGTATTTCCAATCATCAAATTTGTCAAGCGAGAATAATAAGTTTTGAGCTAAATCTCTCTTCATTTTGAAGTTAAGATCTGTCTAGCAGTCAAAGATTGACTCAAATAGACAACGTGCTCTGATACCCTTGTTGGTCCCGATTGGGTGGTGAAAAGTCTAGAGGGGGGGTGAATAGACTTTTCAAACAAATTAAAATTTATAACACTTTAACAAAATAACTCAAATTAAATTAGACTTGAGTAAATCTAAAGTAGAGTGCACAGCGGAATAATAGTATGTAAAGTGCTATAATAAAATGAAGAATTAACTGGGCATACACGATATGCAAATTATAAAGAAATACGTGAGTTGTGTGTGAACTTAATTGTGTTGCATGCAAGATAAAGTATGCGTAAAAATAATAAGTAAAGTAAAGAGAGAGAGAGAGCGATTTTATAGTGGTTCGAAGGTGATGTAATCCTTCTACTCCACTCTTCTCCTTTCACTCCAAGGAGGAATTCACTATCTTCCGTCACAAAGATACAATAGTGATTCCACAGTGCTAGTTCTCTTAACTCAGCACTTCTACAACTTCTCCTTAGTGCCTTGAACACAAAGCCAGCACTAATCTCACTTTGAGTGCCTCTGCACAAAGCTTGCACTCTCTAGGGCTTTCACAACTCCTTTGTTACTCAACCCTCTACCCACACTCAGTAGGGAATTTGTTTTACAAGGAAAATAATTTTTCTTTCTTTCTCCAACTCTAAGAGACTCTCAGAATATTTATTTGAGATAGCTTAGTCTCTAGATGAAATATTGAAGAATTTTCTCTCTCTTAATTTTTGTATAGCACTGTATTCAGCATGCGTAGAATTTGTGTTGTGTGATTGGTTGTATTTCTTCTTCAAGTCTTCATCTATTTATAGCTGTGGATTTTGAAGTTGCCCGTTGGAGATAGGCAATTTCAAAATTTGAAATCTTGTACTTGAGATCTTGCTGTGTAGAAATGTTGAAAATAATTTCAACTTTTATCAGATGTCAGGATGATTTTTGACTTTGTAATATTTTCCTGATCTTGCAAGTAATCTCCATGCTTTGTAATTAATTCTTGTCAGATGTGTGTCTTGAGCTTCCTTGGCTGATGAACATATTCCTTGGCTGATGAATATATTCCTTGGCTAATGAATTAATTCCTTATTAATTCCTTAGCTCATGAATTAATTCCTTGGCTCAATATTTAATCCTTTGCTCTTTAACTGCTCTCAGTGGGATTCGAACTCAGCTTCTAGGACTGTGACTCATAGAGTAGCTCCTTAATTAAATCCTTGGCTGATCCTTTTAATTTTGCTTCCATTAGGAATTGATGCATGGATCAAATCAGCGTAGCTCCTTAATTAATAAATAAGAGCGTGGCTCATTTTCTTCATAAAATAGAGACCGTGGCTCATTATTTAAAATGTTCCTCATGAGTATTGATCCCTGGTTTTTCTTCAATATCAACCGTAGCTCATCTCCTTGAATAAATTTAGAGCGTGACTCCTCCTATTTAATTTGAGCGTAGCATCCTTTTAATTCCAATCCTTAGCTGATTCCTTTTATGAAATAAGAACCGTGGCTCATCCTTAAATAAATTGAGACCGTAGCTCATCTCTATTTCCAATCCTTAGCTGATTTTAGAGATCCATCCGTAGCTCTTCTTCTTTCTTGGCTTCTTCAAGAAATTCCTGGACTTAAATATTTCTTGTTCTTGATCAAAGTAAAATGACTCAAAATTCAAATAAAAATTGGGGGTCTAAAATTTTTATCCTAGAAATATAATTTGGCTCATCAAAATCTAATTACAATTTATTCCTAACACAGAGGATTAATACCTTTGCTGCAAGCCCTCGGTCACCAACCAAACATCACGCCCGAGCGTCGTCAGAACAGGGGAGGAACGTCGCCACCCCGGCCACCACGCCGGAGCCGCTGCTGCCGCCTTCGCACTGGAATGCCGCCGAAAGCTCCGTCACGCCACTGCCCGTAGCCGCTGCCGTCGACGAGAGGGAGGAGGAGACGAGGCTGCGGTGTGGATCCACGGAGCCGCCACCACCATCACATGCTACCGTTACTGGCCGAGCGGAAGAGGGTGACGGAGAAGAGGTGTCCGTCAAACACCACCGCCGGCTGCTCTACTTCATGCTGTTGTCGCCGAACCCACCAGAGGAGAGGGAGAGCGAAGAAGCTGCGTTACCAATGCTCAGCGATCGTCCACTGCCGTTGATGAGTTGCGTCAGCCACCACCGTCGCGAAGCCACAGCCGGAGCCCTCAAGGCATCGTCGCTGCCTGACGTTGCCGTTGCCTTCGCCGGAAGAAAATGGAGACCGGTGAGGAGACCCGTCGCCATTGCCTCCGGAGCTGCTCACTACCGCTAACGGAGTACGTCGACCGCCAATGCCATAACTCCTCTTTTCGTTGCTGCCGAACAAGAAGCGAGAGATGGAGGTGGCTGCTCGCCGTTGCTGCCTGTTGGCTGATGCTCGGATGAGGAGATGGTGAAGGCGAGAGAGAAGCGAGACCGGAGAGAGAGATGCCGTGAGGCTAGCCGGCGGTGTTGTTGTTGCTGCTGCCGTCGGCGGTCGCTCAAGAGAGACGAGAGGCAGAGAGGGGAGGAAACAGAGTTGTTTTGTGCTGCTAGGTAACTAGGTTTCCCTTTTTGGAAGCTTTCCATTTTGGGCTTGTGGATTTTGGGTCAAATTTAACTATATACTATATATTGGATTTGGGTTAAGTTAATTGGGTTTGAACCTAAGGTAATTTATTGGATCCATAGCTTGGTAATAGAAATAATATAGTGTGGGCTATTGGGTCACTTTAAAAGAGTTGGGTCGCAACCATAGCTTATAATATATACATATATAACTATGGGCCTATAACATAACCCTTATAATTCTTAAAAGGATATAATTTGTGGGCTCAATAATAATGTTGTATGTAGGATGTACATATATATATATATATAACTATAGAAATATTGGGCCATAGATTATTTATTATTAATCTTAACAATAAAATATATATATATAAGAATATATAGTCCCAAGCCCATAGGAAATAATTATACTTATAATTATTTAAATAATTAATTAATAAGAAAATAACCCCTTATAATATTCAAAAGAGTAGTAGGAATTTTCGGGGTGTTACAGAAGGTACAACAATGATACTCAATAAATATCAGTAGACTTGTTAATATCCAAGATTTAAAATTGGTGGGATTGAAGTCTCATGATTGCCATGCCTTAATGCAACAACTATTACCGGTGGCTGATAGAGGCATATTGCCTAAAAAGTTGAGATATACCGTCATCAGACTTTGTTTCTTTTTCAATGCAATTTGTGCGAAAGTCATTGATCTAGAAAAATTAGATGAATTGCAGAATGACATTTTAGTTACACTGTGTCAGCTAGAGATGCATTTTCCACCTGCGTTTTTTGATATCATGGTTCATTTGCTTGTACATTTGGTGAGAGAGATCAGAGAGTGTGGTCCAACTTATTTGAGGTGGATGTACCCAGAAGCATCTATTGTTGAAAGTTATATTGCTGAAGAGGTTATATTGAGTTCTGTACTGAATATTTGGCAGGGGTAGAGGCAATTGGTGTTCCAAAGTATCGACATGAAGGAAGAATTGATAGAAAGAGTCATCGACATCCCAAAATGCATACTATGTCTCGTGAAGATGTTGAGCAAGTACACTTATACATCTTGCATAATACAAGTGAAGTCGAACCCTATTTAGATGAACACAAGGCCTTAATTAGGGAGCAAAACCCCAGAAGAGTAGACATGTAGATTGTGAGCGAACATAATCGTACTTTTATTTGTTGGTTCAAAAATAAAGTTCTTGGAGATAATAATGTTTCTGAAACTATACGATGGTTAGCTCATGGTCCTAGTATGCAAGTCGTATGTTATAATGGATATGACATTAACGGATTTTCTTTTTACACAAAAGCTCAAGATGAAAAAAGCACTATGCAAAATAGTGGAGTTTCTTTAGTTGCCAATTCAATGCATTTCAGTAGTTCAAAAGATAAAAATCCTGTAATTGCATAATTGTCATATTATGGTGTGATTGAAGAAATATGGGGGGTTGATTATGTGAAGTTCAGGATCCCGGTGTTCCGATGTAGATGGGTAGATGGCAAACATGGTATGAAAGTTGATGAGCTAGGATTTACGCTTGTAGATCTTAATCGTGAAGGTCACAAAAATGAGCAATTCATAATGGCATCCCAAGGGAAACAAGTATTTTATGTTAGTGATCTTTCTGTTAAAAAATGGTCAGTTGTTCTTCATGGGAAGAGACAAATTACTACAGATGGGATTGAAGATGTTGGTTTTGATGTTGAGGAAATACCGTCATTTTCTTCATGTTTATTGCCGATTATTGTAGATAATGAAATAGATGAAGTGCATGCATCACGGGATGATCATAATGAAGGGATATGGGAGCATTAATTATTTCATGTTTTAACTTCTTACTGTGTTTTAAAGTTTTATTATTGTAATATTTATATATATATGTTTTCACTTTATAATAATTTTTCTATTTGAACAGGAATATGGATTCATTAAATAATCCTAGTGATGATAGTACTACCCGAGGTACTGGTTCAACTCAAGGTAGTGATACTAGTACTAAGACGAGAGGTGCGACTCATTTGAAGAAAGTTTTTCTAGGGCGTAATACTTTAGGAAATAAGTCAGTTCAATTTGATGGAGTGCATCATGTTGGGCCAACCGGAGCGGAACTTTCAAGTTATGTGGCATTAGTGGCACGTATTAACGTTTCGATCACAATAAAGTCATGGGCTAATGTTCTAATGGATATTAAGGACAATGTTTGGGAAGAAATTCTGGTAACCTTTTTTGATATTTAGATTTTTATTTACCAAATAAATTAATATAATTGCATTGGATACTAATAAATAATTTTTTCTTGTAGAGTACTTACTGTGACACCCCAACCTCACACAGGCTGAGATAGCTAAAATCTAACATAACAGCTGCCAATCTCAACCAACATTCATAACAAAGCGGAAGCGAATTTAAAACCTAAGGGCGTCATGCCACATCTAGGTAAGATAACACGGCCTAGATGCACAGGCTAACCATAAGAATCAAACTAAACTGCCATAGATAAAAGATAGAATAAATCCTCAGTCATAATTCTCCAAAACTCAAGTACAAATCAACAGTACTCAAATCACTAACAATAGTATCATAATGTCTCAACGGCACACAGGCCCAACAAAACAAAGTCTAAACATCACAACTAAGGCTATCATCCTCATATAGGGAAAGCTCTAGCGCGCTCACGAATAACTACTCCATACCTGGAAAACACACAAAGAACCATTAGCAAAAGAATGCTAAGCAACCACCATTCACACCCGCAAGGAGATATAGATATACATATCAGTTGTAAATAGGTTTACACACCCATATAGAATATAAACACCAACAAACTGTTCACAGTTCAAAACCGATACTCAACAACAATAAGCTGAATGAATCAATAACCAAGACTCAATCGACAAAGCCAATACCCAACCAAGAAAGCATAACACAAGAACGAACCAACAATCGAGATACCAACTGAGTACCCAATCCAAGAGAACCAACCGAACCACAACAAGTACAACAAGGTAACAATCGAACAACATAAAGGGCTCACAGGCCCACCAAAGGAGAATCCCAACTCCAAACCTCCAAATTCCAAACCAGCCACCAAACCAAGTCAAGCTCATGATCACAAATCAAGATTCAAATCCGGAAAACCGGTACGCAGGGGTAAAAACCCAATCACAGGGACCGTAGTCCAATCACAGGGACCGAAGTCCAATCACAGGGGTAATGAACCCAATCACAGGGGCAAAAGCCCAATCACAGGGACCGAAGTCCAATCACAGGGGTAATCAACCCAATCACAGGGACCGGAGTCCAATCACAGGGGTAATGAACCCAAATATAACCAATAGAGCACAGTTAGTTCATTCAACAAGTCTCAACGATACCAACAAACCACCATCTCATACTCATATTCCAACACCTTCCCAAAACAACCAACCAAAGTGTTCATCTCAACTATGAACACAAACCAACTCCCAGTTAATGAATTCCAAGAATTTATAGATCAAGAGTACAAGAATGGGAAACCAAAGACAAGAATCAATCTCCAAAATATGATAGTAATTACCCAACAAAAGGCATGGAGAAATACTCCAAAACCATGGTAAAATACCCAACAAAACAATCCAACAATAATCAGAACAAAGGGCCAACAACAGACAACAACAACAGAAACCATTCACTGGAAACGAAATTCCCCAGTGTTCATACGGAAAGCCTCAACGGGCCACTGACCTCCGCCGCTCCCCTCCGCAAGGAGGAGGCGGTCCTCCGTCACGGAACACGCTCAACCGTTACTCTTCACCGCCATGGCCTTGCGGATCACACCAGCGGGTTACATTGTGCCGCTGGTGTCCTCCGCAAGGTCATCCCATCCCAGAAATTCCAGAAACCAAACAGACCCGAAATGTTCCACTTCCAGAGAGCAAATTCCAGACCAAAATACACCAACATTACATCAGATTTAGAGGCCAAAAATAGGGAAATCCATAGCATCAATGATCATACAACACTAGGCAAAAGATCAAGATGAAATCCAACAAAATACATCCAAGAAATAAGCCAAAACACAAGAAATTTCAGGATTTCCAACACCAAGAACATCATATATAGAATAGGTGAATAAAAATAGATTTGATGGACATGGATGGTTACCTTTTAGAGCTTTTCTCCAACCAATCAAGCCTCAAGATAGTCCTCTAAGCCCCACCTTCACCTTGATCATCTTTACCCAAAGAACCCCAAAAGAACTTTATAAGAACAAGCATAAAGACTACTAAAAACACAAAATGCAAGATGGATTCTAGGATAGATGCACTTACCCACTCCTAACCAAGCTTAAAAGAGCAATCTTTACTTGAAAACTTGTAGGGAAATGAAGATGAATTTTTGGACAATAATGAAGGGAAAATGGCGTGAAAGGCAAAGAGAGAGGGAGGAAGAGGAGTGTAAACTCTTAGGGTAATTTTGGTCTTCAAATCATATACCAAGAATACATACAATATTTAGGTTGTAAGACTTTAATTGGAATTGGGCTTAAGTATGTAATGTGATGGCTATAAGAATTAATTATATATATTCAAGACTAGTAGTTGGGCTAATGAATTCATCCCTTATGAATTAAATATAGTGATTAGGATAAGAAGGCCCATAAAATGTCTTAGGAACAATATATATACATGTATACTATAAGATCAATAAATTGGGCTTGTAGGAATATTTAATTACAAATATTGTAAGGGTCCAAATTGAATAAAAATCCCTTACAAGAATAATTCAATTAATTGGGCTCTTGATTAGAATAATTAAATTAGGCTCAAGATTATATATGTACAAGTGTATATATATTTACTAGAAAGAATTAGCCCAATTGGAATTAATTAAATTGCCCAAGGAATTAATTAACGATCGGAAGGCTTGAAATGAATTTACGGGGTGTTACACTTACGATATTCCCAACACAGATGATATGAAGAAGCATTGGATACAATATGAGGGTCAACGGTGAAAGGATTTTAAAATAAAATTGGTTAGCGAGTATATATTTGGCAATTTGTCACATAAGAATCCATGTGATAAATAAACATTCTTTGATCCAGTGGCATGGAATGAGTTTGTGCAGCTTCATACAGGTCCAGAATATGAGGTATCATTATTCTACTATCAATTATTAACTTAATTTGTTAAGTTTGTTAATTATATTATGTATTGCTACTTGATGTTTTCTTTATATGTAGGAAAAAAGAAAAAAGCATCAAGAAATACAAGCTAAGAACATTCATCCACATAATTTATCTCGAGGAGGTTATAAAAGATTGGAAAAAATTATAATGGATGAGAAGATGAAAGAAAAACAAGAAATTGCAGATTCAGATCCATCACATACAATTAGTCCTCCATCTCCTCCACGTAGACACGAAAAGTGGAAGAGAGCAAGAATGGACAAGTCTGGAAATATTCACATTGAAGCGACTAGAGTGGTTGTAGAAAAAATGGTAAGTTATAATTTTGTTTTCTATGTTAATAGGTAATTTTCTTTACACATACAATTATTAAATATTGTTTATAAATGCTAGGATTCTCTTGAGATGCAAGCTTCTCAAGGACAATTCGTTGCGTCAGGAAGACAAGATATACTATCTACTACGCTGGGTACTGATGAGCATCCTGGCCGTGTTAGAGGCATGGGAAGAGGATATGGCATAAAAAGTGTATGTAACCCCTCGTCATTCCGGATCAGATTAAGGTTCGAGAAATATGTCCTAAAGTTAAGACATACCTGAGATGAGTGACCGAAGCTTCAAAAGAATTTTTATAAGGAAATATAGTTGTTATTAAGCTGCGATCTACGTACCGGTCACGAACCGTAATAATTTTAGGAACTAGTATTCGAACCCGTTTGACCTAAGAAATGGATTTTTAGACACCCTACTATTATTCTGGAATTTCCTATTTTATTAGATTAGCCCATAGCAGTCAAAATTTATTTGTGATCGTACATCGCGAAATTTCGCAGGATACCGAACCTAGCCCAATTTGGAGTTTTAGACTGGAATTAATTTTTGGGTTCGAAAATTTATGAGAATTAAATTAGTTTCCACCGAGAATTTATCTGAATTAATCCCAAGCAGTCTAAGTTAAGATATTTTGGATTATTTTATTCCATTTTATTTTGGATCTTATCCAACAAGTGTGGACTAGTCAACCTTTTGACCAAAGACCATAAAAACCCATTTTCTTCCCCATTTTTGTGTGTTGGCCGAAAATACAAAGAGAGAGAGAGGAGTGATCTTCCACCATTTTTCCTCCAAAGCTTCCATAGCCAATTCCTTCTAAGCTTCCACTCTTATTCGGTAAGTTTTCGATTTTATCCGATAGATAGTCTTATATTCTTCTCTAGATTCATAATCTAAGGTTAGATTTCCTAAATTGTGTTGTTATGGTGTGAATCCTAGCCTTGGGTTTCAAGAAGAATTTGGGGAAAATCACTCAAAGACTCTTCTAAGGATTTTAGTAGCTATTTGAGGTAAGGAAATTCCTTAAGTGGGTTGAAGTCACTTGAAATTAGGTAATTGGTGTAATTGATTGGTGATTATGGAGTTTTATGTGGAATTACTATGTTTATGTTTATATATATGCTAGAAATGACTATGTTCTACATGATACACATATGTATATGTCATGTTATGGTATTAGTTTGTGTAATTACCTATACTATGAATTATGTTATGTTATGTTGTTAGTATGCCAATTACCTATAATGTGAATATAGTATATATATATATATATATATATATATATATATATATATATATATATATATATTTGTATATGTTGTGTTATGTATATATACATGGTAAAATGTCACATTTCGTGTATGGTATGTGGTACGTATTTATGTATATATATACGCATTATGTATATATATTGTGTATGTGCGTGTAGTATATATATATATATATATTTAGACAGATTACGTATATATACTTAGTATGTATATACGTATAGTATATATGTATATATGTAGGTGTATGTAATGTATATATGTATGGTATAATTGTGTATATATGTTATGTATGTGTATTATGTATATGTATACACATGTGTTGTGTGTGTGTTTATATTATATATATATGTACATATATGAGTATGTATGTATAATTAAATAAAGTGTTGTAGTATGTATATATATATTTGGTATGTGTACCTTAAGTGACTATGCATAAATATATGGAAAATATTATGTGGTATGCTTATATACATAGGTGTAGTGTGAGGATGGAAAATATTTTGAGAAAATGTTTTGAGAGTGGTGACTTGGGAATCAAGTTGAGAATGGTAGTTGATTTCAAAATGAGGACTTGATTATGTCCAAAAATGGTTTTGACTCAAAGAGATGAGAAAGGAAGGAAAATGTTTTCAAACCTTAGTTTCAAGAAGTTAAAGAGGACCTTGACATTTATATTACCTCGGGCTATTGACCGATGGTCTCCTTCAATATATATATGGCAATATTAGCCAAGTCTCTACGTCACCTCGTCAGGCGTAGGGCGTTTCTGCGTCACCCAGTCAGGCGCAGGTTTTATTCATATATAAAGCGAAATCTATTCGTCAAGTCTCTACGTCACTTCGTCAGGCGTAGTAAGTCTCCGCGTCACTCAGTCAGGCGCAGGGGAGTTTTTCTATAATATTCGCCAAGTCTCTACGTCACTTCGTCAGGCGTAGGGAGGCTCTGCGTCACTCAGTCAGGCGCAGAGGAGTTTTCTATATCACTCTGTCAGGCGTAGGCCGTGGGGGTGTGCACACTTAAGTATAGATACTCATGTCATTTTCGGGTTGGCATCAGCTTTATGGACCTAGGTGGGGCCAAACTAGGGATCATAATGATGAACCTTCGTCCAAGGGATCACGAACGAGACTTGGGGTAGGACCGTAATCCCCTTGTCCAGATCCGATTTCGGTCTAGTCAAAGAAACTTGTATCCTCAATAAGGTCTCTTGCTTCTATTCAGAAACTAAGTAATGTTTTCGTGATTGAAGGCAACTAGAAGTCATAATTTTGGCATTGACATAGGTGATAGACATGGGTAGTTCTGAAAACCTATCCTGTATGAAAAGAAGTCAAAGGCAGCCTAGTTTGATGAACTAGGAAATTTGATAAAGGAAATGAACAACGATACTAATATTCCTATTCGACCCGTACAACTATTGCCTTTAGTCCAAGGGCTACTATGATATGATTATTATAATGAGCTAAAGGACTAAACCATGATAACATAATTATTAACCAATAATCCTAATGATATGATATGATTAATACCTTAAACCTA
>CP025648.1:10021758-10035910 GCA_003576665.1 Ipomoea trifida
AGCTTCCGCAGCGTTATATTACGCATATTGTAGTAGTTGTCAGAACAGGAAATCGGGGTGTTACAGTCTAAGACTAGAAATTTCTTGTCAAATCTCTTGAGTAATCTCTTGTTTTAGATTTGTCCGATCATTCTTAAGTTCTATGATCGTCCGTGTAAGTCTTTCATCTACTTCACGGATGCCATCCCTTCTTTGTTGAGTAAAGTCAAGTTGAGAGTTGTATTGTGGCCTGAATTGGGTCATTTGATTTCCAGTTCCTTGGTTTTGATTGTACATCAATCTGTTCTTATCATTTTGTCTATATGCAGGCTTGTTTCCATAGTTGTATTGTCCTCTCGCTTGATATCCATCATTGTTGCTATTGTTCCAACCCTCTCCCTGTTTCCAATTATTGTTCGATCTTTGATTCTGTCCATAAGCATTGAAGTTGGAGTTCCTTTGGTAATCTACCGCCTCAACTTGCTCGGATGCAAACGGAGAAGTGCAAATATTGGTATCATGAGGTCCTCCACAGATGTTACAATAAAGTGCCAAAGACATACAAGGCTTGGGTTTTCCTTCCATTTTTTCTACCATAGCATGTAGCTTTTTGATTTCATGATTCATTGCCTCTATTTTTACCTCGCTAGCCACACGATTATCAACTTCATATATGCCCCCGTGATCTCCTCGTCGGTCGTACCAACAAGATGTATTCTTAGATATTCTCTCAATTAGTTCTTCAGCTTCTGGTAAAGCTAGGGAGACAAAGGCACCGCTGGAGGATGAGTCAAGCAACATCTTTCGTTCATCTGTTAGCCCTCCGTAGAATGAGCTAATCATGTCCCATGGGTGCATCAGATCTTGCGGGCATTGTCGTTTAAGAACCTTGAATCGTCGCCAAGCCTCTCCCAGACTCTCGAGCCTTCCTTGCTTGAATTCCTGTATTAGCCTTCGAATCCTCATAGTCTTTGTGATGGGAAAGAACTCGTTCATGAATTCACGATGCAACTGCTGCCATGATCTGAAATGATTGTCGTCTTGGCTTTCCAACCATCGTGCTGCCTCTCCTATAACTGAAAATGGGAACAATTTAAGTCGAACTATCTCCTCACTAACGCCTTCTTGCATGTACATCCAACATGCTCGTATGAACCTTGTGATGTGTGCATTGGGATCTTCAGATGGTAATCCCGAATATTGATTATTCTGAACCAGTGTGAGAATAGTTGGATGCACCTGAAAGGTGACGTTTTCCATCGGCGGTACATAGATCGAATTATGCATGTTAAAATCAGGGGTCATGTAATCTGTAATTGACCTTTGCGGTTCCTGAGGGATTCCATAGTATTCTTCTTCACGAATATTTTCTTGATGATTTTCTCTGTTAGCTTGTGGTTCTTCAAGAATTGGTTCTTCATGGTTAATTGGTGCTTGTGGAACAATTGGAACTAGGGGTGGATTTGGTACATTTGATCCTCTTCCTGATGGATTTCTTGTTGCGCTTGATGAAGCCATTTGTGATCTTTGGGTATTTTTCTTTCTAGTTGCTCTATTGATTTCAGGAATGTAGGGTAGTAAGCCTTGATTTCCTTTTGCTTGCGTGTGCATTCAACTAGTAAGATTATCAATGAAACAGAAATTCCACAATTGACTAGAAGTAGTCAATTGGGTAAGTAGCAAAAACAGATAAAATAAAAATAAAACAAAAGAAAGTGGTATGGATTAACAATGCTCAAATCTAGCATTCATACAATCAAAGTAAACAAAAACATATGACATCCTATTGCCATCCCCGGCAACGTCGCCATTTTGACATTGCTTAGTTTTGCTTAGGGTTGAGGTGTCAAAAGATATTTGTGTTAAAACGGAAAGTCAGTGACTCCCCGAGTGTCGGTCTCGAAGGAGGGACGTGGAGGTGTGTCAAATGTTCGGTTGTTTACTTGATTGAGTCATGCATGGGATCCGAGTGTGGTGAATGGTGGTTTGTGAGTGAAAGAAGTTCATAAGGTTTGGTTTGAGTGCAAGAAAGTAAAAAGTAAAAGATTAGTAAATATATAAAAGGGGTAGGGATTGGATAGTGTTCATGTATGTTGCATTGTGGTGTGACTAAGGTAATTGATAGATAATGCAAGGATGTTGGCTATTCAAGAGTGTGTTGTCTTAGTCCTTTTCCACCTTTGTGTACTAAGGCTTCTTTGACTAAGGAGTGCCTTCAAGCATCCAAAGCTCTAAGAAGAATTTTATCAAACACTTAAGCTACACACTATCCTACTATTCTTAAGAAATCCATAGAAACTATGATTGTGTCAAACTTCAAATCCTAACTCTAATCAAAGACACGAAAGAGTCAAGAGCTCAATCTCTCATCTAGATTGGCCAAATCCAAACAAGATCTCATCAAAACAACAATCAATAGACAAAAATAGATAATCCAACAACATAAGCATTTAGATCCAAAATATAGAGATATGATCAACACACTAGCAACATACAATCACACAATCCAAATCCCTAGATCAAACTAGCCACTCATGATATGAAATTCAACACAAAAGCTAATTCAATCTAAGAATAAGATAACAAAATATAATAGAAATGAAATAAAGATCACCTAGAGTGAAGTAATCCTTCAATCCAAGCTTTGTAGTCTTCTACAATGGAGTTTGATCTAAACTAAGAAATGAAAAACTAAGAAAATGGAGAAAGTTCTCCAAAGGAAAAACTAAGGAAAGGAAAACTAATTTTCTGGGAACCTCCTCTGAAAATCTATCAAAGGGGTTTAAATAGTCTCCGAAAAAGCAACCCTAATCAAATTTCGCGCAATGCAATCTCCACGCCTGCTCACACGCGTGTGAGTGTGCGTGGGAGGCTACTGGATTATTTCCACGCACGCTCACACGCGTGTGTCCATCCTGTTGGGTTCTCTGGGGCTCCGATCTTGCATGGTTCGCTCTTTAAGCTCAACTTTTGCTCCTATTTGCTCCCGGGGCTCCTGTTTCACCTCCTTTAGGCTAAAAGTAGCTTTTGTGTGACGGTTAGTGATTTTCAAGCATTTATGAGCACAATTCATCATGTAAGGATGCTATAAACGTGACAAAACACCCTAATATGAGCTTGATTTAAGGGTATCTCGGAGGCTTATCAACATCTTCATACAATTTAAATAATTTTAAATTTAGGGAAAATGGCACTTTTTCCCCCTATGTTATGTGCATATAGCACTTTTTCCCCCTGTGTTATTAAATTGGCATTTTTACCCTTAAAAATAATTATTTCATTTACTTTTCTTCTCCAACAAATTATTACTTATATGTATTGTGACACCCCGTAAAATTATTCCAAATAAACAATATTATTTTAATACAAATACTTTCAAAAAAAAAAATTATTTTTCAATCATAAATATTTTTAGCTTAAATGCTATCTGTAACCCCTCGTCTAGTCCGATAAGTTTAAGGTTCAAAAAATATTTTTCGAAGGCTATGACATTTATGAGATGATCTCTCGGTACTTCAGAAGGATTTTTATAAGAGAGAATAGTTATTAATAAGCTGCGATCTACGTACCGGTCACGAACCGTAAAATTTTTAAGGACGTATATACAGTTCGAATTTCCCTAGGAAATGGATTATTAAGCATGATACGATTAAGCGTGAACTTCTTACTCAGTTCAGATCAGTGGAAATTAGACGAACTGTAAGAGTGAAATTTATTACGAACCTCCGTACCACTGTATTTCGCGAGACACCGGAATATTGTCCGATTCTAGTGGTTAATGATGGGATTATTTTTAGAATAATTTTGGTATTAAAATTTTCCCGAATTAAGTTATATTCCTCCGAACTTTTATCTGATTTAAGCCCTAACTTGCAAGGGAGTCTTACTCTACAAGGCACACCATGGGGTTGTGACAAGTGGCATCATTATTTACCACATAGTAATAAATAATTAATTAAATGGGAAGAGTATGGGATAAGCTAGCTAAGAAAATTGATCTCCAAGTTTCCCCATTTCCTACCATTATGGCCGAAAATTTGAGAAGGAAAGTGTAACACCCCGAAAATTCCTACTACTCTTTTGAATATTATAAGGGGTTATTTTCTTATTAAATAATTATTTAAATAATTACCAGTATTATTATTATTTCCTATGGGCATGAAATCATATATTTCTATAATTTATTATTATGATAACACTAAAAGTCCATAGCCCAATACCTTTATTGATATGTATATATATATGTGTATTTCATACCATATGAATTATTATTGAGCCCACATGAAATATGTTTCTTAAGAGTTATACTATAGCCCATAATTATAATCTATATATATATATTTATAAACTATGATTACTTTTGAGTTCAAATTATAGGCCCATGATTATCTAATTATTTATTATAAACTATGATTGGTGACCCAACCCATTTTAGCCTTGAACCAAACTTGACCCAACTAGCTTAAGTCCAAATTATAAGGTTTCCATTTTGATCTAAGCCCAAAATAGAAAGTAAGCCTTAGATATGCTTAGCAGCTTCCAAATAGGGTAAAAAGGAGATGTTCAGCAGCCAAACTTCACTCCCCACTGCCTCCCGTCATCCCTCTCCTTCCCGTCGCTCTCTCCCTCTCGTTACCTTCCAAACACCGGCGACTAGCGGGAGTTTCGACGGCAACAAGAACGATCTCCGGCGAAGTCTGAACCTCCATCTCCGACGACAAGGGGCCTTGGCGGTGGTTGGGGCGGAGCACCACAGCAGCGACGGAGCAGCTTCCTCTGTTCGGCGGCGGCGACTCTCGGCAGTGAGGGCATCACCGTGCTCAAGGACGTCCGGCAGGAACCCCTCGACTGATCCCTTGCGTGGTCGACGTGATCTCGTCGTCCTCCTTTCTCCGGCGCGAAGCAAAGGCAACGCAGCAGCGGCTTTCCTGCTTTCATCCTCTCTGTTCTTTCCTACGGCGACGGCGGCGGAAGATGAAGGCCAGCAAGAACCGGCGGCATCCCTCTCTATTTTCCGACGGTACGAGCAGAGTCACAACTCGGCGAGCTTTTCCGGTTTCGCGACGTTGCAGAGTAGCGGACAACAGCGACGGAGCGCTCCTCTCCGTTCGGCCATGCAGCAGCAGCTAGCGGTGGACGTTGGCAGTTCTCCCTCCTCCGCGCGATAGCTCCGTTCAGCCAGCAGCAGCGGTGGATGCGGGCGGTCTCTCCTCCTCCGCACGTTGAAGCGAGCAAGTGCAGCAACGGCATGCCTTCTCTCGCTCCCGTCTCCGTCGATGGTGGCCGGTACGACAACAGGAAGGTATTTGTTTGGCAGTTACGCATTGTTGCAACAAGAAGCGAAGTGGCGTGGTGGTTTGGTGCTCGTGTGTGAAACGGGAAGGCAGGGGTTCGAATCCAAGGGCAAGCAGTGTGTTTTGAGGTAATATTATGTTATTGTTAAGCTTATAGTTAGTATTAGTTAAAATATAATAGTTAAGTTTAGATTAGTATTGGTCATATTCTTGTTTTAGTATTAGATTAAGTATTAATTCACATGGTTATATTACGTTAGTCTTGAGCATGAGTTATAGGTTATAATGGACCGATTGGGAACATTAGTATCATTGTTAGGAATATTAATATCATGGGTATTAATAGTTAGTGATGGTACTAGATTATATTAATTCTTCAGGTTCACGATTATGAACCGAGCTTTGAGTTTGGTGTTGCTTTGGAGTAATATGCTTTTGGATTAATTACGCTTCAAAGGTAACCACTATGTCCATCAAAATCTATTTTTACACTCTCGCTCTATATGATATTATTTGGTGATTGGAAATCCTGAAATTCCTTGATTATTAGCCTATTATTGATTGTGTTGTGGATTCATGGACTCGTGTCCTAATCCTTTGTCTATTGATGTATATGATCATTTGTTGGTTTGGATTTCCATGTTATTTGGCCTCTGATTAGATGAATATTGGTGTATTGTGATATGATCTTTGTATTCTGGAGTATCTCTTTGTATTCTGAGCTGAGTCTGATTCGGTATGTGGGAATTGCTCTTGCGGAGTTCTCTAGCGGGATAATGTAACCGCTGGGGTCTTCCGTGAGAGTAAGGTGGTAGTGATTGGTGAGCGATCCGTTGTTTGCTTCCTCTTTCGTTCTGAAGTTTGTTGGAGTATTCTATTGGATATTTGTATCTTGATTCTGAGTATTTATTCATACCTCTTAGTCCATCGTATGAGTCTATTATTTGGTTGGCTGAATCCTTGATTATATTATTTGGAAGTTGGTTGGTGTTCATATCTGAGATGAACACTCTGAGTGATGGTTCTTGGGCTGAGTTGGGTATGAGAATGAGGTGGTGGTTCTTTGAGTATCTCTTGGTGGTTGTTGGGTGAGTGGACTGTGCTACTATTGGCTATTGGTTTCTGTGATTGGGTTGATTACCCCTGTGATTGGGCTCTTGCCCCTGTGATTGGACTTAGGTCCCTGTGATTGGACTACGGTCCCTGTGATTGGGTTCATTACCCCCGTGATTGGGTTCATTACCCCCATGATTGGGTTGACTACCCCTGTGATTGGACTACGGTCCCTGTGATTGGACTTCGGTCCCTGTGATTGGGCTCATCACCCCTGCGTACCAGATTTCTGGATTCGGACTTCTGTCTGTGGTTGGTTTTGGTATGATGCTTGGTGTGAGGATTTGGTGGTTGGTGTTGAGATTTCCTTTCGGTTCTTTGGTTATGAGTCCTTGCTTATTCTGTTGATATCTCGTTGTTCTTGATTATGATTGATTGTTCCTTATGATTGTGTTCAGTTGGTATCTCGTTTGTGGATTCGTTATTATATATATATTCCTTGTTGAATGTTGGCTTCGTTGGAAGAGTCTTGGTTGATGATTCGTTCAGTTTATCATTGTTGAGCATCCGATTTGAACTATTGAACAGTTTGTTGGTGTTTATATTCTATATGGGTGCGTAAACCTATTTACAAACTTATATGTATATCTATACTTCCTTGCGGGTGTGAATGGTGGTTACTTAGCAGTCTTTTGCTAATGGTTCTTTGTGTGTTTTCAAGGTTTGCCTTAAAGTCTATGCGTGAGCGCGATAGAGATACACCCGTATGAGGAGGCTTAGATAGTGGTTATGTTTTTAGATTTATGCTTTGGCCTGTGAGCCATTTGAGATTTGTATGTACTCTTGACTAGTGTTTGGATGTTTTGAGACTTGACTTAAGGATTATCGTCTATACAGTTCAGCTTTTATGGTTAGCCTGTGCATCTAGGCCGTGTTATCTTACCTAGATGTGGCATGACGCCCCTTAGGTTTTAAATTCGCTTCCGCTATGTTCTGTTGTTAGTTGAGATAGGCAGCTGTTGTGTTGAGTTTTTATCTATCTCAGCTTGTGTAAGGTTGGGGTGTCACAGAAAGAGAGAAGGAAAATATCATCTTCCACTTTGAGATCCAAGAACTCCATAGCTATTTTCTTCAACACAAGTGCTTCTGATATGTCATTAAATGGCATCATATTGGTGCTTGTTATGCTTGCTTTTTATTCAAATATTATGTAAAGAAATGTGGAATAACTCTTAATTTGTTGCATTTTGTTTGAAGGAAGAAATGACCGAGCAATGAGCAAACAAGCATGAAAAGGTGTTAATCTTTGGAGAAAACGGGGCTTTAAAGCATAAGGAAAACACCCAAGGGGACACCGGAGAACAACGGAACAAAACGAAGGTGTCCTTAGTGTGGTTTCTGATCAGAAACTCACGCTGAGACTCACGGTGTGAGTCTCAGCGTGAGTGCTGATCAGAAACTGATCATTGAACTCACACTGACACTCACACCGTGAGTGTCAGCGTGAGTCTCAATGATCAGTTTCTGATCATTGAGACTCACGGTGGGACTCACGGTACCGTGACTTCTAGTCCTAAAAGGTGCGAAATGGCGCAAATATTACCCTATAAATACCCTTGGTTGGTTATTTTGAAAATACTTTTGAATTTCTGAACACCCCTTTTAGTTTTTCTCTCTAGGAAACCTTAGAAACACTTTTCCCACACTTGTAATCTACTATATTTTAGAGATTTAGAGGAAGAATTCCAACATTCAACTTCAATTTCCAGATTATTCCCTTACAATTAAATCATAAAGTTAAGTTCTCTATTTCTTATTTTTGCATTTATATTTCTTAAACTTTCTTTTGAATTCCATGTTTATTATTTCAATTGCTTATTGCTTTACATTCCAAATATGAATACTTAAACATATTTAGGATTTGAATTGAACTTCCTTGAATCCCAATATGAATTAAATTGCATAAATTAGGTTTGTATTGTCTTAATGTTGAACTTGGCTATGAATTGGGTAGAATTGATTTGAATCTTCATAGTTATGGCCAAACTATGCAAGAGATATTTGGAATTGGTGTTCCACCTATGAGAATAGGGCTACACCATAGCCAAACCTCTCATATTTCTTACTCACCTTTGAGAAAATGGAGTTTGAAGGAAATAGGCACACAAAGTGTTTGTTAAATTGCCTCTTCTAACCAAGTTGCCATGAGAATGGGACTTAGGATTAGTTGATAGTTCAATTGATCACGAGAGTGACATTGGCACTTAAACCATTTCCCCAAGTTCATCATCTAGACTTACACATCTTAATCTTTAGACACAAGGGATTTTATTCAAGGATGTTTGATTCAAATCTCTATTCCATATATTGTTCTTGTACTTCAATTACTTGTTTACATTACCGATTTCTTAAACATGAACTACTCAAATATCTTTAGGTTAGCTTTCAAACACTGCATGAACCCGTGCTTAACCCCTTATTACTCAAACTCCTATTAAGCCATTCCTTGAGGACGATACACTTAATTTTAATCACCACTAAAACCAACTTTCAAATGGCGCCGTTGCCGGGGAATGGCATCGGTTTTTGAGTAATGAGTGCATTTGGGTTAACATGGGCCATCATCTAAGTTAGAGAGTCTAACCATCTCTATTTTCTTATTGTTTTCGCACCGCGCTTTGTTAATTTTTCTTTTTATTTTACGCATTTAAATTGGTTAATACTCTCACTAGCAACTACTTCTAGTTGCAAAAGCGTTTTTGTTGTTTTTGTGACTACAGGTGAATAGCTAGTTGCATGCAAACCCGTTCTAAAGGTGTGCAAGGATTGCTAGCAATTGACCACGAGATAAACGCGATAGTGAGAAGACGGAACAGAGCAACCCATAATCAAGAATAGAATATTAAAGAAATGGCTTCACCAAGCAGGGTTGAACATCCAGATGGGGTCACCGCTGAAACATTAAGGAGTGCAGGATTGAGTGCACCTCAGAACAGATCCCCATTGAGAGATGTAGATGAAAATGAGGAACAACCTCGTCAAAGAGAAAGGGATCAACCATTGATACCACCACCCCTTGTTGGGCAGTACCAAGAAAGGGATCCCTACTATGAGCAGCCCAATGATAGAGCTGGATTCTATGAAAGGGAAGATCAGTTTGAGCCAAGAAGGAGAAATGCACCGAGGGAGAACTTCTTTGATCAAAGAGGAAGAGAAGTTCCTAGAGATGATTACTATGATCCAAGGAGGATGAATGCTCCACGGGAGAACTACTGGGGTTATATGAGAGAGGAAAGAAGAGAAGAAAGAAGAACTATAGCAGATTTCATGACCCCGGAGTTCAGTATGCACAACTCTATTTACATACCACCCGTGGAAGCAAACAACTTTGACATCAAACCTTCGGTTATAACTTTGGTTCAGAATGCTCCATTTAGTGTTTTTCCTTCAGAGGATCCACATGGCCACATCACTCGGTTTGTGAGGTCCTGTGGAATGTATAGACAGAATGGAGTGCCTGAAGAAGTGGTTCGGCTCAAATTATTCCCGTTTTCAGTGATAGGGGATGCTTTGGTTGGATTCCCATGCCAACAATCACTTCAGGTCTTGGGAACAGTTGCACAAAGAATTCATGCAGGAGTTCTTTCCCTTGACAAAGACTTTGAAAATCAGGAAGCAAGTCCAAGACTTCAAGCAGGGTTCAATGGAGTCATTAGGGGAAGCCTGGAGGAGATTCAAGGCACTTAAAAGACAATGCCCACCAGACGTGTTTCATCCGTGGGATGTCATTAGTTCTTTCTACGGGGGATTAACTGACGAGAATAAGATGTTGTTGGATTCCTCGTCAAAGGGAGCCTTTGTGTCCTCATTGCCAGAAGATGCTAAGGAATTGATTGAAACAATTTCAGCCAATACTTCTTGTTGGTATAACAAAAGAGATTCCAAGTCTGGGTTGTATGAAGTGAGTAACAGTACTGCTTCAGATGCTAGAGTTGAGGCAATGGGACATGAAATCCGAAGGCTTCAAGCCAGGATTGAAAAGATGGGAAAGCAACCACAGGAGGGAAACCCATGTATGTCACTAGCTCTTTACTGTGACATATGTGGTGGACCTCACGGGACACAAGAGTGCACTTCTACATATGATGACCCCGGGTGTGAGCAAGTGAGTGTTGTGGGCTACCAAAGGCCTCAAAATATCAATTCATATGGTAACACCAATCAGAACTGGAGGCAAGGTCAAGGGTGGCAACAACACCCAAGTCAGAATCAAGGGTGGCAAAATCAAAGGATAGGAGGAAATCAGGGTGGAAGTTCTTCATATAACACCTATAGGGGAAATTCTAACACTCAAATTCCACCTCAAAGAGAGGGGCCCTATAGACCACCACCTACACAGAGAACAGGAAATTATCCTCCTAGATATGAGCCACCGAGGGAGAGTTTTGAAGAGAAAATGTTAAGAATGATGACTGAAATTAAGCAAGACATGGGACACATGAGGCAGGAGTGGAAACAAGATATAAGACAGGAAGTTTCAGCTGTGAGACAAGAGGTCTCGAACTACAGGCAAGAGTCCACTTCTTCCATTCGCAATCTGGAAAATCAGATGGCCCAGGTTACCAAAACAATGGCAGAAAGACCCTGGGGAGCACTTCCTGGTACCACAGAAAATAACCCCCGGGAGAGAGTTCATGCCATTACTTTGAGAAGTGGTAAAGAGCTTCCTGATCTTGTGTTGCATAAAGATTCCACCTCAAAGAGTCCAATTGAGGAAGAAAATGTGAAAGTCCATGTTGAAGAGAGTGCAGAACAGAACATTAGTCCAGTTGCACCCGTAAGTCCACATGTTGAGAAATCCTTAGAAAAAGGCAAGGAAAAAGTTGATGTTCCAGTTTACAAACCACCACTTCCCTATCCTGGGAGGTTGAAGAAAAATGAGGACAAAACTCAGTATGGTAAGTTTCTGCACCTTTTAAAACAATTGCATATTAACATGCCTTTTGTAGATGCCTTGGGCCAAATGCCAAGATATGCAAAATTCTTGAAGGACCTCCTCACCAATAAGAAGAAACTGGAGGAATCAACCACTGTGGTACTTGGTGAGGAGTGTTCAGCAATAGTGCACAAGGACTTACCTCAAAAGCTAAAGGATCCTGGGAGCTTCACGATTCCTTGCCAGATAGGTGACACAGATTTTCATAAGGCTTTAGCTGACTTAGGTGCAAGTATTAATCTTATGCCTTTTGAACTCTTTAAGAATTTGGATTTGGGAACTCTTAAACCAACACGTATTTGCATTCAGTTGGCCGATCGGTCTATCAAACATCCCAAAGGGATAGTTGAAGACGTGTTAGTTAGAGTTGATAAGTTTATCTTTCCAGTGGATTTTGTCATTTTAGACATGGACCCCGATATTGAGGTGCCATTAATCCTTGGTAGGCCATTCTTGGCAACTGCGAGGGCACTTATTGATGTTGGGAGTGGGAAACTAGTCATTCGTGCTGGAGACGAGTGTGCTAGTTTTGACGTGTCTAAATTGACAAAATACCCCATGTCTGCTGATGATTCCTGTTATTTTGTTGATATATTGCATAACCATATTGAGTCGGTAGTGCCCCATTTGATTCTTGATGAAAAAAACAAAAGAGATTTTGATAGGTTTAGTTGGGGCACTACTATTGCTTGTTGTGAAAAGAATTTCGAACTTGTTGATAATAATCTTGCTGGTTGTGTGAATGATGAGTCTTTGAATGTTGAAGAGTTTGACAATGTTGATTCTTATGCTTGTGATGCTATTTCTGTTGTTGAAAATGATAATGCTTGTTGTGATATGAATGGTGAAGTTGAGGAGGAAATGGTTGGATTGAAAAGGGTTGAATTAGTGGCTGATAATGTGAAAGAAAAACAAGAGGGAGGAATGGAAGAAAGTGGTTCAAAGAGTGAGCTTAAACCCTTACCCGAGCATTTAGAGTATGTTTTTCTGGGGGAAGATTCTACACTTCCAGTGGTGATTTCATCTTCACTGGAGGAGAATCAAAAGAATAAACTTGTGAGGGTGTTGAAAAAGAATAAGGGGGCAATTGGGTGGAAACTAAGTGATCTAAAGGGGATTAGCCCCACTTTATGCACTCATAAGATCCTTCTAGAGGATGAAGCTAAGCCTGTAGCCCAACCCCAAAGAAGATTAAACCCCAATATGAATGAGGTTGTGAAAAATGAGGTAGTCAGACTCCTAGATGTGGGGATGATCTACTCCATTTCTGATAGTGCTTGGGTGAGTCCGACCCATGTTGTGCCAAAGAAAGGGGGGATAACTGTTGAGACTAATGAAAAAAATGAGCTGATTCCTATTAGGAAGGTCACGGGTTGGCGGGTATGCATTGACTATAGAAGGTTGAATAATGCCACCCGTAAAGATCATTTTCCCTTACCTTTCATTGACCAAATGGTAGAGAGGGTAAGTGGCCATGGGTTTTATTGCTTTCTAGATGGGATGAGTGGATATTTTCAAATCCATGTGGCTTTAGAAGAACAAGAAAAAACCACTTTCACCTGTCCTTTTGGAACCTTTGCATACAGACGCATGCCATTTGGCCTGTGTAATGCACCGGCCACTTTCATGAGGTGCATGATAGCCATTTTTGGGGATTACATAGGAGACTTCATGGAGGTCTTTATGGATGATTTTACCATTTGGGGGGAATCTTTTGAACAATGTCTTGAAAATCTGGAAAAAGTAATGGTAAGGTGTCAAGAGGTAAATCTTGCATTGAGTTGGGGAAAGTGTTATTACATGGTTGAAGAGGGAATAGTGTTGGGGCACAAAGTTTCAAAGAGGGGGATTGAAGTAGACAAAGCAAAAACATCTATTATAGAAAACCTTCCCCCACCCCACTCTGTTTCTAGCCTAAGAAGTTTCCTGGTCATGCGGGGTTTTACCGAAGGTTCATTAAAGATTTTTCTAAGATAGTCAGACCCTTGACTAAGCTTCTAGAGAAAGATGTTGAGTTTGAATTTGGAGAGGAGTGCCTAGTTGCCTTTAGGACTCTTAAGGAGATGTTGGTGAGTGCTCCTGTTTTAGTAGGACCTGATTGTGCATTGCCGTTTGAACTTATGTGTGATGCTAGTGGTTATTCAGTAGGTGTGGTCTTGGGGCAAAGGAAGAATAAATATTTTCAACCAATTGCCTTTGCTTCTAAGACTTTAGACAAAGCTCAACAGAATTATACCACCACTGAGAAGGAGTTGTTGCCGTTGTTTTTGCCCTTGATAAGTTTAGGTCCTACCTTCTGTTGTCTAAAGTCATAGTGTTCACAGACCATGCGGCTTTAAGATATTTGATGTCTAAAGCCGAGGCAAAACCTAGATTGATAAGGTGGGTCCTACTCTTACAAGAGTTCGACCTTGAAATTCGAGATAAGAGAGGTTCTGAGAATGGGGCTACTGATCATCTTTCTAGAATTGAGCAGTCGGAGTGTGGGGATGAGAGGTCTAAGATTGATGAGTGTTTTCCTGATGAAAAGTTGTTGAGTGTGGATGAGGTCCCCTGGTATGCTGATATAGCTAATTATCTTGTAGGGGGAGTCATGCCCACTCACTTAGATTCCCATGGTAGAAGAAAGTTCTTAGCTGAGGCTAGGCACTACTTCTGGGATGACCCTTTTCTTTTCCGTGTTTGTGCTGACCAGATGTGTAACACCCCGTAAATTCATTTCAAGCCTTTCGATCGCTAATTAATTCCTTGGGCGATTTATTAATTTAATTGGGCTAGTTTCTCCTTCAATTTCGAATATATATGTATATATATACCCTTGTATATATAA
>CP025648.1:10038299-10057420 GCA_003576665.1 Ipomoea trifida
ACCTAGATGTGGCATGACGCCCTTAAGTTTTAATTCGCTTCCGCTATGTTTGGTTTGTTGGTTGAGATTGGCAGCTTTTATGTTAAGTTTTTAGCTATCTCAGCCTGTGTGAGGTTGGGGTGTCACAAGATGATTAGGAGATGTGTGTCGGAGAAGGAGGGATTGGAAATCTTAGGCCATTGCCATGCTGGGCCTACTGGGGGGCACCATTCTGCAAATAGAACAGCTAGGAAGGTTTTAGAAGCTGGTTTCTATTGGCCTACGTTGTTCAGGGATGCCCAGTGTTGTGTTAAAAATTGTGATAGATGCCAGCGAGTAGGTAATATTTCAGGGAGAGATGAGATGCCTCAAACCTACATCCTGGCCTGTGAGGTGTTTGACATTTGGGGTTTAGATTTCGTGGGCCCGTTTCCTGATGCAAAAGGGCTTAAATATATCCTGGTGGCCATAGATTATGTCTCTAAGTGGGTAGAGGCACAAGCTTTGAGAACAAATGATGCTAGATCGGTAATTGTTTTTCTTAAAAAGTTGTTCTCTAGGTTTGGGGTGCCTCGTGTGCTTATTAGTGATAGGGGAACTCACTTTAGGAATGCACCATTGGAAAAAGTGTTGGCAAAATATGGGGTGCAACATAGAGGGGGAGTTCCTTACCATCCTCAGACTAGTGGCCAGGTTGAAAATGCAAACCGGGATATTAAGGCCATATTGGAAAAGACTGGTGCTAGGCACCGTAGAGATTGGCCTGAGAAACTTGATGATGCCTTATGGGCATTCAGAACAGCTTATAAAACACCCATTGGAACCACTCCATTCCGGTTGGTTTATGGCAAGGCATGCCACTTGCCGGTGGAAGTTGAACACAAGGCCTATTGGGCCATTAAAAAGCTTAACAGTGATATTGATTTTGCAGGACGTGAAAGGCTTTGGCAATTAGATGAGTTGGAAGAATGGAGAACTCTAGCCTATGAGAATTCTAAAGCTTATAAGGAGAGAACTAAGGTGTATCAGGACAAACATATAAAAAAGGGCAAGGAGTTTAAAGAGGGTGATCAGGTTTTACTTTTCAATGCTAGACTAAAGTTATTCCCTGGAAAGCTCAAATCGAGATGGTCAGGTCCATTCACCATCACCAAGGTGTTTCCATATGGCACCATTGAGGTTGCACACCCAGAAAAAGGTCATTTTAAGGTCAATGGGCACCAACTCAAAAGATATCATGGAGGGTGTGTGGACCGTCAGGTGGAAAACGTGCAATTGATTGAAACCCATCAGTAAGCTGAGGTTGCGTCGGGCTAAAGACGTTAAACGTGGCGCTCTTGGGAGGCACCCCACGTTCTGTTTATTTTAATTTCTTGTTGATTAATTAACTTTCTACTGTGTTGTTTTCTTTTCGTTGTTTTCAAAAGAATGTGAGGTAGCAAGTGTCGTGATTAGTAGTGCAGGAGAGGATTCTTCGAACTCCACTGAGCAAAAAGAAACAAAGTAAAATGACAATATGGAGATTGGCCAGGTAAGGGACTCACGCTGACACTCACACCTTGAGTATCAGTGTGAGTCTGAATCTCAGAATTTATAACTTTGGAGACTCACGCTGACACTCACACCTTGAGTATCAGCGTGAGTCCGGGTTCAGAACATAGCTTTGGAGACTCACGCTGACACTCACACCGTGAGTATCAGCGTGAGTCCACATTTTCAGAATCAGAAATTGTTGGTCATGGTGAAACCCACACCGTGACCGTGGTTTATTTTAAAAAAAAAAAAAATTATTCCTTCCAGTCGCGACCTAGTTCCCAAACCTAAACCCTAACTGGCAAGGGAGTCTTACTCTACAAGGCACACCATGGGGTTGTGACAAGTGGCATCATTATTTACCACATAGTAATAAATAATTAATTAAATGGGAAGAGTATGGGATAAGCTAGCTAAGAAAATTGATCTCCAAGTTTCCCCATTTCCTACCATTATGGCCGAAAATTTGAGAAGGAAAGAGAGAAGGAAAATATCATCTTCCACTTTGAGATCCAAGAACTCCATACCTATTTTCTTCAACACAAGTGCTTCCATAATAGGTAAAACTTTGGTTTTATTCGGTTAATATGGCTAGAATTCTTCCTAGAACTTAAGTTCAAGCTAAGGATTCATGAAAATGTTGTTATTATGGTGATTTTTGTTTAGGATCTTCGGTGAAAGTTTGGAGGAGAAGATCACCACTTTGTCTACGGTAGTAAAAACTACTTGGGAGGTAAGGAATCCCTTAAGTTGGTTTAGTCACTTGAAAATGAACAAATGCTAGTAAATTATGAGATTAGGAATTTTATGTGAAAATTATGTGTTAAGTTTGTGGATCTACTAGTTGGCTCAAGAAACTACACTTTAATTTTCGGTAATTTTTGTATACATGTTCATGGCTAATTTATGCATGTATATGTTGTATTTATGCCCATATAAGCTTATACTTGTGAAAATAGGGGAAAATTGAGGCGTTACAACCCGATTTTTACTGCCCAAAGTTGGCAGATCCGGATGGACGCGGCCGTGGACGCGCGTCCACCGCGCGTCCATCAGCGTCCAATGTTTCGGCGTCACGGCCGAAAGGCCGGACGCGACCACGGACGCACGCGTCCGACGTGCGTCCGGCGGTGCGGACATCCGCGCACCTGCGCGACGCGGATCCGTTTTCGACCGAACTTTCTTCCGATGTTTTTGCTCCTGAATGTTATGATGTTTGGAAGGCCTACGGGCAACCGAGTCAATTTTTGAAAGTTCAAATATTATTTTGTAAATTATGTTCATCAATTTGGAGAAAAATCGTGTTTTAAGAAACAAGTGTGTCCCTTGTCACTTGGGAATTTATGGTGAAAAGTCATTTGACAAATACGGGTATTTTTGGAAACATATTTGGATGAGAATAATTGTTTTGAGACATCATGTGAAAATACTAATTAAACTCAAGGAAAGAAAGAATGTTTTGAAAACCTTAGTTTCTGGATAAAGTTGTTGAGATGTTTGACTTGCGGGAGGCTTGTGAGCCGTGGCCCGAAGTTGTTGAGAGGTTTGACTTGCGGGAGGCTTGTGAGTCGTGGCCCGAAGTTGTTGAGATGTTTGACCTGCGGGAGGCATCAGTTGTAACACCCCGAAATTTCCCTACAACTCTTTTAATATAATAAGGGGGTTATGTTTCCTTTTTAAATAATTATTAATATGATTCTAAATATAACTATTTCACAATGAGCTATAAACGAGCCATTCTTATAAGTTATTATTTTGATATTTAAAATACCATAGCCCATAATTATGAATTGTATTTGAAGTTATAAATTAAGATTATTCTTGAGCCCATATAATTTGTATTTTTACTTAAGATTATATTAAAGGCCCATAATTATGTATATATATGTATATGTATTATAATCTATGGTTTTGACCCAACTTCTCTAATTTAGCCCAAACCATATTATTTTTATTGGATCCAATAAACTACTCTAAGTTTAATAAGTATATCATGATCACCTTGACCCAAATAAGTTAGCCCAAATCCAATATATATATATATAATGAGTGACCCAATCTTCTAACCTTGACCTAGCCCAAATAGGGAAGTTTCCAAAAGGGGAAAGGGAAATAATCGGCAGCCAAGAACTTTGGACGATCCAACCTTCGTCTCCCCTCTGTCTCTCTCGCCTTCGACGAACAAAACACCACATGAGCCATGAGCATCCATCTCTCCCTCTCGTCTCTCTTGATCGATCGCCGACGGCAGCAACAGGATTCCGGCGTCAACCTTCAGCAGCCAACATCTCCCCTCATCCTTGCCCTTGTCTCTCGTCTCTCTCGAACAACAACAACAACGATGGAAATTCCGGCAGCGGCAGTAAGGTAACGGCTTGACAACAGCGGAGCAGAGGACTGGCGTTTTCCCCTTCTTCCTCGCCTCTCTTGGATGCCGGCGATAGTGGAGGAACACGGAGGGCCTTCGAAGCTGGAGCATGAAGCTGCGACGACCTCCGCTTGGGCGAGCAACGGCAGACTTCATCCCCTGTTTTCCGGCGGAAGAACTAGCGGTCGGCTGTGACGATAACGGAAGCAGAGCAGCTTTCAACGGCGGACCTCAGCTACGGCATTCCCCTCACCGGCCGTCATCTTGCTCTCGACGATGGAAACAGCAGCGGACGGGCGGACGGCTTCCTCTCCTCCGTGCGGCAGTAGCGGTGAGTCTCAGCGGCACCAACAGCTCCGTGACTCCCCTCCGTTCGACCTCTCCGGACAGTCTTCTTCGGCTTATGGCGTCACCAGCGGTGGTCGTGATGGTGGTCGACGGCGGACGGGCGACGAGGTAGCAGCGACGTCGACAAGCTTCTCCTCTGTTGGCGAGGGTAGCCGGGAGTGCATTTGAAGGTATTAACCCGGTGGTGGTGTGGGTTAACTCAAGTGACACAGTAGCTTAGTGGTATGGTGTTGGCATGTTGAGCCGGAAGGCGCAGGTTCGAACCCAGGAGTGAGCAGCATGTTCTAAGGTGATGTTTTGATTAATTAATACTAAGCTCATGAGTTTTTAGTATTAGTTCTAATATTATAGTTGAGTTTAGATTAGTATTAATATTGGTTATAATTGTTTTTAGTATTAGTTAGTAATTTGATTAGGTATAAATTCATATGGTCATATTATTTTAAGTCTTGAGCATAGATTTAGGTTATAAGGGACCGATTAGGAATATCAATATTAGTATTGTTATTAATAGTCTTAGTAACGGTATTAGAATTATATTAATCCTTCAGGTTCACGATTATGAACCGAGCTTTGAGCTTAGGATTGACGTTGCTTTGGATTAAGTGCTTTTGGAATTAAATACGCTTCAAAGGTAACCACTATGTCCATCAAAATCTATTTTTACACTCTCGCTCTATATGATAGTATTTGGTGACTGGAAATCCTGAATATCCTTGGTTATTAGCCTATTATTGATTTCGTTGGTTGGATTCATAGACTTGTGTCTTGATCCTTTGTTTATAGATGTATATGAGCTTTGTTGGTTTGGATTTCCATGTTATTTGGCCTCTGTTAGATCAATATTGGTGTATTGTGATATGATCTTTGTATTCTGGAGTATCTCTTTGTATTCTGAGCTGAGTCTGATTCGGTGTGTGGGAAATTACTCTTGCGGGGCACTCTAGTGGGAAAATGTAACCGCTGGGGTCTTCTGTAAGAGTAATAGGGTAGTGGTTGGTGGAGGTGAGTGTTCCGTTGTTTGTTTCCTCCTTTGTTCTTGAGTTTATTGGAGTATTCTATTGGTTATGTTACCTTGATTCTGAGTATTTATTCATACCTCTTAGTCCACGATATGAGTCTGTTATTTGGTCGGTTGAATCCTTGATTATATTATTTGGAAGTTGGTTGGTGTTCATATCTGAGATGAACACTCTGAGTGATGGTTCTTGGGCTGAGTTGAGTATGAGTATGTGGTAGTGGATCTTGGAGTATCTCTTGGTGGTTGTTGGGTGATTGGACTGTGCTACTATTGGGTTGATTACCCCGTGATTGGGTTGATTACCCCTGTGATTGGGCTCTTGCCCCTGTGATTGGACTTAGGTCCCTGTGATTGGACTACAGTCCCTGTGATTGGGCTCATTACCCCGTGATTGGGTTCATTACCCCCGTGATTGGGTTGATTACACCCCTGTGATTGGACTACGGTCCCTGTGATTGGACTTCGGTCCCTGTGATTGGGCTCATCACCCCTGCGTACCAGATTTCTGGATTCGGACTTCTGTCTATGGTTGGGTTTTGGTATGATGGTTGGTATGAGGGTTGGAGATTGGAGTTGGGAATTCTGTCTTAGTTCTGTATTCGTGAGTTCCTTATGGTTATTTGATTAATATCTTATGATTCTTGGTTATGGCTGGTTGTTCCTTTGTGGTTGTGTCAGTTGGTATCTTGATTATGGACTTGTTGTTGTCTTATATTCATTGTTGATTATTGGCTTCGTTGGAAGGGTCTTGGTTGATGATTCGTTCAGTTTATCATTGTTGAGTATCCGTTTTGAACTATTGAACAGTTTGTTGGTGTTTATATTCTATACGGGTGTGTAAACCTATTTACAAACTTATATGTATATCTATACTTCCTTGCGGGTGTGAATGGTGGTTACTTAGCAGTCTTTTGCTAATGGTTCTTTGTGTGTTTTTCCAGGTTTGCCTTAAAGTCCTTGCGTGAGCGCGATAGAGATACACCCGTATGAGGAGGCTTAGATAGTGGTTATGTTTTTAGATTTATGCTTTGGCCTGTGAGCCATTTGAGACTTTATATCCTAGAATAGTGTTTGGATGTTGTTAAACATAATTG
The DNA here is from genome assembly GCA_003576665.1 of Ipomoea trifida. Lineage (NCBI taxonomy): Eukaryota > Viridiplantae > Streptophyta > Magnoliopsida > Solanales > Convolvulaceae > Ipomoea > Ipomoea trifida. The sequence continues at coordinate 10,044,643 of CP025648.1, forward strand.
AGGATTATCGTTTATACAATTACGTTCTTATGGTTAGCCTGTGCATCTAGGCCGTGTTATTTTACCTAGATGTGGCATGACGCCCCTTAGGTTTTAAATTCGCTTCCGCTATGTACTGTTTTGGTTGAGATAGGCAGTTGTTGTGTTAAGTTTTCATCCATCTCAGCTTGTGTGAGGCTGGGGGTGTCTCATGAGTGCCGTGGCCCGAGGTTGTTGATATGTTTGACCTGCGGGAGGCATGAGTGTCGTGGCCCGAGGTTGTTGAGTTGTTTGACCTGCGGGAGGCTTGTGAGCCGTGGCCCGAGGTTGTTGAGATGTTTGACCTGCAGGAGGCATGAGTGCCGCGGCCCGAGGTTGTTGAGATACTTGACTTGCGGGAGGCTTGTGAGTCGCGGCCCGAAGTTGTTGAAATGTTTGACCTGCGGGAGGCATGAGTGCCGCGGCCCGAGGTTCTTGAAAATATTCCAAGAATGCCTTACACTTATCCAGGGGGAAACTAAGTGAATTTTTAATTATAAAACTTAGTTACTCCGTAACTATGTTGGAAAATAAAATGTCACGAGTTTTGAGCAGTGAAGTGTGTTGTTAAACCCTCTATTTTGTTGAGTTAAAATGATAAAAATTTTCGAAAATGAAAGTATTATATGCTAATGCAACTCATATACTCTACTATGCTTTCTTTTGTTGATAATCTGGTTGCAGGTAGATTTTCAACTTATGGGTAAAGCTTACAGCTTTCTAAATATTACTTTTTCGAAACCTTTGTTTACTTTTGAGTGACAATGGATTTCCTTACTTAGCCGTCGCGCTAACTACACTTCGATGTGTTTACAGATGTTGTCTAGTGTGGGCTCCTGAAGCCCGATGAGCTCTGAATAGGATGGAAGTCGAGGTTGAGGACTACTCTATCCTAGAATAGACACCCTGGAAGAATTATTTCCATATGTACATATTTGGATGTTGATATGGTTATTTGAGGTTGTAAGTTTAGCCTTAGCGTTTGGGTATAGGAGAGATACCTAAGCGTGGCGGTAACACCCAGTTTTTTGCCGGTTAGATGCTTCCGCAATGTATTGTATTATTAGGGATTTTGTAATAAATCCAAGATGTGAAAATTGGGGTGTTACATGTATAGATGATCACGATTCGGTTCAAACCTAATCAAATATGGTAGCAATCATACCGAAATAGTATGGACGATTTTGGTTACGATTTAGAACCGAAAAAAATAAAATTAAATAATTGTTGAACCGTGAACTGGAACTGAACCACAGTCATATATAGTGAAAAATGATCAAACACTTATTTTGATAAATCGGTACGGTTCAATTCCAATTTCGATTTTGAACCTCCAATCAAAACTTATTTATTTATTTATTTATTTTTAAATTTTATTTCTTATTTAAAAATAGTCTAAATTCAAAAATTATTTTATTTTATTTTTTCGGTTCTGAATCGTAACCGTAACCGTCCATACTATTTAAGTTCAATTGCAACAGTGTTCGATTAGGTTCGTATCGGACCATGATCTTCCATACATATTAGTAATATTAGGTTGGAGAATAAAAATAAATGAAATAATTATTTTAAGGGTAAAAATGTCAATTTAACATTATAGAGGAAAAAATTACCACTTTTAAAATAATTGAGGGGGAAAAACTGCCACTTTAATAACACAGGGGGAAAAAGTGCTATATGCACATAACATAGGGGGAAAAAGTGTCATTTTCCCTTAAATTTAAATAGGTTTGTTTACATAATAAAATATAAAATAATGAAATCAATATATTTAAATAAAATATAAAGTAAGAACATATATTTGAAAATATATAAAGTAAAAACAAATATTTATAATTCATAAGATTAGTTCATACAAAAATTAATGTTCAAACATAAATATCAAACTGAAATTACAACCAAACATAATGAAAAGAAAATGTCAAAAGGTTTTAATTGAGAGCCGTAAAGGGTGTCATTTATTTAAAATAATAAGGATAAAGATGGAAAAAAGTTAAAAAGCTACTAGTTTATTTTGAAAACTTACCCCAAGTAGTGTTTCAAAATAAGCTCTTATTTTAAGCTACTAGCTTATTTTAAGAACATTATCAAACAGAGCTTATAGCTTATTAGTAGCTTAAAATAAGCTATAAGCTCCTAAATAAGCTTTGCCAAACAGAGCCTTAGCCATTTTTGCATGCTTCATATTTATTTACAAGGTCCAGTACGTGATGCCATGAACCAGAAGAAATCTGAAGGTGGTGATTTTCTGTATATTATTATTCATACTCAAGCAAGAGCTACCCGGAAAATATTTTTGAAAGATCAACTTGCCCAAGATCAAATCAAGAATGCAACAAAGTCAAAAATATCAAGCTTTGGAGGATACAAAGTCCACAATATCAGGCTGTCAAGACAACAAGTCAAAAATTGGAGGCTACAAGTTTCAAAGATCAATCAAGCCGAATTAGAATACTTTGGTGAGCAATTTGCAGAGGTAATTTTTCTAAAATTACCAGCGGCATTAAATATGCAGTTCAAAATGGAGATCTTATCAGATCAAATTGGCACGTTATCAGATCAACAGTATGGTCATTAAATGAGGAGGTATGGCCATCAAGATCAGATTGAAATGACCAATCAGATCAAGTGAACGTTCAAAATTTGAATGTTCATAACGGGCGGAACATGCAAATAATTCTTTGAATTATAAAAAGCCCAAGAAGACTTGAAGACGGTTGTGATCTCAGCGAATTAATAAGAGCACGAACAGTGAATTAATACAGCGGTGAAGAATCGGACTTACAACGAAAAATACAAAGTGCTGAGATATTGAGCTATACACGAGAGGAATTCAAGTCTTAGAAAAGAAATCTTTATTTTTTTCAACACTTGTATCTCTACTGAGTGTAGAAAGGAGTGTAGCTGGGTGCGAAATACTCGGGTGAACTAAGTGTAGCTTTGTGCGAAACACTTTGTTGGAATGTAGCTTTATGCGTAACGTTCGGGAGCGTAGCTGTGTGCGAGACGCTCGAGAGCTTAGGTGGGTGCGAAGAGCTCGTGGTTGAGTGTAGCTTTCTACGAGACACTCGGGAAGTGCTTTTGTAGCACTAGTGTTTCACTATTTGTATCTGGGTGAACGAGATAGTCGAATTCCCTCCTTGGAGTGAAGGAGAAGAGTGGATTAGGAGGATTACACCACCTCTGAACCACTATAAATCTTTGCCTCTCTTTACTTTACTGCACTTTACATATTTGCATGTTTGACTCACTAACCCTTTACGTACTATGTTGATCATTTCATCGGGGTTTGTATGTTCCCATGTTCGCATGTGCTTCAAACTTTGCATACATATTCTTTGAGCTATTTTAAGACATTCTAACATATTGCATGTCAAGTATCTCTTCAGTTTTACGCAGTTTTATTTTATAGCACTTTACCGTACGATATTCTGCTGCACATTTCAAGTTGAATTTATTCACTTGAAACCTCTGTTGTTGAAGTGTTATAAAGTTTTTAATTGTTAGAAAAGTCTATTCACCACCCCTCCCCCTCTGGACTTTTCACCACCCTATCGGGACCAACAAGATTTGATCTCGCCTACCATCGAATGAGTGTGCTAAGGGTCAAGGGTTGAGGTACCTTGGCCTAACAAAGCAAACGACAAGAACAAAAGCAAAGATCGAATACGCCACGACTTGGCTGACCTCAAGGTCATGGCCGACCCTTCCGCGGGGTCATCTTGGTTAACTCCTCCGTGGGGTCATCTTAGCCTACCCCTCCACGGGGTCATCTTGGCCGACCCCTCCGCGGAGTCATCTTGGCCGACCCCTCCACGGAGTCATCATGGTCGACCCCCTAGGGTTCAAGATCAAGTCGAACACAAGCTCAACACAACCTCAAGGTCGTCGTACACACGAGACCGGTAAGGTCCGACCTCCCTAATTAAGCTAATCTTGAGATCATCCCCAGGGAGCTCAAGTTAGAGAGTTCGTCCAAAGCGATGGCCAAGTCTTCGCATTTGTTTGAGGATTGGACCTCAAGCTCTAAAGATCATCTGAAGCGGATTCCAAGTCTTCGCGTTTGTTGAGGTGGGACCTCAAGCTCTAGAGGTCATCCGAAGCGATGTTGGACCTCAAGCTCTAGTGGTCATCCGAAGCGGAGTCCAAGTGTAACCCCTCGTATTTTCCGATAAATTTGAGGTTCGGAAAATAGGTCTTTAAGTTATGACATTCATGAAATGATCGCTCGATGCTTCAGAAGGATTTTTATAAGTGAGACTAGTTATTGATAAGCTGCGATCTACGTACCGGTCACGAACCGTAAGAATTTTAGGAGCTAGTATTCGGACCCGATTATCCTAGGAAATGGATTTTTAGACACCATACTATTATTCTTGAATTTTCTATTTAATTAGATTAGCCCATAGCAGCCAAAATTTATTTGCGATCGTACATCGCAAAATTTCGCGGTGTACCGAACCTAGCCCAATTTTGAGTTTTAGACTGGAATAAATTTTTGGGTTCGTGAATTATTTGAATTAAATTAGTTTCTACGGAGAATTCATCTGATTTAATCCCAATCAGTCCAAGCCAAGATATTTTTATGATCAAACCACAAGATTTTGACACATGTCACAAATTTTCACCACATGTTCCATTCTTATCCCATAAGCCAAATGGGTGGAAGATATTTTATTATTTTATTATTTTTTCCTTAATCTTATCTTGTAAGGGATATATATATGTTAAGATAAGAATGAAGAAATTTCATGTCTTCATTTCCCATTCCCATTTCGTGAGAAGAGAGAGAGAGAGAGAGAGAGAGAGAGAGAGAGAGAGAGAGAGAGGAGAGAGAGGAGAGAGGGAGTTCATCTTCTTCCACCATTAGAGCTCACCTTCCATAGCCAAGCTTTCTTCACAAGTGTCAACCTATTCGGTAAAACTTTAATTTTATTCGGTAGAAAGCTTTGCATTCTTTCCTAGAGCTTGAATCTAAGCTTAGTTTCTTAAAATATTGTGTTATGGTGTTGATTTTGATCATAGGATTTAAGGTGAATTTGGGGAAAAGATCCAAGAGTTGTTCCTACGGTGTTAGTAAACCATCTTATGGTAAGGAATCCCTTTATTTGGTTGAGGTTATTTGAAACTAGGTAATTGATAGCTAGCTTATGAATTGTTGTTGATTGGTGTACATGAAACCTATGTGTTATGTGCAATAGGGAAATTATGTATTTATGTATAAATATATATATATATATATATATATATATATATATATATATATATATTGGGTGTGATATATATATTACGTATGTGTGGGTGTGTAGTGTAATATATATATATATGTATAAGTGTTATGAACATATATGTAATATGTAAGTATGGGTTGTGCAAAGTATATATATAATTATAAATATTATGTACACATTTATGGGTAAATGTAGTATAGTATATATATATATATATATATAGATATTATTATGTAGTATGTACCTATTATGTGTATATATATATATATGGTATGTGTACTTTATGTGAGTATGTATAAATGTGGAAAATGTTATGTTGAATGCATATATACATATGTGTAGTGTGATGATGGAAAATGTTTGAGCAAAATGTTTTGAGAGACAAGACTTTTGAACTAAGTTAAGAATGTTGATTGATTTCAAAGGAGGACTTAATTTTATGGAAAATGTCCAAAAAGTTATTTTTGACTCAAGGAAAGGGAAAAGGAAGGAAAATGTTTTCAAACCTTTGTTCTAGTAAAAGTGGTGAAGGACCTTGACTTGTAGCCTACGGGATAAAGAGCTTAAAGTGCATTCCCGTATGGTGGTTATGTTATTGTATGACCAGTTCATACTGTGGGCGAAGTCTATTCGCCGAGTACTATATCACCCGGAAGGAAAAGAGTCTCCTGCGGGGGTGTGCACACTTAAGTATAGTAACTCTATTTTCGGGTAGGTGTCGTTCTTATGAACCTAGTGAGGCTAGCTAGGAATCATTCCAACGCGCCTATAAGTCCAGGGGATCAGTATTAGACCGGGCGATGACCACTGAACCCGAGTTGAACGATCCAAGTGGTCAGTCAAAAGTGGAGAAAGGATACTCTAAAGGTTTCACACTCACTTTCTATCTAGGACCAAGTGGATTTTGAAATATGAATGTAGTTACGCTGTAGCTACGGAGAAGAGGTATGTGAAAAGTATTGAAAATACCCAAAGGTTGTGGGTGATCTCTCTGAAAGGTGAAAAGTGAAGAGAATTTCCTTATGAAAGAAATGTTTTTCAAAGAAAGTGATTGAGAACAAAAATGTGGAATTTGTGTTTTCCCATTACTTGCTTATATGCGTAAATGTTTAGCAATATATGCTTTGAGTAAGTAAATGATTATTGTATGACCTCGTCTAGAGGGAAAGTGATTCAAGATTGATATTGAAATTGTTGCCTATTATGTGTGTATGTTGCTATGTGTAACTGTTGTAGGTAGAACCTCGGCTGATGAGTAAGGATAGGGTTTTGATGTAACAATTTTTACAAAACCTTTATTTAGTTTTGAATAACCCATGGATATCCTTACTTAGCCGTCGCGCTAACTGCACTTCAATGTGTATTGTTTTTATCAGATGCAGTTTAGTGAGTACCTCTGTAGCCGATGAGCTCAGAATAGAAGAGAAGTGCAGGTTGAGGTCTACTATGATGTTGTTGTAGTATGTTGGTGTTGTAAGTTTAGCCTTAGCACTTAGAGTGGAGTTTGTCAAAGAGGTGATAGAATTCACTCTAGGTGTGGCGGTAGCACCCAGTTTTCTGTTGAGTAGATGTAAGCTTCCGCAGCGTCTGATTACTGATGTGTAATAAAGTATAAGAGTGGAAAATTGGGGTGTTACACCAAGTCTTCGCGTTTGTTGAGGTTGGACGTCAAGCTCTAGAGGTCATCCGAAGTGGAGTCCAAGTCTTCGCATTTGTTAAGGTTGGACCTCAAGCTCTAGAGGTCATCCATAGGGAGGTTGGACCTCAAGCTCTAGATCTCATCCGAAGCGAAGAGTACTCTCTTTCGTTGACGACTTGTCGCAGCTCAAAGAGTGGGGGACTGATGATGGAATAATTAGAAATGGACCCAAAGCGGGATAATACGAAGCGAACCAATTTTGGAGCACCAAGACCAGACCCGGCCAACCCGGATGGCCAAGCTCTGTGTTTGTTGAAGATTTTTCATGCTCTCATGCGAGGGACGACAATAAGAAAAACAATGTTCTATTTGGTCTGCAATTTTTTCAAAGCCATCACTGAAACAGATTATCTTCGCTAGAAGTATTCAACTAACTGCAAACAATCCAACGAAAACATGCCTATGAGATGTGTAGTTGTTGCGTATCATAAGGGGCATATGGGTTGTAATTTACTCTACCATATTTGGTACCATCATCATAAGAGTTAGGATACATGTTTCCACCACAACCAGTTGAAGGAACTCCATAACATGCTGGATACGCTGGGCTTGGTGCTATAGTAGCAACTGCCCTCACCCTGTTCTTTGCAATTGCTAGCTCAACACGTAGCTTTTCAATTTCACAACTCATCAACATCATATTGTTCTTCATTATTTGACTCTGTTCATATATAATATTTTTTTATCTTCTTTTCATATTCAACAGCAGCCCTTCATCTTTGGATTTCCTTCTACATTGTAGCAATGTCAGTTTTAATCTCCTTCAATTTCTTCAACTCCGGCTGGACCTTCGCTAGTTCATCCTTAGTCTCCTTCAATTAGCAGTAAGGTCTTCATGGTCAACCTTTATTTTCTCAATATCATCCTTGACTTGTGCTAGCTTAGCGATTACGCAGATCTCAACCTCCGCTCTAATTGAATTATCATATACCCCTCGCACCTCGGCATCGCACTCGGCCTTGCTGACCGCAGATGCGACTGCAGTAAGCTGTTGGAGATCTTGTTGGGTGACGAGAAGCTGCCACTTGAGCACGACGGCGAAGCACTGGTTCTCGAGGATGAGGGTTTGGATATGGCAGTGTTGGACGGATATACCTAATCGTACCAAAAATGAGTGATGGTGAGTGCACGGGTGTGAAATCTCATCCTCAGGGGATTGGGGGTTATGGTATGCAATACGCAATCACCAAACTAGGCACTAGCGTAAGGAGATCAACATGAAGCTAAGCAAACAAAAACAATGTAGAACAAACACATATGGACAAGAGATAAATATAAAATAAAGAAATAGGGCTCAAGCTAGGGAGCATTATCATCTAGATGCTTCAACAACCTACTGGGTTAGGGAAAACAAATAACCAAGGAATCAAGCAGGAACACGCGCAGGAATCCTAGTTTATAAGTCACTCATGTGAGAAAATATACAAAGATTAGAACACGGAATTACCCCATTTTCGTGGTGAATCAACTCCAAGTTTTTCAAGCACAATTAGCATCTAAAGTCCCCAATTTCCCCTATTTTCATTAGAAGAAACTGGGTTTACGTAAGGGGTGGCACGAATTCATCACCCAACTCTCGTTAAGGCAAGGAATCCTCCAAGTACATGCCAATGAATGAGTACATCAAACATTAACAAGATTTAAACACAATACCATCATAAACACATGAATCCTAGGTTGGGGTTCTTCCCCTTTTTCACAATAATCACAACTTAAACATCAAAATAGATAATACAACCCTAAATCAAGTCCATAAACTAACTACTCATAATTGAATAGTATAAAGAACACAAAAGCACAAGTAATAAACATAAATCTTGCAAAAGAAAGAGATAAAGGAAAGAAAGCTTCTCTATTGAAATGGATGGTAGAATCTTGAAATCCAAGATTACAAGGTTCAAAAGTGTTAAAAACACAAATCTAAGCCTAATCTAACATAAAAATATGAAAGGAAGCGAAATGGAATGTCTAGGGTTCAACCATGGGTCAAAACCGAGTTGAAAATGCTCAAAACAAGCTTAAATAGTGAACTAGGGGTGGGGACACAACCAAGGACACGGGCGGTGTGGGTGGCCGTGTACCTCCTCTCTACAAAGTTGTAGCCCTTTAAGTTGGATTTTCAATGGCGCAAGAATCCCCTCATTTGGACATTCCTAGACTGAGATATGGTCAAATAACAGAACAGTGGCAAATTTGGACCAAATTTGTAAGTTTGGAACTTCAACTTCAAGGACGATTTTGACCCCTTTGCCTTCCTTTTTAGGCTTTAATGTCTGAATTAGAATTGTATCACTTTGATTTTTTCTTTCCAATGGCTTAAGAATCACTTAATTTGGAAGGGAGTGGGTTCGAGCCTTAGTGGAGGCGATTGTTGACTCTTTGTGCTTCAGTAGGTTGAGAAAGTAGCTATGAATAGATACTACATTGTAACCGAGTCAATAGTACTCAAAAAAAAAAGAATCACTTAATTTGGATATTTCTAGGCTGAGATATCGTCCAATCACTAACACGTCGACGTGCAGTGTGAGAATCGCAACACCTTGATCTTTTGCTTCTCTTTTGTTTTGGTTTGCCTAAATGATCAACACCATTGAAAATATAACTCTTACGCTTCCTTAGGAGTTTGCATCCATCTCCATAACTTCTCATTGGCTCCCATTGACTCCAAATGCATCCAAAATGCATGAAAATGCTCGTCTTTGCTTCCAATGTTTTCCAACTCATACTCCTTGCAAAATAACACAAATAAGCACTAATTCTCATGAAATTTGGAATGATCTATAAGCAAAATGGCTTAGTGAAAAAGGGATAAAATATAAACAAATAAGCACTTATCGATACCATCCTCCAATATGGCTGTAGGGCGGAGTTCGGCTTGGGCTTTAGGCTGCGATGGAACACCCGATGATCGCCGATTGCCAGCAGATGATACTCGCCGTCCTGCTTCAACTTGGGAATTAGAGTTTTGGGGAATACGGGAAACCGTTTAGTTTTTTCTCTTTTTTTTAATAATTAAAAATGCTTACACGGACTAAGAAATAAGACCACATCAGCTTATTACAGCACCATGTCAGCAGCAAAACTGGAAAATCCGTAAAAAAAAAATTAATAATAATAATACTCCCTCTGTCCCATTTTACCTGTCCTATTTACTATTCGTTGGTCAAACCAACTCTTCATTCTTTGCTTATTTTCTTTAGTAAACTTTTATTATTTTTAAATTTAATTTTTTGTGTTTAATAGTACTTTTAATGTAGTTTCTAAATATATAAATTTTCAATATTAATGCTAAACTTAATAATATGAAAATTTGGATTAAAAATTACTTCAGTCAAGCCTCGTTAAACTAAGCGCATTTTTTTTGGTTTGTGGCTCGATATATACATTATGAAAGATCAGTGTGTGGCATGAATAATCGGGTATAGTTCATGGTGCAAGATAATACTATAGCCTATAAAATAATAAAAGACTCTTTTTTTTTTCAAAAATCAAAACCCTAGCAACTAGCACTCAAAACTTCAATAGCAGACGTAAAGTCCTCACACCACGCCACGCCTCTCTTTCGCCAACTCACCGTCCCAGCCTCCCAGGTTCGCTGTCGCCGTTCCTCTGCGATTCTGCCTCTCAAGTCGTTGGTGTCGCCTTCCTAGTGGACGAGATTTACAACTGTAAGTATGAATAGACAATAACTTTGTATGTGTTTCACTGTTTCCCTTCCAGACTTCTAGTTGACCAGTAGAGCTGTCAATACGGGCCAGCCCGGCCCATACGGGCTGGCCCGTCACGGGTTGGCAAAAAACGAGTCGGGACGGGTTGTCCCGTTTTCCACACGGGTTGGAAAAATCCCTACCCAACTTGTGTGTTACGGGCTGACGGGTTAAACGGGCCAGCCCGTATTTTTTAAAAAAAAAAATTATTTAAATGTTTTTTAAAGGACTTATTTCATTGTTATGTTAAATTTTTTCAAGTAATCAAATTTTTTTCTTGTATTTTATTTTTTGATTTATTGCGATGTAATATATACTCCTTAATAATTTTTTTTTTTGAAAATTCTGTATAACTAGATGTGGAGTGTTATTGTATATTTTATTGTTGTATAAGGTGGTGTTTTTTTTTTTTTTTTCTTTATTTGATAGCAAAAATGGTACAAAGTCAATACTTAAAAAGAGTGAAGAAGAAAGGTTTAAATATTTGATTTTACATTTTTGCCCTTAATTTTAACACCTATTTAACATAGATTTAACAGAATCACCAAAATTGGTACAAAATCAATAGTTAAGGGACCAACTTTGGTCAAATTAAAAGTCAAGGACAAAAATTGGTAAAAGTCTATAGTCGAAGGACCATTTCTGGAATTAACTCATTTAATAAATTCACACTTACAATTTAATTGTAGAATTATATACTTGTAGTTTTGTATTTAAGTGAAAAAATTAATACATAAAAAATTAAAATGCCACAATTCTTGATTTTTCCAAGTTACACAACATTCAAATTTTAACAAAATATTCAAAGTTGTCACTTTTCACCATAATCTTAACAAAACATTCAAATTAAAGTTTTTAAGCATCACAAGAGTAGAAACAAGAGTCACACGACACACTCACACACATAATCAAAAGTCCAAAACAAACCAAACATTCAAAGTTCAAACATAATTTAAATCTATAAATCCATAAATCCATATACAATTTAAACATTCAAAGTTCATTTGCTTTCATCAATTATCATCTCCCAATAGGCAATAAGCAATAACATCATCTGAAAAAAAAAAAAAGAGAGGAATAAATTAGTAAAACAATAAATCAATAAATGAATATACAAATATTAAAAAACTTAAATTTTAAAGTACCTTAACAATATTCACAAATCAAAATGAGGCTAATAGCATTATAGGATTTATAGAAAGTTAACACTCAACAACAATAATACAATATTCACAAATCATATTCATAGATTCATAGGCTATTAAGTATTGACAAATCACACTAGTTAATCATATTTACTTATTCAGTTAATGACAACAATATTCACAAATCACAACCAAATCATATTCATTATGACTTATTGACTTACTAGAAGGTCAAAAAAGCAGGTCCAGAACAGTGATCACAGTGGAGGTTTGAAGCAGTCAACAGCTATCCAGACGTCTAGTCCAGTGGTGGTTTGGTGGAGCAGGCGACGGAGCAGTCGCGGTCGCGCTATCGCGGAGCAGGTCACAGTCGCGGAGGCGAGGAGAGGGCAGGTCGCCATCGCCCGTCGGTGAGACTCGTTAGTCGCCTGGTTAAGGTTGGCGTCAGACGATCAGAATATTCGCAGTCTCGCAGTTGCAGATCGCAGATTCGCAGTTGAGGTCTAAGGAGTGAAACGAAACGTGGAAAGTGAAAACCTAAGCTGAACTGGCTAAAGGAATTAGGGATTTTGATTCAGAATTTTAGACTAAGACCTTTAATTTTTATTTTATATATAAAAATAAATGTTATTAGAGCATTCATAACAATGATTTTTAGGGGTATTTGGAATAGTGTTAGGTGATATGGAAGGAAGAGAATGAGAGAGAATGAGTTGGGTTCAACTGCAAAAATGGATTTTTGGAACAATGATGGCGTCAGAGAGAAGAAGGAGAGCTATTGCGCGTTGGGCGCATAGCAAACGCCCACCGGACGCGTTTATTTCATCATTTTGTTTATTCCATCTTGTTAGTTTCGTAGCCTTTTTTGTTTTGTTTTTTTTTCTCTCTCTTTTTTTTTCTATATTTTAATTTCTTTCTACTCTCATATTCTCTTTCTTAATCGCATATACAAAAATTCATCAAAAACTACAAAAAAAA
>CP025648.1:10062400-10134211 GCA_003576665.1 Ipomoea trifida
AAAAAACAATTATTAATGCCATGTCATCAGCCTGGTCAGCAATCAACCGGAAGAAAGGGATGAGAACCGGCTATGCGGTGAAATTGGAGGTATTTGAGCTGTTGAGTGGGGTAATTGAACGTTTTTTAGGTTCAGTGGTCTGATTGCACTATCGCGTTACGTTCAGTGGCCAATTTGGCCCTTATTCCTCAAATCTATGTCTTTTTTTCTTTTTCTTTTTCTTTTTCCTCTGTTGTGTTTATCCAAGCCAGCTCCAACTAGATTTAAAATAGGAACATCTAATTAGGTTAATGTTTCAAAAATTCGCTTTAAGAAAAATTGAGTATGGATCACAGGTTCATGCATACGTACAAGTGAATTAGGGTGAGCTTGGAAATAGGAAAGCTAGGGTGAGCTTGAAATAGGAAAGTTAATTTTTAGAAATTAATTATTTTTTAAAAAAATATTGCATTTACCGGTGGTTAGCTGAAAATGAGAAATCAGTTGACGGTAATAATGTTACCGGTGTATATTTGTGTATAAGTAAACAAAGACAATTGTATAATAATTTGTGTACAAGAAACAGAGCGTCCCCCACTTGTTACATGAGCTCCCTTTTATACTATACATCGTAACGAACACAGTAATGAGCAGTAACAACCTCCTAATAAGTGCAACGACTCATCTCCATAAGTGTTCAACTCCTTAGTAATTATAGTGAAGGCGGACCCCTAAGAACCATTATTTCTTCCTTAGTGACGCATGCTTAATGGGTTGGACGTACCGGGTTGGATCCAGTACCTTGCCCAATTATCCTATCACCAGCCCTCGTACTCCTAAGTTGAGAGCGTAGCGGAGTTAACTATTTCTTAAAGCGAATTTTTGAAACATTAACCTAATTAGATGTTCCTATTTTAAATCTAGTTGGAGCTGGCTTGGATAAACACAACAGAGGAAAAAGAAAAAGAAAAAGAAAAAAAGACATAGATTTGAGGAATAAGGGCCAAATTGGCCACTGAACGTAACGCGATAGTGCAATCAGACCACTGAACCTAAAAAACGTTCAATTACCCCACTCAACAGCTCAAATACCTCCAATTTCACCGCATAGCCGGTTCTCATCCCTTTCTTCCGGTTGATTGCTGACCAGGCTGATGACATGGCATTAATAATTGTTTTTTTGTTTATTTTTTTTAGTTTTTGTTGCTTCTAGGAGTTTCTGCGCGTTAATGGTTGAATTGCTCCTGCAACAGCAACCTCCACCACCAAAGGAATGGAGGAAGAAGTGGGTCCACGTGTTGCCGCCGAGCTCCGGCAACAGCAACCTCCACCACCACCGTGCATATGATGAAAAGCGTTCAATTTCTTAGTTTTTCTTTGCCTCCAAATTGAGCAGCACGGCCATGGCGGCACACTATACACAGGTAGAGTTTGGATAGCAGATTAAAGGTAATAACTGTTCAGAAGTTTGTTCACCTGTTTGGCCAGATTACAAGCGCAATCAGGAGAATTTAAGATCTCGTAGTAGAATACATAGAAGTTGAGAGCCAAGCCAAGTCTGATTGGATGCGTGGGAGCTAGTTCTGCAACGCCAATGTCCTACAAAACCAGCACAATCAATTCGGTAATAAGATTTCAATGTTACAGTTCGAAAACAATGCGAGATTCTACAACGGCATTTGCACAAGTTTAGAATATAATCGAATGAGTCGAAATCGTACCTGACCCGCTTTGTAAGCGGAGAGAGTGTTCTCCGCGGCCTCTTTCCTATCGGCTCCGGTTTTGAACTCAACCAAGTAGCGGTGATAATGTCCCTTCATTTTCAAATAGAAGATCCTAGATTCGCTGGAAGAAGCGGAGTCGATGAGAGTAGAATCGAGGAGATTGAGGATGCCTTTGCAGATCGATGTCAGTTTTGCTTCGATCTTAGATCTGTGCTCCTTGATTGATCTCACATGGTCCTCGTTGCCACGGCTCTCCTCCTTCTGCTCAATGGAGGAGATGATGCGCGCCGAGCGCCGATCACGTTCTTGTACGCGACGGAGAGTAGGTTGCGCTCCTCCACTGTGAGCTCCTCCGCGCTACCCGCCGCCGTCACCACCTTCTCCATGAAATCCACCATCTCCTCGTAGCGGAGATTTGCAATATTTTTTGTCAGATGCACGCTGGTGGTGGAGGTTGCTGTTGCCGGAGCTCCAATTGGACGACGTCCGGCCGATACCAAATATGTGGTATTTGGATCTGTGTTCTTACACGTTGGAAGCAACAAAAACTAAGGAAAATAAATAAAAAACTATTATTAATGCCATGTCATCAGCCTGGTCAGCAATCAACCGGAAGAAAGGGATGGGAACCGGCTATGCGGTGAAATTGGAGGCATTTGGGCTGTTGAGTGGGGTAATTGAACGTTTTAGGTCCAGTGGTCTGATTTGGGCACCGGCTATGCGGTGAATTTGGAGGCATTTGGGCTGTTGAGTGGGCTGTTGGTAGGAATGATGATGTTACTCCCACTATTGATCACTAAAATTTCATTCCCACCAAAATTTTGTTTTTGGGCGCCCAAATCTAGTCTATTGCTGAAAAAATTTGAAACCCAAGTCTCCAAGTCTAAGTCTGCTTCTCGCTTCCTCCATAGTCCAGTCGATTCCAAGCAAAGCCGACGACGCTAACATATCCTACAAATCCGACGAAGGGCGACGAACCTGCTGCCGACGAGGGCTCCGCCTCCCCTGCGATAGTCACCGACGAGGGCTCTGCCTCCCCTGCTGACGAATCCAATGGGCGAATAAGTTGCTGCGTCAATGACCAACGATGAGGGCTCCGCCTCCCCTGCGACGACGCCATAGCCGCCACGCCGCCACAGCTTCGTCGTTCGGAACAGCGCGCCGTCGATCTCCACCGCCTACCCTTTCGATCTGCTTCGTTGTTCCCTCCTCCGATTCCCCTGCGATGCCACAACTACCCGTCACCGTCACCGCCTTCGCCCCCAGCCACCGCCATCCGCGAACTGCAGTTGCAGGTTCGCTTTTTTTTTTTTTCTTCAATGATTAATAATATATTTGTGTTTTATTATTATATTGATACATGTTTTCTAACTTCACTGCTTTCGGCTATGTGTTTCTTATTTCCACTATTTAAATTTCTTCTTTCTGGTTATTATTATTATTATTATTATTTTTCTGTTTGATTCTTAATGCTTTTGCCTACTTGTTGTCATTGCTACTGTATTCCTTTTATTTTGGATGCCTTATGTATTTGCTAGAAACAAAGGGAGAATGACATATATATCTTGCAAACAAATGATATATAACTTAATCCTTCTGCTTCAACTCTTTCTTGCTCCTTGTTTTTAATGTATTTGATTGAACTTATTTATATTTTTGCAGATAACAATACTACATCCTTATAGAAAATTTCCAAAGTAAAGGTATGCCATGCAATTTTGCACCCTCAGTGTGCAAAGCATTTTGAATGGCAACTACAACACTATTATAGCAGTAGTAACTTTGGTCACTGCTCTGCTGCCCTCCTATTTGAATCCTCCACTTCGATTTTCACTTCTTTGTAATTTTACTACTCTCTCACACACACTGACCATTAGAAATGCAGTGACTAACCTTTAACTTTACCATGAATTTGGCATAGTGTCTATATAATAAGCACAGGTAAGTGAAACTAAATGCTAATTACATGTTGATTTAGTGAAATTAATCCTTATTAATTTAAAGAGTATAAAATGTATACCATTATGAACCAGAAAATTGGTGTGAACTTGATTTATATGGGCTCTTATTTGGATCATTTGAGCCCCAAGTGCTCTGAAGTTTAACCACGATAAGCCTAGGTTTAAGTACACAACTTATAAGTCTAGACTGGTATAAAACATCTTTTAAATATTTTGGTCCTGGAATTTGCTTTTTGCCATTTGCTGGCTGAAGTAGCTGAATATTATAAGCTAAAGCTTGAGATATCACAAATTGAAAAGAAAATGATGGCTGGAAACAACACGAACCAAAAGGGTTTTCTATTTCCTACTACCTGGTAGACTGGTGGGTGGAAGGGCCATGTATACTCAATAGTTCTACATTTTACTGACTCGATTCACTATTGAAGGAATTGCTGAAAATGAGGTACTTTCTCTAATAATTTGTTTCCTTTTGTTGAATGTGTTAAACTTATTCAGATTTTGTTATTATGTTTTGGTTGCAGGAAATGCTGATGGCATCACTGCATTCCAAATGGATATAAAGGTAGTCATTCTATTTGTTATACTCTTTGATCATCTGAAATGGATTATCACATTTGTTTAGCTCAGATAAACTTAGGTTTATTTGATAAAGGGTTAAAGATCTTATTTTTCTCTAGCAGCTCTTGACTTATTTTACAATTTCTTGTGTGCCTAAAAATATGCTTTCTGCTGCTTCCTTGGGTTTCATTCTTAAGATGCATGCTACTTATTGAGGGTAATGGTAATGTGAAGGGATTTGTTTTAGTTTTACTTGATATTTTAGGTATAGACCATTGCTTAAATTGTTTTCACATGAATTAATTAGCACTTTAGTAGTGTGCATATCAGAGTTGTTTGTTTACTTTCAATAAGAAGACATATTAGATATGTTTCTATCTTATTCCTTTCTAATATAGCAGGTTTGATAGGGAAGACCAGTGTGAAAAGAACAAAGGCATTTGTTATTTTGAGGCTCAGGCCAGTGATCAGGAACTTCCCTTAAAATGAAGAGATGGATTCTCCATAATTGATTGTTGAACGGTTCTCCATTAGGAAACATGTTTATTTGTATAGTCTCACCTTTTAAAATAGCCAACAAATACATTACTATGGCTATTTGTTATAATCAGTTTCGTTGCCTATAGTCTTTACAAAGTTGTATGAAACATTTTATTTTGGTAGTGATAATGACGTCTTTTAATATATTGATCAAGTTTACTTTGATTGCATTGTGGTAAAAATTTTAATATTTACCAACACAATATCCTATAGTTACAATATAATATAATATTGATTAGTAATAAAAAAAAATGCATTACAAAAATTAATATTTAATGAGAAGTAACAATATATACAAAATTAGAAAAATAATATTTGAAACTAAATTATAATTTTTACTTTTTTAGTGACGGGATTTTCCATCATTACAAGAATATAATGAGAGTAAATTATGTTGGTGAGTAGTTGTATTAGTGACGGGATTCTTTGTCACAAAAAGAACGTTTTAGTGACGGTAAATATACCATCACTATATGCATCGTCGCTATTTGTTTTTATACACGGAAGAAATAACGATTAGTGACGGTTTTACCACTCACTAACCTAGTGAAACCCAACAAAGTCAACATTGCCCCCATTGAGGTTCGAACCCATGACCTCCCACTTAGGAGAATCACTTCATGCCGCTTGACCACAAGGCCTTTGGCCTTCCTCTAATATTTAATTCCATATTAGTTGCAATTGTTGTTATAAGTTGTAGAAAGCCACGTAAGAGCCAATATAATATAATGCTGCCTGCCCTTTTGCAATTAAAAATATAAGGGATGCCTCGGTCGTCTTGCAATTATTTCACTTAGAGCCAGTGTTGCAAAAATTTTGCCTAGGTGACGATTAATTTCCGTCAAGGCATTAGGCGCCGGTCGACCGCCTAGCGTATCACCTTAAATGGTGGTCTAGGCGCTTGGCCGGCTAGACGACTGCCTAGGCCGCTTAAGCTCCGCCTAGGCCGTCTAAACACCTCCAAGGTCGCTTAGGCACTGATCGTCTAGGCCTCCTAGGTGTCGACTAGACCTCCTAGGCACCAACTAGACCGCCTAGTTGGCCAATTAATTATTGTTCTTCTTTTTCTAATGTGTTATTTTACTCAAAACAACATCGTTTTGAGTGAAATAACTTTAAATTGTACAAACTCTAGATATGTTTTAGGTTAATATTTAATATTTTAGTATTAACTATTAAAATATTATATAATTTATAATTATTAGTCTTTAAAAAATTAAAAAATTTAAATAGATTTTTTAAAAAATAAAGAATAAAATAAAAACTACACGGACGCCTAGCGCCGATTAATCCCCGACTAGGTCCTAGGTGCTAGGCGCTCCCCGAGTGTCCGAAGAGCGCCTAGCAATCTTTTCAGCCATGCTTAGAGCCATTATGCAAGTGCCCGGTCCGTTGAAAGCGTTTTTTGACGGGTGCTTTGAAGTATAACACTAATTTGATTTCAATTGATATTTAATTACCAAACACAATATCCTATTTAAACTTATTATCATTATTGAATATTTGATTCCTATTATGATTTCAATTCTAATGTTTGAACCAAATATACCGTCAGTGTCTTGTAGGTGCTTAACATTGTTAGAAGCTTTTGTCTGAGGTACTATAAACATCACTTTAGTTAAAATTGAGAGGTCAAAAATGGACATGCCAATAAGTTACGGACGGAATCTATACTTGGGGTATAACTCAAATTGTTAAATTATTTGTAATGTTAATTAAAATAATTGGACACAATTGTGATAGGGTAGAAATATTTGATATTAAATTAACTCAGAATAAGCCTAGAAAAACAAAAAAGCTAACCCACTACCGCTAACTTTTTTGAGAATTCCTGTCTAAATTGTATTACATACATCTTTCATTTCTTCTTAGTACTGCTCTGATCATCAGAGGCAAATGGCTTACGCTGCTGTAACTTCGCTTATGGGAACACTTTCTCAACATTTCTTGCAACCACAACCACGCTTGCCTCTTCAATACAAAAAACAAATACTTTCTCTCCATCAAAATCTTGGTTTCCTCCAAGAAGTTCTTGAGAAATCTGAGATCGCCTATGCCTATGATAATTCGGCGATGAAAGATTTAGAGGCTCAAATCAGAGATGTAGCGTTCAAAGCTGAAGAAAGGATTGAGATGGAGTTGACTACCATTTATCAAGCAAAGGGTTGGACGAAGCGTATTGCTTGCCTCCTCAGGCTTCATGGAATCTTCATTGAAGCTGTAATACAGACTGATTACCTCAAGAAGAAGTTGATTAAGATTAAAAGTGAAAAGCAGCTTGCAAAGGGTCCATCACAAGGTCAGATGCAACAAATTAAAGAGGACTACTCCTTGGTTCAACATCATCACAGCCTGATCCCGAACGAGAGAACATTAGTGTGAGTAAATTTTCCAAAAACGCTTCAATAAAGTTTGATAGTGGAATGGTCGGATGCAACAAGGAGTTCAAGACGATAATGGATCAGCTCACCCGACAATCTGCACAGCGGCTACAAGTTGTATCAATTGTAGGCATGGGAGGAATTGGCAAGACCACTTTAGCTCGCAAAGTCTATGAAAATTCATCAATTAGTTTTCATTTTGACAAATGAGCATGGGTTACTGTATCTCAAGAATTTAACGAGGAACAAATGCTCCAATGCCTTATTGGTTGTGTTAATGCAACATCAAATGGCAACTTGGCAGAAAGTCTGCGTAAACACTTGAAGAATCAGAGATACTTGATAGTGATGGATGATATATGGAGCTCTACTGCATGGGATAGTGTGCAAAGATGCTTTCCAGATGATAATAATGGAAGTCGTACACTATTAACTTCTTGACTCAGGGAGGTGGCTGAATATGCAAGTTCAGGTAACTCTATCATTAACATTCTTTTCTTAGATGACGATAAAAGTTGGAATCTCTTCTGCAATGTGTTTGGTCAAACGAAATTTCTTTTCGTGTTTGAGCAAATTGGTAGAGGCATAGTAAAGAAATGTAATGGATTACCTCTAGCTATTACTTTAGTAGCTAGTCTTCTCTCCAAGACAGAGACGGAAGTGGAAAAGTGGAATAATGTTGCAGAAAATGTGAGTAGATATGTAATTAGTGATTATAAGGATGCATGTTCCAAAATACTATATTTGAGTTACACCCAATTACCACACCACTTAAAAGCTTGTTTTCTATATTTTGGAGTTTTTCCCGAAGACTATGAGATCCATGTGAAGAAGTTGGTTAGGTTGTGGGCCGCAGAGGATTTTTGAGGGTAGAGGACCATCAAAATATGGAGGAAGTGGCCATGGAATACTCGCAAAATCTTGTTGATAGAAGTCTTGTTTTTGTTAGCAAACAGAGCTACAATGGAAAAATGAGGACAGTAAGAATACATGACTTGTTGCGTGATTTGTGTTTGAGGGAAGCTCGGAATGAAAATCTATTGAATGTCAATAGAGATGAAAAACTTCCATTTTACCAGAAGAAAATCTCTTGTCTTTGGATAAGTGCTACATCATGGTTTCATCTAATTCGTTTGATGACAAACTGCTTTCATGAATCACATTCCTTTCACTATCCTTATGCTGTTTACTCTGATGACTCTAGAAGTTTGGAACATCTATTTTCACACTTCAAACTACTAAGAGTAGTAGACATAAAGCATATATATTCCCTTGGATATGCGGTGCTATATGCGCTTGAAAATCTTATTCATTTGAGATACGTTGCTTTGAGCTATTCAAGAAATAGCGAAATGCTGGAATCTTTTCATTTCGAGGTCTTTAAGCATTGGAATATGCAAAGCTTTATTGTTCGTGGAGCTCATGCTACATTGGATTCCTTTGAGGCATATAGAATTTCTATTAAGTAATTTTTACATTCATGGAATTCTTTCATTAGGAACTTCGTCAGTTGTTCATAGAAACTTAGAGAGTATATCATGGTTGGATTCTAAGCTCTGCACAAAGGATTTGTTTACAAGGATTCCGAATTTAAAAAAATTAGGAATATATGGTGCATACGATGAAAACAATCTAGATTGTTTTTATAATTTTGTGCACTTGGGACAGCTTGAGGAGCTAAGCATTAGAGAATGGTATAATCCCAACCTTATTCCATGTAGCGGTATATCATGGACAACTAGTTTTCTACCAAATCTTAAGAAACTCAAATTCTTCCGGACTAATTTGGCATGGAGGGATATGAGGCTTATTGGTATGTTGCCGAATCTAGAGGTTCTAAAACTGAAAGATGCTATTGATAGGAAAGACAGAATATGGGAGTCAACTAACGAAGCGTTCGGTCAATTAAAAAGATTGGTAATTGAAGATACATTTTTGGAAGGTTGGATTGTTGTGGGTGACCATTTCCCTTTGCTAGAATGCTTAGAGTTACGTGAATGCAATAATTTGCAAGAGATCCCTAGTGGTTTTGCGGATATCACCACACTAGCACTGATTCAATTAAATTGGTGTTGGGATTCCGTTCTGACTTCCCCAAAGTTGATTCAAGAAGAGCAATACAACAACTATGGAAATACATACCCTCCTTGTTCGTTCGGAAAATATTAGGGTCTGTTAATTCTATCCCTCTAATATATTATATGTGTGACCATTTAACATGCAATGTATGCTACTTGAATTCTTTATGGCCATCTGATCTGATCTGTTTCCTCTCACTTCTATCTCAAGAAGAGCAATACAACAACTATGGAAATTTCCTCTCACTTCTATCTCTTATTTTACTTAATTTATGGATTGCAGTCAAACGTGTAAACAACAAAGACAAAGTATGGGATGTGGAGGAAGAGAGTGATCTTTTGGTGTTTTAGGCAGGTATTTGAATTGGCACAATACTCTGCTGCAAATCATAGTATTATATATTTTAGTAAACTGCAATGGTTTCTGCTTGTCAAAAGAAGTTGTTGATGGAAAGAGCTTAGTAAACTGATATTGCTTATTCTGTTTTTTACGGAGTATTATTTTAGTTTTGGACTGTGTTTGCAGAAAGAGGTTGCGATTTTCTGAAAGCTGTTTTGATGTAGGACGAAACAAGAGAAAAAGAGCAATTGAAGCTGAGATAACAAAATTCAGGATAATTCTTTATAAAATATTCAATGTCCCATCAGAAGCTTACAGAAGAGGTTTTATAGATAGACTTACTGGAAGAAAGCAAGAGAAATAACTGCTAGGAAGTTGGGAAGGGTAAACATCACATAGAAAATAACAGTGCATGGAAAAAAGAAATAAACAGTAAATAAAAAACACATGCATGTGAATTGTGGCCATCATAATGAAGATGTAAATGTGTTCTGCACGCCATCATTCTCCCCCACCAGATGAAGAACTCGACCTCGAGTTAACAGTGTCTGGATACAATGGGTCATCTGCAGAGTGAAATTTGAACAAATCTGCAACATTAAATGTTTACAAAATCTTCCAATAATCAGGAATATCTACCACATATGCATTGTCATTGATTTTCTTCAGGATCTTGAAAGGGCCATGTTTCTTCGGGAAGAGCTTATGATAGTTACCAGCCGGAAGTCGTTCCTTTCGAAGATAAACCATGACATCTTCCCCAACATTAAAGAGTTGTTGGCGACGTTTCTTGTCGGCAACAGCCTTATATTTAGCATTAGAAGCCGCCAGTTGTGTTCGGACTTCTTCTTGCACAGATTGGACCTGGTCTGCAATGGAGTCCACAACCTTATGTGTTTTCTCTGTAGAAGGTAAAGGGATAAGATCAACAGCATGCTTTGGCATCTTCCTGTAAACAACAGAAAAGGGGGAGCGACCAATGGATGCATGAACAGAATTGTTGTAGGCAAATTCAGCTTGAGCCAAGGCGAAGTCCCAATGTTTAAAGTTGCCACTACAGATGCAGCGAACAAGATTCCCAAGAGTGCGATTAGTGACCTCGGTCTGGCCATCTGTTTGTGGGTGTGCAGTGCTACTATACTTCAAACTTGCATCAAACCTCTTCCATAATGTAGTCTAAAAATGTGACAGAAACTTTGCATCACGATCAGATGTGATAGAACGTGGAACACCATGAAGACGTACAATTTCCTGAAAAAATAATCTAGCAATATGGACAACATCAGAAGTCTTTCGGCAAGGGATGAAATGCGCCATTTTTGAGAAACGATCAACAACAACAAAGACAGAGTCCACTCCCCGCTATGTTCGTGGCAACCCAAGGACGAAATCCATGGACAAGTCCTCCTAGATATCTTCAAGGATAGGTAATGGCATGTATAATCCAGTGTTCTGCGAATGACCTTTGGATGCTTGGCACACAGAGCAACGTTTCACAAATAAACCAACATCTCTTTTTAATTGAGGCCAATAAAACCGCTCATCCACAGCTGCAATAGTTTTGTCTCTTCCAACATGACCACCAAGTCCGCTAGCATGCAAATCTCGAATGAGTTGTTCTCGTAATGATGTTCGTGGTATACACAACCGGTTACCCTTGAAAAGATATCCATCTGAAATATGAAAATCTTGAGAACAGTTATGAAACAGAGCTTGTTTCCATATGTCACTAAAATCATCATCTTCTTCATACAGGTTCTTAAGGATGTCAAACCCGATAATCTCACCCTGTAATGTGACTAATAAGCTCCTTTTTCTGCTGAGGGCATCAGCAACACGATTGGCCGTACCTGATTTGTGCTGGATGTGGAATGAAAATTGCTCAAGATACGATGCCCACCGAGCATGCATTCTGTTCAAGTGTTTCTGGCTGCGAAAATATTTCAAGGCCTCATGGTCGGAATAAATTAGGAAGTCACGATGTAGCAGATAATGAGCCCATGTACATTAGGCCCGAACCACTGCATAAAGTTCTTGCTCATATGTAGACCACCGCTCCCGTGCGATACTCAAACGTTCACTATAGAAAGCAATTGGCCTCCGATTCTGAGATAATACAGCTCCAATACCTTTGCCGCTGGCATCACATTCCACTTCAAAAACTTTAGAAAAATCTGGTATGGCGAGGACAGGCGCTGTAGTGATCTTATGCTTTAATTCTGTAAAACTTTTCTCAGTAGCTTCACCCCAACAAAATCCACTCTTTCGTAAACAATCTGTTAATGGTGCAGCAATGGAACTAAAATTTCTAATAAACCTCCTGTAAAAGCTTGCTAATCCAAGAAAACTCCGAACTTCACTCACTGTCTTTGGAGTTGGCCAGTCTTTAACAGCCTGCACTTTCCCTTCATCCACTTGGATTCCTTCATAGCTAATCACAAAACCCAAAAAAACCAATTTAGTAGTCAGAAATGAACATTTTTTTAAATTGGCGTAGAGTTTGTGTTCTCGTAGGGCATTTAAAACCTTCCTCAAATGATTCTCATGTTCAGCATGGCCTCGACTGTAAATCAGAATGTCGTCGAAATAAACAACGACGAATTTCCCAATGAATGGTTTCAAGACTTGATTCATAAGCCGCATAAAAGTGCTTGGAGCATTAGATAACCCAAACGGCATAACAAGCCACTCGAATAGACCATCACGCGTCTTGAAAGCTGTCTTCCATTCGTCCCCTGGCTTTATTCGAACTTGGTGATAGCCACTCCTTAGATCAATTTTTGAAAACACTGCTGCCCCATAGAGTTGGTCTAACATATTGGCGAGCTGTCGTAGGCTCCCAAATTAAACCTTAAAAACGTAGTAGTGAGAGTAAGGATCGTTCCCACGAGGAGTAACTAGTTTGATTTATGAGTTCAAATTAAAGAGGGGGAGTTCGGTATGAAATTAACATTCAAAATAAGTAAATGAATAAATAAATAAATAAGAACAGAAAAGATGATAATCAAGCCAAAGTTTACGAAAGAAATCAATTGAACTTTTAATACTTGGCCTAAGAAAACATTCACCACTGGATTTTAGTAACTGATCATAGATTCACGATTAATTCATAACAATTGAACATTCGTTGTGGGATTAATTCCCGATTTTCCTTAGTCATAGGTAATCAAACACAAGCGGTATCAACTACCCCTAACTATCAAATAACACAAGACAAGCACTTATATTTAATTTGATAGCAGCATTAAAATAAGAAAATCAACGAAACTGAATAACGTAAACACATGCGGTTATGTTTAATTCATATTAATATTCTTCCTATGATCAAATTAATACTAAGCCGTGATAAAATTAATCATAGCTGCTACACAGATTAGAAAACCAATTAAACGAACCGTTAACTAATCTAGCAATAAACTATTCAAGAAATTAAACTAGTAGGCCTCCTAGCAATTAACTGGAACAGTCATATAAAATAAAACAAATGAAAGCACAGGAGAATATCAATTACTCAAATGTATATGAATTCAACATTAAGAACAAATTCAATCTCACAGTACAGAATGATCCAGGGTTCATGTAATCTTTTGACCAAGTTTAGAGAATTAGCCTCGCAGGGCCATGAACCAGAGAATTTTAACAGAAAAATAAAAACTTGTAAACTGGAGAAAACTATAAAATTATGCACAGCTAGTCTGATTCCTCAACAACAAGAACTCACTGCTATTTATACACTTCTAATCCCAACAAAAAACTCTTAAATTGAGGAAAATAATTAATTTGAAAATTAATTTGAACCTCTCAAAATTAGACCCAAATGGTGAAAATAATCCTTGCCATCAGTTTCCCTTGCTGACTGACGAAATCCTCTCCTGCTGTTGGTTGACCGGCGAAATTCCCTCCAACATTCCGGTGAGTTGCGGCTGCTGTTGATGCTTTGCTGTTTCGTACGTGAGCTGCGCAGGAAAAAAACATTTGAATTAATTCCTTTCTTTTGTTTAGTTATTTAGGTTATTATATAGTGTGGGCTAATTTTATTAAACAAATAAAGATATGGGCTATGATGTTATGGGCTCAAAATAATACTTAAATAATAACCGCTAAAGACTTAGTTGGGCTCAAACTTAAAATTATTAACTAAATAAAATATTTATTTAACTACTTAATTATTAAACTCTAAAATAAATAATTATTATATAATAATAAATAATTAATGCCGAAATATTATAAAGATGTACATAAAATAAAGATATAAAATATGTCTATCACATATCATCAATTCGCGGGATTGGAAACCTATACTTGATTGTTATTTTGTTGATGGCGCGACTGTCAATGCACATCCTCATGCTGCCATCTTTTTTTGGAGTAAGAAGAGCAGGCACAGCACATGGACTCTTGCTTTCTTGAATAAACCCCTTATTTAACAACTCATCAATCATCTTATTCAAAGCTTCATTTTCAACGGGACTCATGCGGTAGTGTGGAAGGTTGGGCAAACTTGAACCTGGGACCAAATCTATTTGATGTTGGATATCACGTAGAGGTGGTAAGCCGTCAGGGAGGTCTTCTGGTACAACATCAGAAAATTCTTTTAACAAGGAGTGGAGCTCACCAGGTATGACACTAGTTTCAAACTTTCCTTCTTTGGCTACCAGTACCAGAATAATTTTGCTTTTCCGGGCTTCATTCAGAAATTCCTTCCATCTGTTTGATAATGTGATGGCACAAGTTCTTTTATCTTTGGCTTTGTCCCATGTGGCAGGTGGAATAACCATTTTTTTATTTTTCCAAAGAAATGCATACACATTCTGTCGTCCATGATGAGTTGCATCAACATCAAATTGCCAAGGCCTACCAAGAAGAATATGGCAAGCGTCCATGTCTATAACTTCACACACAATTGTATCTTCATAGCTCTTCCCAATTGAGATAGGGACATGGCAAATTTCTGTAACTGAGACCGATGGGCCCTCCTTGATCCAACCTAGCTTATACGGCTTTGGGTGTGGCTCGGTTGGAAGGTTGAGGTGTCGCACAAGAGACCGAGAGACAATATTATCACAACTCCCATTGTCGACGATGAGTTTGCACACCTTCCCCAGGATACTACAATATGCCCGAAAAATATTATTGCCCTAGGCTGGTCCTTTTTCTTCAGTTGTGTATAAGATCCTCTTGATGACAAAACTCACATGCTCACCATCCTCTTCTGCAATTTCAACATTCTCATTCCATTCCTCACTTTCAGTAAAGTCATCAGTATTCTCGGCAACCAATTTAACTGACCGTCGAGCTCTACATTCATTTGAACGGTGCCCTGGCTCCCCACATTTGAAACACTTACCCGTCATGGGCTTCGCATAAGGGTTCGGTGCTACACTCCGTGTGGGTTGGTCATTATTTTGTTTTTGTGGATGATTCCTTAATGACACTACTTCATTGGATGTTGCCGGGTGGGGTGAGATAGGAATAGGTCGGTTGGAGGTGTTTCCTTGCATGGGTGGTATGGAAGGTCCACGGGAACAGAGTTGGAATATTGCCTTCGTTGGTTAGATTGCATGAAAATATCTTCTGCTCGTATCGCCATATTAAATGCTTGATCCACAGACCAGATAGGTGTTAATGTCATCTTCTCCTGAATATTAAACCTCAGCCCGCTGATATATCTGGCAGTTTGTTGTTCTAGGGTTTCAGAGAGATTACAACGAGCTCCCAAACGATAAAACTCCTCTGTGTACTCGTTCACACTTCGGGTGTGAACATTTTTAGTACCTTTGAAATAACTGTTGTTGATAATCAGGGGGTAAAAATCTTCCTGACATGAGCTTCCTCATTTTTCTCCATGTGGTGATCGCCATTTTTCCTTGCCTCCTCCTATTATTTTGAGTGACCTCCCACCAAGCAGCGGCTCCTCCGTGTAGTTTATGGGCAACATATTTAGCTTGGCGGTCCTCAGGAATATCCAGCATGTCAAAATATTTTTCAACCTCATAACACCAATCAAGGAAGGCTTCTACATCCAAATTTCCATTAAAACATGGTAAATCAGCCTTTGGCCGATAATGATTTTGTCTGTGAACTTGGGCATGTTGATTTTGGAGTTCATCTTCAGAGTCACTACTATTTGTATCGCCAAGGGGTGGATTTCCCAACGGTAAAACTCCTTGTGCTCTTCCACCCGGAGGTTGGTTCCTTCTTTGGGGTATGGCTGCGGGGGCTTCACCATTTCCATCGAGTCTTAAGCATAAGTTGGTGAGGATGTTGCGAATTTCTTGAAACTCATGGTTAACATTCTCTCCTTGTGTTTGAAAAGCTGTCCAAAGAGCATCAAGTCCACGGTCATCGCTCGTGGTCTGATTGTTTCCTCCGTTGTTGCTACCATGTGCCATTACAAGACCAACGAATATAGAGGAAAAAATCGCTATCTTCTTAGGAGTATAGGATAGGGACACCTGGCACCATCCTATCTCCTTGATTTGTTAATTCTGTTCAGAGATATTAATTCTGTTTAGAGCAGTTAGCTTTTCCTTCCCCTCTATTACCTGATGTATAAAACTCCATGTATTACCCAACATTCAAAGCAATGAAATAAAACTCAGTCTTCATCTCTTTAATTCATCTCTGTCTCTCTCTGTACTGCTCCGCAACATGGTACTCCCTTATTGATACTTCAAAACTTCTATCATTCTCAAAAATAAATAATTTGCTCAATACTACAAGAACTTTCCCATACTCCATTTATTCAATAGTAACTTCAAACTCAAAACTAACGGATGATTCTTTCTCATTTTTTTCCATAAACTTTCAGCAACATTTTTTTCATTTTCAAACATATATTCTTCATTTTTCCATTCATTTCTCAATCTTTCATACTTTTTTTTTTTTTTTTGAAAACTATCTTCTTTTTTTTTTTTTTTTGAACAAGAATTGCCTTCCTTTTCTTTATAAAGACAAAAATAATTGGCAACAAAGATACAACCCACCTCACTCTCAATCTTATTAACAAAAGCAAGTGATATCTCCCCACACTTATTCTTCACAAACCACGTAGATTAAATAAGGAATTTAAAAATTTGCTCCACTAGTTATTTAGCTGGGTCAAGGCATTAATTTATGGTATAAAAGGCTTGTAATGTGGTTTAAATAAAGAAAGGAATGGTCAAAAAGCTCAAAAGTGGGTTAACAAAGGAAAATAAATCATAGGACAAATCGGTTATTTGGCTAGTGAGGCTCAACATCAAATAATGGCCTTAATCACACTTGAATCATGCACGGTCAAATTAGCTTTAACAGAGAATCAAGGCAAGTTCTAGAGAAACAAAGATATGGAAGAAATCACACAGTAGAAAGAAAAATAAGACCGAAGTGTCAGTCAATGGCTCAAAGTCTCACAGGTTTATTGCTTACTTAATCTAGCCACTACATATCAAACAAGGAATGCTAACAAACTAATTACAACTTGCCAAACTATTTATTCAATCATGTTATGAATTTCAAGAAGGAAAAATATAATATTAATACTTATTTTGCAGAAAATAGTAGTAAAATATTTCTGATTTTTTTTTGTATAAATAAATCTAAATTCCCTCCCCCACACTTATTATCAACATTGTCCCCAATGTTGGGTAAAAAGCACAGAAAAAGAATTATTAAAAATAAGACAAAGATTAAAAAGGAACTCCCCTTTCAGTTGCTCTTATCATTCAAAATAAATTGGATCTTCAAGAAGTACTTCTGCAACGTTTTCAACTCGAAACTCATCATGGTAAGGTTTAAGCCTATGGCCATTCACCTTGAATATCTTGGAAGTCTGCAAACTTTGAATCTCTACTGCACCATGGGGGAAAATATTAGTAACAATAAATGGACCAATCCAACGAGAACGTAACTTACCTGGGAATAGACGAAGCCGTGACTGGAAGAGTAGGACTTTTTGTCTAATTGAAAATTCCTTTCTCAAAATCATCTTGTCATGGAATGCTTTCGTCTTGTCTTTGTAAATTCTTGAATTCTCGTAGGCCTCATTGCGAATTTCCTCCAACTCAGAAAGTTGCAACTTCCGATGCAGGCCACTTTCTTCAATATTCATATTAAAGTTCTTGACCTCCAACTCAGAAAGTTGCAACTTCCGATGCAGGCCACTTTCTTCAATATTCATATTAAAGTTCTTGACAGCCCAATATGCTTTGTGCTCCAACTCAACTGGAAGGTGACATGCTTTCCCAAACACAATGCGATAAGGGGACATACCAATAGGTGTTTTGTATGCAGTTCTGTACGCCCACAATGCATCATCTAATCGCAAACTCCAATCCTTCCTGTTTGGGTTGACTGTTTTCTCAAGGATTGACTTGATCTCTAGGTTAGACACCTCTGCTTGCCCATTAGTCTGTGGGTGGTAGGCAGTTGACACCTTATGGGTGACATGGTACTTCCTAAGCAATGCTTCAATAGTGCGATTACAAAAGTGAGTTCCCTGGTCACTTATTATGGCTCTTGGAATCCCAAACCTGGAAAAGATGTTAGACTTGATAAAATCTGCAACAACTTTAGAGTCATCAGTCCTGGTGGCTTTAGCTTCCACCCACTTTGAAACATAATCAACAGCAAGTAAAATATAGACAAAACCAAAAGATACAGGGAATGGGCCCATAAAATCAATGCCCCAGACATCAAAAACCTCACAAAATATGATCGGAGTTTGTGGCAATTCATTTCTCCGGGATAAATTACCTGACTTTTGGCATGCATCACATGACTTACAAAATGAATATGAATCTCTAAATAAAGTCGGCCAATAAAAACCACACTCCAACACTTTCCTTGCTGTTCTCTTGGCACCAAAGTGGCCTCCACAAGCATAAGAGTGACAGAAAGCGAGGATTGAAACAATTTCATCATCAGGTACACATCTTCTCACCACTTGGTCAGCACAATGCTTCCACAGGTACGGTTCATCCCACACATAGTACTTGGAATCACTCTTGATTTTATCTTTCTGGGCTTTAGACAACTCATGAGGAAACTTGTTAGCAACCAAAAAATTGACTATGTTAGCATACCATGGTAAAATCGATGTTGCAGCAAGTAAGTGTTCATCAGGGAATGCTTCTTGCAGTGGTGGTTCAGGTTCGATGTGCACCAAACGACTCAAATGATCTGCCACAAGATTTTCTGTCCCTTTCCTATCTTTGATCTCCATATCAAACTCACTCAAGAGGAGTATCCATCTTATCAACCTTGGTTTGGCTTCCTGCTTTTTCATCAAATAGCGAAGAGCTGCATGATCAGAATAAACTATAACTTTAGTACCCAACAAATAAGACCTAAATTTTTCCAAAGCAAAAACAATGGCTAAAAGTTCTTTTTCTGTAGTAGAATAGTTTTTCTGAGCATCATTTAAAGTTCTAGAAGCATAATAAATAACATGGGATGATTTCCCGATCTTTTGACCCAACACAGCCCCTACTGCGTAATCACTTGCATCACACATAATCTCGAAAGGATAGTTCCAATTAGGCGGCTGAATGATCGGCGCAGACGTCAACAACTCTTTCAATTTGTCAAATCCTCCTTTACACTCTTCATCAAACTCAAAGGAGGTTTCTTTTTGCAACAATTTGCACAAAGGTAGGGCTATTTTCGAGAAGTCTTTGATAAATCTTCGGTAGAAACCTGCATGTCCAAGAAAAGAGCGGACTTCCCGCACATTAGTAGGATAAGGTAGAGATTCAATAATATCAACTTTAGCTTTATCAACCTCAATCCCTCTAGATGAAATAACATGCCCCAAAACATTTCCTTGATCAACCATAAAATGACATTTTTCAGAATTTAACACAAGATTACTTTCTATGCATCTTTTCAAAATAAGTGTAAGGTTATTCAAGCAATTATCAAAAGAATCTCCATAAACGGTAAAATCATCCATGAAAACCTCTATTATATGCCCAACATAATCAGAAAATATGCTAACCATACACCTCTGAAAGGTGCCCAGGGCATTACAGAGGCCAAACGGCATGCGTCGATATGCAAAAGTGCCGAAGGGACATGTAAAAGTTGTCTTTTCCTGGTCTTCTGGAGCAATTGCAATCTGAAAATAACCTGAATAACCATCAAGAAAACAAAAATACGAACGGCCAGCTAACCTTTCTAGCATTTGATCAATAAAAGGTAAAGGGAAGTGGTCTTTTCTTGTTACAGCATTCAACTTCCTATAATCGATACAAACTCGCCATCCATTTTGAATACGAGTGGGAACCAGTTCATCATTTTGGTTTTTCACAACTGTAATTCCTGTTTTCTTAGGAACCACTTGAGTTGGGCTAACCCATTTGCTGTCTGAAATTGGATAGATTATCCCAACTCCAAGGAGTTTAAGGACATCTTCCTTCACTACTTCCATCATGGGTGGGTTTAGCCTCCTTTGCGGTTGACGGGATGGTTCTGCTCCTTCCTCTAATAGAATTCGGTGCATGCAAGTGGATGGGCTTATTCCTTTGATATCTGCAATTGTCCACCCAATGGCAGTTTTGTGTTCTTTCAACACATGGACAAGCTTTTCCTCTTCTGCTGTAGAAAGTTTAGTTGAAATTATGACTGGCAATGTTTTATTTTCTCCCAAGAAAGCATATTTAAGGTGTTCGGGGAGAGGTTTCAACTCAGGGATAGGTGCCTATACAACAGAGGGTAACAATTTTTTGCTAGAAACAGGTAAAGCCATATAAGAAACATTATTATGTTGGTTCAATTTAGGACAATAATTCAATGATGCAATAGCCTCTTGTAAATTGGCACTCAAAGCAAACTCATTATTCCCATTTTCAAGGTGTTCACTAATAACAACTTTCAATTCATCATTACCATCAAATTCAAAAACTTCTTCAACTAATGAATCAAGAATATCAATAGAATAAGCAGAGTTATCATCACTAGGACATTTCATAGCATCATAAATATTGAATGTAACAATATTACCATCAAACTCCATAGTAAGTGTACCACTGTGAATATCAATTTTTTGTTTTTGCTGTTTTTAAAAATGGTCTTCCTAGTAGAATAGGTGCAGAATGATCATTATTTTCCATATCAAGCACATAGAAATCAGTAGGGAATATCAAATTATTAACTTGCAACAATACATCTTCAATAACACCCCTAGGATATGCATTAGATCTATCAGCCAATTGGATAACCACACTAGTTTTATTCAAAGGTCCAAGTTTTAAAGAAGCATACACAGAATATGGCATAACATTAATAGATGCTCCTAAGTCTAACATGGCTTTCTCAAGTCTAGTATCACCTATCATACAAGGAATAGAAAACATACCTGGATCCTTGCATTTTTCAGGAAGCTTGCTTTGAATCACAGTTGAGACATTCTTTCCCATTATCACTTTCTCACCTCTTTTTGACTTTTGCTTCCTTTTTGTTGTACACAACTCCTTTAAGAATTTAGCATATCTAGGAACTTGTTTTATTGCATCAAGTAATGAAATATTTACTTCACAATTTTTAAAAGTTTCATATAACTCTACATCTTTCGCTTCTTTTTTAGATTCTGACAAAGCTTGAGGGAATGGGGGAGTTGGTTTATAATCAGAAGGACTAGGAAACTTACCTGGAGAATTTTCGTTGTTGCTAGTTTCCTCTTTTTCTTGTCCACTGATGGGTAGCATTTGCAGGACCTTCAATTTCCTTACCACTTCTCAAAACAATTGCACTTGCATTTTCTCTTGGATTGACCACCGTTTGAGAGGTAATTTCCAGAACTCTGTGCCTCCAACCGACCTACCGTAGTTGCTAGTTGGCCCATTTGTCTTTCTAAGTTCTGGATGCTAGCTTTCGTTTCTTGAAAATTGGACTTTGTTTCTTGTTGGAATAGTTGTGTTTCTTGCTGAAATTGTAAAGTGTTAGTGGCAAGAGACTTAACAATGTCTTCAAGATTCATACCTGAGTTAGAGCTTTGGCTGGTGGTTGTCTTGAAGGAAATGGTTGTCTATACTGCTGAAAATTTGAACGATTCTGAACAATCTGGTTCCCTTGTGAGTTCCCATAGCTAAGGTTCGGATGATCCCTCCAACCAGGATTATATGAATTAGAAAATGGATCATACTTACCTTGAGGTTGTCCAGGAAAACCTCCAGCCGCATTGACATGTTCAATAGGTTCTTCTTGAAGAGTTGGACAAGCATCAGTTTGGTGTCCAACTACCGAGCAAATTCCACAAGCTTTCACAGTTTGCATATTTCCTACAGCTAATTGACGAACAAGAGTAGTTAAACCAGCCACTTGTTGTTCAAGATTGGAAATACTTACCTCATTTATTTGCTTGGATGGTTGGACAAGTCTATTGCCAAACTGTTGAGAATTTGCTGCCATGTTTGCAATTAGATTCTTTGCAGCATCCGGTGTCTTATCAACTAATGCACCTCCACTGCAGCATCAATCATGCTTCTATCAGTTGGAAAGAGTCCTTCATAGAAGTACTGAATAAGTAATTGTTCCGTGATTTGGTGATGAGGACAGCTTGCACAAAGCTTCTTGAAACGCTCCCAATATTCATAAAGTGACTCTCCATTGTGTTGCCTTATACCACAAATTTCCTTTCTGATGTTGGCCGCCCTTGAAGCTGGAAAGTATTTTTCAAGGAACACCGTCTTCAAGTCATTCCATGTGGCGATGCTCCCGGAAGGTAGATAATATAGCCAATCCTTTGCTGAATCCTTCAAAGAAAAGGAAAGGCTCTCAACTTGATTTGTTCTTCAGTAACCCCGTGGTTTCATACTTGAACACACCACATGAAATTCTTTTAAGTGTTTATGAGGATCTTCACCTGCAAGTCCATGAAAAGAAGGCAAAAGATGAATTAATCCAGATTTTAATTCAAATTGTACATTAGCATCTAAAGCAGGAAAGTAATGCATAAAGGTGTTGATCTAAATTTGGAGCTCCAAGCTCTTTTAAAGTCCGATTTTGAGCCATGGGTTTTTCTTCTGAATTAGAATGTGAGGAAGATGGGGAATCAGTAGCCAGTGCACTAAACTCCAATTTCCTCCGAGATTGTTTTCTTAACCTGCGTAGAGTTCTTTCAATTTCTGGATCGTAAGGCAATATTTCTCGATTAGCAGATCGAGTTATAGGCATAAACCATAAAGATATTGCAGAATTAGACAAAGTAATGAAGCACATAAAATTTATTAATTTTTTTTTTTTTTGACAAGAATAAGAAGAATGAATAAATAAACAAATAAACAAATAAAATAAACTAGAAAAGCTCCCCGGCAACGACGCCAAAATTTGGCGAGCTGTCGTAGGCTCCCAAATTAAACCTTAAAAACGTAGTAGTGAGAGTAAGGATCGTTCCCACGAGGAGTAACTAGTTTGATTTATGAGTTCAAATTAAAGAGGGGATTCGGTATGAAATTAACATTCAAAATAAGTAAATGAATAAATAAATAAATAAGAACAGA
Source organism: Ipomoea trifida (assembly GCA_003576665.1). Taxonomy (NCBI): domain Eukaryota; kingdom Viridiplantae; phylum Streptophyta; class Magnoliopsida; order Solanales; family Convolvulaceae; genus Ipomoea; species Ipomoea trifida. Next base: position 10,085,446 of record CP025648.1, read on the forward strand.
AAAGATGATAATCAAGCCAAAGTTTACGAAAGAAATCAATTGAACTTTTAATACTTGGTCTAAGAAAACATTCACCACTGGATTTTAGTAACTGATCATAGATTCACGATTAATTCATAACAATTGAACATTCGTTGTGGGATTAATTCCCGATTTTCCTTAGTCATAGGTAATCAAACACAAGCGGTATCAACTACCCCTAACTATCAAATAACACAAGACAAGCACTTATATTTAATTTGATAGCAGCATTAAAATAAGAAAATCAACGAAACTGAATAACATAAACACATGCGGTTATGTTTAATTCATATTAATATTCTTCCTATGATTAAATTAACACTAAGCCGTGATAAAATTAATCATAGCTGCTACACAGATTAGAAAACCAATTAAACGAACCGTTAACTAATCTAGCAATAAACTATTCAAGAAATTAAACTAGTAGGCCTCCTAGCAATTAACTGGAACAGTCATATAAAATAAAACAAATGAAAGCACAGGAGAATATCAATTACTCAAATGATATGAATTCAACATTAAGAACAAATTCAATCTCACAGTACAGAATGATCCAGGGTTCATGTAATCTTTTGACCAAGTTTAGAGAATTAGCCTCGCAGTGAGCCATGAACACAGAAAAATAAAAACTTGTAAACTGGAGAAAACTATAAAATTATGCACAGCTAGTCTGATTCCTCAACAACAAGAACTCACTGCTATTTATACACTTCTAATCCCAACAAAAAACTCTTAAATTGAGGAAAATAATTAATTTGAAAATTAATTTGAACCTCTCAAAATTAGACCCAAATGGTGAAAATAATCCTTGCCATCAGTTTCCCTTGCTGACTGACGAAATCTCTCCTGCTGTTGGTTGACGGCGAAATTCCCTGTCCGGTGAGTTGCGGCTGCTGTTGATGCTTTGCTGTTTCGTACGTGAGCTGCGCAGGAAAAAAAACATTTGAATTAATTCCTTTCTTTTGTTTAGTTATTTAGGTTATTATATAGTGTGGGCTAATTTTATTAAACAAATAAGAATGGGCTATGATGTTATGGGCTCAAAATAATACTTAAATAATAATAAAGACTTAGTTGGGCTCAAACTTAAAATTATTAACTAAATAAAATATTTATTTAACTACTTAATTATTAAACTCTAAAATAAATAATTATTATATAATAATAAATAATTAATGCCAAAATATTATAAAGATGTACATAAAATAAAGATATAAAATATGTCTATCACATATCATCAATTCGCGGGATTGGAAACCTATACTTGATTGTTATTTTGTTGATGGCGCGACTGTCAATGCACATCCTCATGCTGCCATCTTTTTTTGGAGTAAGAAGAGCAGGCACAGCACATGGACTCTTGCTTTCTTGAATAAACCCCTTATTTAACAACTCATCAATCATCTTATTCAAAGCTTCATTTTCAACGGGACTCATGCGGTAGTGTGGAAGGTTGGGCAAACTTGAACCTGGGACCAAATCTATTTGATGTTGGATATCACGTAGAGGTGGTAAGCCGTCAGGGAGGTCTTCTGGTACAACATCAGAAAATTCTTTTAACAAGGAGTGGAGCTCACCAGGTATGACACTAGTTTCAAACTTTCCTTCTTTGGCTACCAGTACCAGAATAATTTTGCTTTTCCGGGCTTCATTCAGAAATTCCTTCCATCTGTTTGATAATGTGATGGCACAAGTTCTTTTATCTTTGGCTTTGTCCCATGTGGCAGGTGGAATAACCATTTTTTTATTTTTCCAAAGAAATGCATACACATTCTGCGTCCATGATGAGTTGCATCAACATCAAATTGCCAAGGCCTACCAAGAAGAATATGGCAAGCGTCCATGTCTATAACTTCACACACAATTGTATCTTCATAGCTCTTCCCAATTGAGATAGGGACATGGCAAATTTCTGTAACTGAGACCGATGGGCCCTCCTTGATCCAACCTAGCTTATACGGCTTTGGGTGTGGCTCGGTTGGAAGTTGAGGTGTCGCACAAGAGACCGAGAGACAATATTATCACAACTCCCATTGTCGACGATGAGTTTGCACACCTTCCCCAGGATACTACAATATGCCCGAAAAATATTATTGCCCTAGGCTGGTCCTTTTTCTTCAGTTGTGTATAAGATCCTCTTGATGACAAAACTCACATGCTCACCATCCTCTTCTGCAATTTCAACATTCTCATTCCATTCCTCACTTTCAGTAAAGTCATCAGTATTCTCGGCAACCAAGTTAACTGACCGTCGAGCTCTACATTCATTTGAACGGTGCCCTGGCTCCCCACATTTGAAACACTTACCCGTCATGGGCTTCGCATAAGGGTTCGGTGCTACACTCCGTGTGGGTTGGTCATTATTTTGTTTTTGTGGATGATTCCTTAATGACACTACTTCATTGGATGTTGCCGGGTGGGGTGAGATAGGAATAGGTCGGTTGGAGGTGTTTCCTTGCATGGGTGGTATGGAAGGTCCACGGGGAACAGAGTTGGAATATTGCCTTCGTTGGTTAGATTGCATGAAAATATCTTCTGCTCGTATCGCCATATTAAATGCTTCATCCACAGACCAGATAGGTGTTAATGTCATCTTCTCCTGAATATTAAACCTCAGCCCGCTGATATATCTGGCAGTTTGTTGTTCTAGGGTTTCAGAGAGATTACAACGAGCTCCCAAACGATAAAACTCCTCTGTGTACTCGTTCACGCTTCGGGATCCTTGTGAACATTTTTAGTACCTTTGAAATAACTGTTGTTGATAATCAGGGGGTAAAAATCTTCCTGACATGAGCTTCCTCATTTTTCTCCATGTGGTAATCGCCATTTTTCCTTGCCTCCTCCTATTATTTTGAGTGACCTCCCACCAAGCAGCGGCTCCTCCGTGTAGTTTATGGGCAACATATTTAGCTTGGCGGTCCTCAGGAATATCCAGCATGTCAAAATATTTTTCAACCTCGTAACACCAATCAAGGAAGGCTTCTACATCCAAATTTCCATTAAAACATGGTAAATCAGCCTTTGGCCGATAATGATTTTGTCTGTGAACTTGGGCATGTTGATTTTGGAGTTCATCTTCAGAGTCACTACTATTTGTATCACCAAGGGTGGATTTCCCAACGGTAAAACTCCTTGTGCTCTTCCACCCGGAGGTTGGTTCCTTCTTTGGGGTATGGCTGCGGGGGCTTCACCATTTCCATCGAGTCTTAAGCATAAGTTGGTGAGGATGTTGCGAATTTCTTGAAACTCACGGTTAACATTCTCTCCTTGTGTTTGAAAAGCTGTCCAAAGAGCATCAAGTCCACGGTCACCGCTCGTGGTCTGATTGTTTCCTCCGTTGTTGCTACCATGTGCCATTACAAGACCAACGAATATAGAGGAAAAAATCGCTATCTTCTTAGGAGTATAGGATAGGGACACCTGGCACCATCCTATCTCCCTGATTTGTTAATTCTGTTCAGAGATATTAATTCTGTTTAGAGCAGTTAGCTTTTCCTTCCCCTCTATTACCTGATGTATAAAACTCCATGTATTACCCAACATTCAAAGCAATGAAATAAAACTCAGTCTTCATCTCTTTAATTCATCTCTGTCTCTCTCTGTACTGCTCCGCAACATGGTATCAGAGCAACATAATTAGGAGCTTTTCTTGATCTGCTTTAATGGCTGCTTGGCCTCCAATCAGTAGTCGTTCTACGCCAGTAGAAAATTCGCCGGGAAATCCAGCAACATTTGGGAATGCAGTAGGGAATCCGGCAACCGGCAACGCAATGCCTTCATCTTCCACGCCATCGACAGCCACGGCTGCTAATGAGGTATCCTTTGATCCTCAATCTCACTCAAACCCCTATTTTCTGCACATAAATGAGAACCCAGCCCTAGAGTTGGTCTCCTTTCCTTTAGATGGTTCAAACTACCATCCCTGGGCTAGGGCCATGACTATGGCCCTATCTTGCAAGAACAAGGTAGCATTTGTCAACGGAACAATCATTAAACCTAGCGAAGACAACTTAGAGAGGTATCTTGCCTGGGAAAGATGCAACAATATGGTTGTTTCTTGGATTGTTCGCACCTTATCACCAACAGTTGCACGTAGCGTGTTATGGATTGACACTGCATATGGAATCTGGAATGACCTGAAGAGAAGGTTCAGTAAACAGGACTTGTTTCGAATTGCAGAAATTAACTGTGAAATTTATCGAACAAAGCAAGGAGACAACTCACTGAATGAATACTTTACTACACAAAAATTTTTGTGGGATGAATTGGTGATTCTCAGACCTCCACTAAGCTGTACTTGCATCACCAAATGTGATTGTGGGAAAAAGATTGATAACATGAATGAAAATCTTGAAAAAGATAAGTTGTCCATCTTCTTGATAGGTCTGCATGAGAAATATACAGGAGCTAGAAATCAGATAATGCTGATGAGACCTTTGCCAGATGTTAATGAAGCTTACTCAATGATTTCTCAGCAAGAAAGGCAGTTTCAGATGGCTAGTACTGGTTTTGGGAGTCAATTGTATCAGGCAGGAGAGAACAATGTCACAGGAAGTGTGTTTATGGCTAGGTCAGATGGAAATTCTCAGTCAGGTTTCAAGAAGTATTCAGGAATCAACAAGAAGCCTGTGTGTACATATTGTGGGTACACAGGTCATACCTAAGATAAGTGCTATAAGAAGCACGGTTATCCTCCAGGATGGAAACCAAAATCAAGAAGCCAAGGTTCTGTAAATCAGACTCAAGGCCCATCAATACTGCAGCATACCAATACTGATGGAGTGTCATTCACACAAGATGATGTCAAAAGGTTTCTAGAGTTCATGCAAACCAACAGGTCATCAAATGAGAGTCTGAACTCACCTCTTGATCAGCCCTCTCAATCAGCCTTTGTCAACACCATATCCACCGATTTTCAAAGTGAAGGTATGTCTCCTTCACTCAATTCTGTCAAGATTGATAGGAATAACTGGATTGTGGACAGTGGTGCCACTCACCACATTGTGTGTGATATGGAATTATTGAGCAACAAAAGTGAAGTCCACAATTTGCATGTTAGATTGCCAAATGGTCAGCAAGCTGCCATTACCTTTGCTGGTTCAGTTCATTTATCTGATGACTTTGTACTGCATAATGTGCTCTATGTCTCTGGTTTTCGTTATAACCTAATCTCAGTAGGAGCCTTCATTAAGAACTCAAGCTATACTATGAGAATACACTCTGATCAGTGTGTTATACAGGATGCTATCCATGGCAGGGTGATTGGAAGGGCTGAGCTGCAAGAGGGCTTGTACTACTTAGTTTTTCTTGTTAAATCTTCAGTTGTATGCAATTCTGTTTTAGCTCAGAATAAATGTACTTTGTGGCATGCCAGATTAGGACATGCCTCATATTCAAAGTTACAGTTTTTGAAAGGATTGGAATCTTCGATACAAATAAATAAAGACTTGTTATGTGATAGCTGTCATTTTGCTAAACAGAAAAGACTTCCCTTCCAATCTAGTACTTCTATATCTGCTAAATGCTTTGAATTAATACATATATATGGGGACCCTATAAAGTGGCTACTATTCATGGCCACCACTATTTTCTCACTATACTAGATGATCACAGCAGGGCTGTTTGGGTGTACTTGATGAAAATGAAATATGAGGCTAGAGGACTACTTACAGCATTTTGCAATCTGGTTGAAAATCAATTTGGCACTAGTATTAAGTGCATCAGGTCAGATAATGGGATGGAATTTAATATGGATGAGTTCTTCAGTCAAAAGGGGATTGTACATCAGACATCATGTGCTTATACACCTCAACAGAATAGCAGAGTTGAGAGGAAGCATGGGCACTTACTTGCAACTGCTAGGTCTCTCAGGTTTCAAGCCAATTTGCCAGAACAATTTTGGGGTGAGTGTGTGCTACATGCTGCTTACATAATTAACAGGCTCCCATCAGCTGCCATCAACAACAACATTCCATACCAAGTCCTGATGAAGAAAACACCACAATATCAACATTTAAGAATATTTGGATGTCTGGTCTATGCTACCATAGTTAGGCCTAAATCTGAGATGGACGCAAGGGCCAAGAAGTGCATTTTTCTTGGCTATACCAGTGGTACAAAAGGCTACAAGGTATATGATCTCATGAGTAAAGAGTTTTCTATATCAAGAGATGTGGTCTTCTATGAACATGTCTTTCCCTTTCAGCAAAATGATACCCCAGAGATGAGAATCCCCCAACTCATACTTCCTACAATGAGCACTGTTCCCCTAGAAGTCTCAGAGAATTCTCATGTTCAGAACCAGTTTAATGAGTATAATGAGCAGACACCTCTTAGAGAAGAGGTCCCTGAACAACCAGATGACACATACATGCAGAACCAAGCCAGCAACAGTGATGAGCAGGCTTGTTCTTATCCTCTGAGTGAGGTTCCTCCAGAAATAACACACACTACTCCTCCAGATGATTCTCATCAGCAAGTTACCAGCAGGAGATCAACAAGGCAGAAGCATGCTCCCAACTACTTACAAGACTATGTCTGCCAAAATGCCACTGTAAGAACCTCTCCCCATTCCATTTGCAAAGTTATGGATTATAGCATACTTGCACCTCCTTTTCAGTCTTTTGCTATGAATATTGTTTGTCATTCTGAGCCAAAAAACTACCAAGAAGCTGCCCAACATGAGTGTTGGAGAAATGCTATGCAAGAAGAGATTAATGCCTTGGAAAAGAATAACACTTGGCAACTAGTGTGTCTACCCCCTTCACTTTGAAGATTTCAAATATATTGTTAACCTATTAACCGAATCAAACACATAAAATGATAAGACGGAAGAAGGACGAGGGAGTAATTATTATCATTATTAAAATATTTTATATTTTATAAGAAATAGCTTTGTAATAAAATTATGTTCATACTTTTTAAAAATGAATCAAACAGTAAATTATACTCCGTAATAGTTTTACTTTTAACTAAATAAAAAAAAAAGACTGATTTTTAACCTTTAGCAAAACACTAAAAAGTGAAAATATTTTTTTAAAAATTAATTATTTTTTAAAAATTATTTTTCCTATTTCCAAGCTCACCCTTATTCGCTTGTATTCCTGAACATGATCTACAATCCCTACTTAATTTTTCTTAAATCGAATTTTTGAAACATTAACCTGATTAGTTGTTCCTATTTTGGATCAATCTGGAGCTGGACGGCTTCGATAAACACAAAACAGATCCTGCTAAATAATGTTTTTTTTTTTTTTTACAAATGAAATTAAAATTAAAGAAAAAATATTAAAAAGTACTAAAATACTCATATACAAAGTATAATTTTGATGGAATTTAATTGTTTTGTTGCTCTAGGGTTCAAATTGCAAAAAAAAGTTAAGGGACTAAAATTACATTTTTTCCCTTAATTAAAATAATTGGACATATATAATTGTTATAGGATACCAATATTTGATATTAAATAATCAAAACATAAATTTTTGGCTATAATTGTGAGGTTTAGACTTTAGCATTGATATGAGAATTCCTGTCTAAATTGCATCACATCTTTCATTTCTTCTTTGTTCTGCTCTGATCAGCTACAACATAGACAGATGCAAATGGCTTATGCTGCTGTAACTTCGCTTAAAGGAACACTCCATCTACACTTCTTGCAATCACAACCGCGCCTGCCTCTTATATATAAACCAAAGATGGTCTCTCTCCATAGAAATCTTAGTTTCCTTCAAGAAAGTCTTGAGAAATCTGAGATGGACTATGATGATGCGGGGGCGATGAAAGATCTAGAGGCAGAGATCAGAGATGCAGCATTCGAAGCTGAAGAAAGGATTGAGATGGAGTTGACTTCCATTTATCTAGAGGCAAAGGGTTGGACGAAGCGTGTTGCTTGCCTCCTCAGGCTTCATGAAATCTTCACTCAAGCTGTAAAACAGACTAATTACCTCAAGAAGAAGTTGATTAAGATTAAAACTGAAAAGCAGCTTGCAAAGGGTTCATCACAAGGTGAAAGGATGCGACAAAGAGGACTACTCCATGGTTCAACATCATCACAGCCTGATCTAGAACGCGATAATAATATTACTGTGAGTAATTTTTCCAAATACGCGTCAATAAAGTTTGACAGTAGAATGGTCGGATGCAACGAGGAGTTCAAGAAGATAATGGATCAACTCCTCCGACAATCAGCACAGCAGCGACAAGTTGTGTCAATTGTAGGCATGGGAGGAATTGGCAAGACCACATTAGCTCGGAAAGTTTATGAAGATTCATCTATTACTCTTCATTTTGACAAACGAGCATGGGTTACTATATCTCAAGAGTATAATCTGCTACAAATGCTCCAATGCCTTGTTGGTTGTGTTAGTGCATCAAGTGATAAACAAAGCAGCAATGACACAAGCGAATTAGCAGCAAGTCTGCGTAAACACTTGATGGGTCAGAGATATTTGATAGTGATGGATGACATATTGTTGTGGGCTCCAGCTAAGGAAGAAGAACGGTTGGGTGATGGAAGTAAAGGTCGGAGTGTGGTGGTGCAAAGTCTCGCCACTCCAAGGATGGAGATAAGAGTTAGACGCCACTTAGGAGGAAAAGTCCCAAGATAAGTCAAAATACTCCTCAAGAACTCAAGGAGAAGAAATTGCCAAAGCAATATTCTTGAATTTACTACTATCAAAATTGTCTGTCTAACACAAATAAAAGCAGGGCTATTTATACACTTTAGCTAGTCCCTACATCAGGGCATTTAAGTTCAAAAAGTGCTATTCTAATGCTAAACTAGCAAAAAGATGTAACTAGCCACAAGAATAGGATAACTAAGTCAAATAAGTTTATAAAAACTAAATTCTAATTGAATTTAGGATTTATAAGCTTAATTTGGACTTTACAAATTGAATAACATAAATACGAACCAAAATAATCTCAAACTTTTATTTGCATGAAAAAATACTCCAAGTGTTGATTTATAAGGTATAAACCCCCACTCGATTTTATTCTTCAAATTGTGTGAATCAGATGGACCACCTTCAACTCAACTCCATCTTCATATTTTTTATTAGCTTGACTTATTCCTTTAATAAGGCCACTCATAGCTTCATGAAATATCTGCGCCTTTGCTCTCGTCATTGGACCCTCCAAGATCAAAGGACTATTTTCTTTGTCATCCTCATAGTTGTCCTCAACATCTCCTCCCCCCTTAGAAAGATTCGTCCACGAATCAATTTCGCTGGCAGGACAAGGAGATAAATCTGCAACATTAAAGGTAGAACTAATCCCATACCCGCTTGGCAATTCTAATGTATAAGCATTGTTGTTGAGCCTAGTAAGCACACGAAACGGTCCATCGCCACGGGGTAGCAACTTAGATTTTCTTTGGGAAGGAAACCGCTCTTTCCGCATATGGACCCATACGAAGTCCCCTGGATTGAAAATCACCTCCTTCCTGCCCTTGTTCACATACTTGGCCACCTGCTCATTTTTCTTAGCAATTTGTTTTCTCACTTTTTCATGCATTTTCTTTACCATGTCAGCTTTATTAGCTCCATCTAAATTGCGATACTCGTTCACCGGATATGGCATCAAATCAAGTGGAGTTAAGGGATTAAACCCATAAACCACCTCAAAAGGGGAAAAACCTGTAGTGTTGTGTGTGTGCCTGTTATAGGCAAATTCAGCAATAGGCAGCAATTCTTCCCAACTTTTCAAATTCTTTTTAATTAAAACTCGAAGCAAAGTTCCTAGAGTTCTATTGACAACTTCAGTTTGCCCGTCAGTTTGCGGGTGACATGTAGTAGAAAACAACAACTTAGTACCAAGCTTACCCCAAAGAGTTTTCCAGAAATAGCTCAAAAATTTTACATCCCTGTCAGAAACAATGGTTTTAGGCATCCCGTGCAAACGAACAATCTCTTTGAAAAATAATGTAGCAACATTGCTAGCATCATCAGATTTATGGCAAGGAATGAAATGTGCCATCTTTGAAAACCTATCAACAACCACAAAAATTGAATCATGGCCTTTTTTGGTTCTCGGTAGCCCTAAAACAAAGTCCATGGATAAATCAACCCAAGGATGTTCAGCGACAGGCAAAGGATGATATAACCCATGCGGTTGACTTGTAGACTTAGCCCGTTTGCAAATAATACATCTATCACACATTTTATTTACATCCTTTCTCATTTTTGGCCAAAAGAAGTGTTCATGCAAAATATCCAAAGTTTTATGAATGCCATAATGGCCCATCAAACTTCCCCCATGGGCTTCTTTAATTAGAAGTTCTCGCATAGAACAACAAGGAATCACAATCTATTTTCTTTAAACAAAAAACCATCATGCACATAAAATTTCCCATGAGCTCCCTTTTGACATTCCCCATATAATCCCTGAAAATCAGAATCAGTAGCATATAACTCCTCTAAATGCTCAAATCCTAAAAATCTAGCATGCATAGTTGTCAACAAAGAATATCTACGAGACAAAGCATCAGCCACCACGTTATCTTTACCATGCTTGTATTGAATAACATATGGAAAAGATTCAATGTATTCAACCCATTTAGCATGGCGCCTATTGAGTTTGCTTTGACCTTTAAGATACTTCAAAGATTCATGGTCAGTATGGATTACAAACTCTTTAGGCCTTAAGTAATGTTCCCAGTGTTCCAAAGCTCTAAAAAGAGCAAAGAACTCTTTGTCATATGTCGGGTAATTAAGAGCGGCCCCGTTCAGTTTTTCACTGAAATATGCAATAGGCTTGCCACCTTGCATTAGGACAGCTCCAATTCCAACTCCTGAAGCATCACAATCCAATTCAAAAGTTGCCTCAAAATTAGGCAAGGCAAGAACAGGTGCAGAGCTTAATTTTTCTTTCAGTATTTTAAAAGCAAGCTCTTGTTTTTCACCCCATTGAAAACCAACATTTTTTTTAATCACCTCTGTTAGTGGTGCAGCAATGGTGCTAAAATCTTTCACAAATCGGCGATAAAAACTTGCTAAGCCATGAAAGCTACGCACCTCACTAACTGTCATTGGTGTTGGCCATTCACTAATAGCTTGGACTTTGGCACTATCTGCTTCAATTCCATTGGCACTAATAATAAAGCCAAGAAAATGAACAGATGAGGTGCAAAACTCACATTTTTTTAAATTTGCGTATAATTTATTAGTTCTTAAAACAGAAAAAAACATCATGCAAATGTTGAACATACTTTTCAAAGCTTTTGCTGTATATTAGTATATCATCGAAATATACCACTACACGTTTGCCAATAAAATCTTTAAGCACATGGTTCATCAAACGCATGAATGTACTAGGTGCATTAGTGAGTCCAAATGGCATAACTAGCCATTCATATAGACCTTGTTTGGTCTTGAATGCAGTTTTCCATTCATCCCCCTCACGAATTCTAATTTGATGGTACCCAGACCTCAAATCAATTTTAGAAAATATGCATGAACCATGTAGCTCGTCTAACATGTCATCTAAACGAGGAATGGGAAAACGGTACTTTACCGTGATCTTGTTTATAGCTCGGCAGTCCACGCACATCCTCCATGACCCATCCTTTTTGGGCACTAGCAATACTGGTACAGCACTAGGACTTAAGCTCTCCCTTATTTGTCCTTTTTCCATCAACTCATCCACTTGTTTTTGAATTTCTTTAGTTTCTTCGGGGTTGCATCTGTAAGTAGGTCTATTTGGAATAGGAGCCCCAGGTATTAAGTCTATTTGGTGCTCTATTCCTCTCATAGGAGGTAAGCCACCTGGAATCTCTTTTGGAAATACATCTTCAAAAACCTGCATCAAAGATGAAATAGCCTTGGGCAAATGCTCAAGGTTATCTAGTTGAGGCACAGACCCTTTGCAAAGCATAAGAAATATAGACTGTCCGGCATCAATAACTCTCTCAATTTCTTTTCTTTTACAGAATATGTTTGTCTTTTTCCTTCTCTCTTTCTTTTGCTCACTTTCTTTCTTTTCATTTTTTTCATTTTTTTCATTTTATTCATTTTTTTCTTTTTCCTCGTTTTCTTTTGTTTTTTTCTCATCATCATGAATTTGACTAGGAGTCAAAGGTACAAGAGTTACTTTCTTTCCTTCATGTACAAATGAATATCTATTACTAAAACCTTCATGGATGGTCTTCTTATCGAATTGCCAAGGCCTCCCCAAGAGCACATGCGCAGCTTGCATGGGAACTACATCACATAAAATCTCATCGGTATACCTTCCAATGGAGAGCGGAACTAACACCTGTTTGTCAACCTTGATTTCTCCATTTTTGTTTAGCCATTGTAGAGAGTATGGCATAGGGTGCTCAATTGTATTCAATCTTAGCTTTGTAACTAGCTCAGTACTAGCTACATTAGTACAACTGCCCCCGTCAATTATAAGCTTACACACTTTGTTATGAATGTGACATCTAGTGTGAAATATGTTTTCTCTTTGCTCTTCTTCACCTTTAGCTTGCAAGTTTAACAATCTTCTCACCATCAGCATATCTCCTTCAGCGGGGCTTAGAATTTCATCTTCACTTCCACTAGGAACTTTAGATTCCTCCTCAGATTCTGGATCAGTCTCAAATTCCCCTGAATCAAGCAAAATAATATTTCTTTTGTTAGGACAATCTTTAGCTATGTGGCCTCTACCTTGGCATTTAAAACATTTGGTGTTGCTCGTACGGTTGGTAGCAATATCAACTTTGTCCTTGCCCTTGTTAATAGACTTGCTCGCTTCTCCTTTGGGCTTGTAGTCCCTTTTCACTTCTTTACTTGACCTCCAGTTCTGAGCCCTTAGTTTTTTTTTCTTAAGTATCTTTTCTACTTGGATGGCCTTTTGAACCGCCTCCTCGTAATCCAAGTAGTCACACATTTCAATTTCATCTTGGATGTCCCAATTCAACCCCTTGATAAACCTAGAAATAGTAGTTTCAGGATCTTCTGCAATTCCAAGCTTTGTCAAGAGTTTCTGCTCCTCATGGTCATACTCAGCTACAGACATTCTACCTTGTACAAGTTCTTGTAGCTGTTGATGTAATTCTCGTTGGTATGAAGCAGGGACCCATTTCTTTCTCATCAACACCTTCATTTCTCTCCAACTTCTTACCTCTCTATCCCCACTCCTTCTCCTATCCAACACCTCTTTATCCCACCAAAGAGTAGCAAAATCACTAAATTCTAGTATCACCATCTTAAGTTTTTTTCTTTCAGAGTAGTTATGGCAATCAAAAATTCTGTCTACCTTCCTCTCCCATTCTAAATAAACATCAGGATCTCTCTTACCCATAAAGTTAGGAATAGGTGCGTTAATGTTCCTAATGTCATCATCTTCCTCATCTCTATCCCTCCTATATCCTCTATTATCTCTCCTTCTTCTCCTATCATATTCTTCTCCCCTATCTTCCTCACTTGTATTGCCTTCATCTCTTCTCTCATTAACTCTCACATTCACCCTCTCATTTTCCCTCTCATTTTGACCTTCATTTTGATGATCCGGTCTCCTATCTCCCTCCATTCTCTCTATTCGACCGTTCAACCCCTCAATCGCATTGGTCATTTTAGCAAATTGTCCCTTCATGGCTCTCATCATAAGGCGCATGTCAAGACTTAATTCTTGCTCATCATTCTCACTAGGACCCGACATTTTCCTAACCCCAGTATGAGAATTGGACCTCACTTCACTCCCTCACTTGCACTCTTTTAATGGGTGATCACTAATTATCTTACCACTCGTGTATAATAAAGCACTCTAATGATCTCACAATTAAATTAAAATTCACTCAAGTAGTAAAAACAAGTCTTGTCCTATAGAGTTCTTTCAGAGTTTAAGACTAAGTCAAGAAACTTAACCCAAAATGACTAAACTCACTGGAAGGGTAATATTTGGGAGAAACAAATGACCAATATGAGACAAAGGAATTCCAAATGCTGCTTTTCACCTTTTTTTTGTTTTTTTTTTTTTTTTGTGTTTTCAATATTCTTTCCTTTTGACTTTTTTTTTTTATAATAAAACTAGCAGCATATCAAGGTGATATCAACCATAAAAAAATATAGAGTGTAGCAAAAATTACGCAAAAAATTTCATTCAGTAGGGTGGATTCACAGATTTTTCTGTGTTTATGAGAATAATATTTGGCCTCAGTTTTTTTTTGGTCGGCTAGAATGATAAGTTGGCTATGTCCACAAAACTTTTCAAGGTAAAAGGACACCCGGAAGTATTTTTTTTGAATTTTTTTTCTAACTGGGCAGACTGAAAATTTCTGCAGAAACTATGCTTGTTTGGGGTGTAGTTACTAATTAATGCAAAAAAAAAAAAAAATCAAGTAGAACGACAGGAACAAGATCATGTAGAAGAATATACGAATGAAGTTCGTATATGACACTTAGAACAAGCGCAAAATTTCAGTAAATACTCAACAGAATATAACTTACGTTGCATCTGTAGAAACTGAAATTTGGAATGATTGTAACAATATGCATGTTCATGTAAGGATTTGACACCAAAGCTTTGATACCAAAAATTGTTGTGGGCTCCAGCTAAGGAAGAAGAACGGTTGGGTGATGGAAGTAAAGGTCGGAGTGTGGTGGTGCAAAGTCTCGCCACTCCAAGGATGGAGATAAGAGTTAGACGCCACTTAGGAGGAAAAGTCCCAAGATAAGTCAAAATACTCCTCAAGAACTCAAGGAGAAGAAATTGCCAAAGCAATATTCTTGAATTTACTACTATCAAAATTGTCTGTCTAACACAAATAAAAGCAGGGCTATTTATACACTTTAGCTAGTCCCTACATCAGGGCATTTAAGTTCAAAAAGTGCTATTCTAATGCTAAACTAGCAAAAAGATGTAACTAGCCACAAGAATAGGATAACTAAGTCAAATAAGTTTATAAAAACTAAATTCTAATTGAATTTAGGATTTATAAGCTTAATTTGGACTTTACAAATTGAATAACATAAATACGGACCAAAATAATCTCAAACTTTTATTTGCATGAAAAAATACTCCAAGTGTTGATTTATAAGGTATAAACCCCCACTCGATTTTATTCTTCAAATTGTGTGAATCAGATGGACCACCTTCAACTCAACTCCATCTTCATATTTTTTATTAGCTTGACTTATTCCTTTAATAAGGCCACTCATAGCTTCATGAAATATCTGCGCCTTTGCTCTTATCATTGGACCCTCCAAGATCAAAGGACTATTTTCTTTGTCATCCTCATAGTTGTCCTCAACACATATGGAGCAAAGAAGCTTGGGATAGTGTGCAAAGGTGCTTTGCAGATGATAATAAAGGAAGCCATATACTACTGACTTCTCGGCTCAAGGAGGTGGCTGAATATGCAGGTAACTCTACCATTAATATGTCTATCTTAGATGCCAATGAAAGTTGGAATCTCTTCTGCAATGTGTTTGGTCAAACAAAATTTGTTTCAGTGTTTGAGCAAATTAGTAGAAAGATAGTGGAGAAATGTAATGGCTTACCTCTAGCTATTATTGTAATACCTAGTCTTCTCTCCAAGACAGAGGTGGCAGTGGAGAAGTGGAATAATGTTGCAGAAAATGTGAGTAGATATGTAATTGGTGATTCTAATGATGCATGTTCCAGAATACTATATTTGAGTTACAACCAATTACCACACCACTTAAAAGCTTGTTTTCTATATTTTGGAGTTTTCCCGGAAGACTATGAAATCCATGTGAAGAAGTTGGTTAGGTTGTGGGCGGTAGAGGGATTTTTGAGGGCAGAGGACCATCGAAATATGGAGGAAGCGGCCATGGAATGCTTGCAAGATCTTGTTGATAGAAGTCTTGTTTTTGTTAGCAAACAGAGTTACAATGGGAAAATGAAGACAATAAGAATACATGACCTGTTGCGTGATTTGTGTTTGAGAGAAGCTCGATATGAAAATCTCTTGAATGACGTTGATGATAAAAATTATCCAGTTTACAAGAAGAAAATCTCTTGTCGTTGGATAGGAAGAGCATCAGGGTTTAATCTACATCCTTCGGCAGAGTGCTTTCACAAATCACATTCCCTTCACCATCCTTATGTTTATTACCTTGGAAGCGTGGAACGTCTATACTCAAGCTTCAAACTACTAAGAGTAGTAGACATAGAGAATATACCTTCTTCCCGTGCACATGAGGTAATAAATGGGCTTGCAAATCTTATTCATTTGAGATACTTAGCTTTGAGGTGTCCAGATAGCTATCCTGCCACATATTTTCATTTAGAGTTCTTTGAGCATTGGAATATGCAAAGCTTTATTGTTCATGGAGCATTGGATTCCTTTGAGGCATATGGAATTTGGAAAATGCCACTATTAAGGAATTTTTGCATTCAACGGATTGATTCATTAGGAACTTTGTCAGTTGTTCTTACACACTTACAGAGTATATCATGGTTGAATTCTAAGCTCTGTACAGAGGATTTGTTTACAATGATTCCGAATTTAAAAAAATTGGGAGTTTGTGATAGATACGATGAAAACAATCAAGATTGTTTTTATAGTTTTGAGCACTTGGGGCAGCTTGAGGAGCTAAGAATCAGAGGGTGGTATTTCAACCATATTCCATGTAGCAACATCTCATGGGCAACTGGTTTTCTACCAAATCTTAAGAAACTCAAATTCTTCTTGACTAGTTTGGCATGGAGTGATATGAGGCTTATTGGTTTGTTGCTGAATCTAGAGGTTCTAAAACTCAAACATGCTATTGATAGGGAAGACAAAATGTGGGAGACATCCGAGGAAGGGTTCCGTAAATTGAAAAGATTGGTAATTGAATATGAATGGTTGGAACATTGGAGTGCCGAGAGTGACCATTTCCCTCTGCTAGAATGTTTAGAGATATGTGAATGCAAGTATTTGCGAGAGATCCCTAGTGGTTTTGCCGATATCACCACACTAGCACTGATTCAGTTAAACATGTGTTCGGATTCCGTTCTGGATTCCGCAAAGTCGATTCAAGAAGAGCAAAACAACTATGGAAAAGACTTCCTTGTTCGTTTGGAAATGGGCGTTGATAAATATAGATTTTTGTCATTTTTGAAGTTATAAAGACAATAATATAAATTTGTAAATGCAATGTTGCTGTCAATGTTTTTGAATTATGGCATCCAAGTGAATGAGTGATGCTGTTTTTGGTTGCAGCAGATACCACTTTGGGCTGTTAAAGTATAAATAAATCCTTGTGGGATTATATTTTTGATATGCACTGATAGTGATACATTCCCTCCCTGTCATTGATAATTTTTTTATGAATTTTTATTTTTTTTCTTGGTTGCAACAGTTTACTAACCATTTTCATGTAACAGAGTGGGTGAAGAGAGAACAAATGGAATAAGTGTTAACCATCAACTCATCAAGAATATTCAATGTGGAGATTGCTATTAGAACAGTATTACTAGTAGTACTATTTGAATTTGTTGTGTAGGAAATAAATAATTACTAGTAGTAAAACTTCCATTTTACAAGAGGAAATTACAGCACTTGTTTTCAAAAGCTTGTCCTTGGATAAGTATTAGACCAGAATGTTTCAATATTTTTTAGTAAACTGCAATGGTTTCTGGTTGTGAGAAGAAGTTGGTGATGGAAAGAGCTTAGTAAACTGGTGTTGCTTATTCTGCTTTTTATTATTTTAGTTTTTGAGTGTGTTTGCAGAAAGAGCTTACGAAAGATGTTTGGTCTTGCTACTTTAAGTTGAATGTGCTTAATTATTTTAAGTTGTTTAATTGAAGTATCCAAATTTCATAATATATATATAGAGCACAGGTAGTTTTGAAGTTATAAAGACAGTAATATAAATTAGAAGTTGCAATGTTGGTGTCAATGTTTTTGAATTATGGGATCCAAGTGAATGAGTGATGCTCTTTTTGGTTGCAGAGATATTTGATAGTGATGGATGATATATGGAGCTCTACTGCTTGGGATAGTGTGCAAAGATGCTTTCCAGATGATAATAATGGAAGCCGTATACTATTGACTTCTCGGCTCAAGGAGGTGGCTGAATATGCAAGTTCAGGTAACTCCATCATTAACATGCCTTTCTTAGATGCCAATGAAAGTTGGAATCTCTTCTGCAATGTGTTTGGTCAAACAGAATTTCTTTCAATATTTGAGCAAATTGGTGGAGACATAGTGAAGAAATGTAACGGATTACCTCTAGCTATTACTGTAATAGCTAGTCTTCTCTCCAAGATAGAGGCGGCAGTGGATAAGTGGAATAATGTTGCAGAAAATGTGAGTAGATATGTAATTGGTGATTCTAATGATGCATGTTCCAAAATATTATATTTGAGTTACAACCAATTACCCCACCACTTAAAAGCTTGTTTTCTATATTTTGGAGTTTTTCGAGAAGACTATGAGATGCCTGTGAAGAAGTTGGTTAGGTTGTGGGCGGCAGAGGGATTTTTGAGGACAGAGGAGAATCAAAATATGGAGGAAGTAGCCTTGGAATGCTTGCAAGACCTTGTTGATAGAAGTCTTGTTTTTGTTAGCAAACAAGAGTTACAATGGAAAAATGAAGACAATAAGAATACATGACCTGTTGCGTGATTTGTGTTTGAGAGAAGCTCGACATGAAAATCTCTTGAATGTCATTGAAGATGAGAAATTTCCATTTTACAAGGTGAAATGCTCTTGTCGTTGGATAAATGTATCATCAACTTCTCATCTATTTGCTTTGACAAAGTGCATTCACAGTAGATCACGTTCCTTACATTGTCCTTATGATGTTTTCTCTTATTTCCATGCAAGTCTGGAACGTCTATTTTCACGTTTCAAACTGCTAAGAGTAGTAGACATAAAGCAGACATCTTGCCACGGATATGGGGTACTATATGCGCTTGCAAATCTTATTCATTTGAGATACTTAGCTTTGAGTCATTCAAATTTGGCCGCTTCCCATGAATATTTTCATTTAGAGCTCTTTGAGCATTGGAATATGCAAAGCTTTATTGTTCATGTAGCTCATGCTACATTGGATTCCTCTGAGGCATATGGAATTTGGAAAATGCCACTATTAAGGAATTTTTGCGTTGATCGGATTGTTTCATTAGGAACTTCGTCAATTGTTCATAGAAACTTAGAGAGTATATCATGGTTGGATTCTAAGCTTTGTACAAAGGATTTGTTTACAAGAATTCCGAATTTAAAAAAATTGGGAATTTATGGTGGAGAGGATGAAAACAATCTACATAATTTTGTGCACTTGGGGCAGCTTGAGGAGCTAATCATCAAACATTGGGGTTATCACATCCATATTCCATGTTGCGACATTCCTTGGGCAACTGGTTTTCTACCAAATCTTAAGAAGCTCAAATTCTCCTGGACTAATTTGTCATGGAGTGATATGACGGTTATTGGAATGTTGCCGAATTTAGAGGTTCTAAAACTGATACATGCTATTTATAGCAAAGACAACATGTGGGAGCCATCTGAGGAAGGGTTTCGTCAATTGAGAAGATTGGTAATTGAAGATAGATATTTGGAACGTTGGAATGTTGTGGGTGACAATTTCTCTGTGCTAGAATGTTTAGAGTTACGCAATTGCTATTCTTTGCAAGAGATTCCTAGTGTTTTTGCGGATATCACCACATTAGCACTGATTAAGTTAAATAGGTGTCTGGATTCCGTTCTGGCTTCAGCAAAGTTGATTCAAGAGGAGCAATACAACAACTATGGAAATGCCCTTCTTGTTTGTTCAGAAAACATTATGGTCTCTTTCTATCCCTCTAATATATTATATGTGTGACTATTTAACATTCACTTACTTCATGCGGACTTGAATTTATCGATTGCAGTGTAAACAACTCAGTGGAAGAATGGGATGAAGAGGAAGACAGTGATGAATTAATGACTGCATAGTGGCTTTTGCATTTGTTTATTGTGGATGCTTTGGTGGATTAGGCAGGTATTTGGCAGATCCAATACTCTGTTGCAAATCATACTATAACATATTTTAGTAAAGTGCAATGGTTTTTGCCTCTCAGAAGAATACTCTGCTGTCAATGTTTTTTCAATTATACCATGTCATGCTCTTTTCAGTTGCAGCAGATAGCACTTTGGGGTGTTTCTGTATGTATAAATCCTTATGGGATTTATGATATGCACTGATAGTGATACATTCCATCCCTATCACTGATAATTATTTATGAATTTATTTTTTATTGGCTGCAGCAGTTTCCTAACCATTTTCATGTAACAGAGTGGGTGAAGAGAGAGCAATGGGAGCAAGTGTACTGTTATCCATCAACTCATCAAGAATACTCAAGTTTTTTTTTTCCTTACAACTCTCATTGTGGTTGTGGAGATTGCTAATAGAGCAGTATTTTCCCATCATTATGTCCCATTGCCACTTAGTATAAATAGAACATTATGCCTAGTGTGAAATGAACTTCTACTCTCAACCTGCACCACGCCAATCGGAGCTTCCTGACCCCGTGTGTAAATTATACTGTGGACCATGGTCCAAAACGGTGCCATTTATTTTAATGAAAAGAAACGGCACTCGTTCGTGCGGTTCCGCGTAAAGTAGCTCTATTTGTATAATCTATTCAGTTCTATTTTATATACACTGCAGTTTCATTTCAACACAACTACAGTTTCATTTCGATATAACTTCAGTTTCATTCGACATTATACACTCAAATATGTGAAACTGTTATTCAGTTTTATTTTATATACACTATAATTTCATTACAACACAACTACAGTATCATTTCGATATAACTACAATTTCATTGGACAATATACACTCAAATGTGCGAAATTGTTATTCAGTTTCATTTTATATACACAACAATTTCATTTCAACACAACTACAGTTTCATTCCAATTCAATTATTACAGTTTCATTTGATAATATAAAAACAATATGTGAGACAGTTTCACTTTAGATACACTGTAGTTTCATTTTGTAATTAACACACCAAAAATACAAGCTCCGTTAAGATGTAACGACAATCGTTTCTTTACTTAAAGAAACAGTGCCGTT
Source organism: Ipomoea trifida (assembly GCA_003576665.1). Lineage (NCBI taxonomy): Eukaryota > Viridiplantae > Streptophyta > Magnoliopsida > Solanales > Convolvulaceae > Ipomoea > Ipomoea trifida. The sequence continues at coordinate 10,106,466 of CP025648.1, forward strand.
TTTGGACCATAATGCACGATATAACGACTGGTCGAACCTAACAAATTATGATATGGGCCCAAGTCCACCTTGTAAGGTCGACCCAGATCCATGTTCACAATTTTTAAACTCTGTGTTCACAATTTTAGATCTTAATATACAAAATTACGTTAATCAATGTTCACAATTTTCAAACTCTATGTTCACAATTTTAGAACACTCCCTTTTATAGGATTGATTACAAAGGTTCCTAAACTAAGAATAAGTGAATAAGTTTTAGAACACTTCCTTTTATAGGATTAATTACAAAGGTTCCTAAACTAAGAATAACTGAATAAGTAATTTGTAGTTTCTAAATAATTAATATAACTAAACTAATTCGAAGACTAATAGTAATAATTTCAATAATTATGTATCGGTTTCTAAATAATTTTTTATTGGTTTCTAATTTAACTTATATGTAATAATCTTTAAACTACACAGGATAGGTAAATTGCACTAGTAACTAGATAAATAATCACTTTATATACTTATCTTGTACACGCATTTATGATGACTATATATAAATATTTTCTGTATATAAATCACAAATATCATAATATATAATTTAATTATGATAATGATAATAAGATTATTAGTCATATGTTAAATAAAATAAAATAACTAATTATAATATTTAAATTGAATTTTTTGTGTTCAATAATATTTTTAACATAATTTTTAAATACATAAATTTTACGTACTAATTTTAAAGTAAATATTATAAAAGAATTAATAAATTCTAAATAAATTTAGTCAAGCTCGGTCAATGGAACTCGAGACATCTAATGGGCGAAGGGAATAAATATAATCCATAAAAACTTGACACATGGTGTCGATATTTTTGTAATTTAATATTTGAAAAAAAAAAAAAAAACACGCTAACTACTGTCCACTCATTCCAGCTGTGTAGACTTTATCGTTGACGAGAGAATTGCTTCTAAACTGATTGTATCTTTCATTTCTTCTTACTTAGTTCTGCTCTGATCAACTTACCGCAAATGGCTTATGCTGCTGTAACTTCGCTTAAAGGAACACTTCATCTACACTTCTTGCAATCACAACCATGCATGCCTCTTATATATAAACCAAAGGTGGTCTCTCTCCTTAGAAATAATCTTGGTTTCTTACTAGAGATAGTTTATGCTCTCCATAAAAATCTTGGTTTCCTCCAAGATATTCTTGAGAAATCTGAGATCACCTATGGCTATGATAATTCGGCGATGAAACGTTTAGAGGCAGAGATGAGAGATGTAGCGTTCAAAGCCGAAGAAAGGATTGAGATGGAGTTGAGTAACCTATACCTTCAGTCAAGCAGTATAGAGGAGGTTTGCCTCCTCAAGCTTCATGGAATCTTGAATGAAGCTGTAAATTAAAACAGACTGATTACCTGAAGAAAAAGTTGATTAAGATTCAAAGTAAACACCAGTTTGCAAAGGGTCCATCAATCACTGGCGTTTCAATCCTTGGTCGGATGCGACAAAGAGGACTACTCCATGGTTCAACATCATCGCAGTCTGCTGATCCACACCGCCAGAATATTACTGTCAGTAAATTTTCCAAAAGCGCTTTAAACTTTGACAGTAGAATGGTTGGATATTTTCCAAAAGCGCTTTAAACTTTGACAGTAGAATGGTTTGATGCGACAAGGAATTCAAGACGATATTGGATAAGCTCACGCAACAATCAGCCGAGCAGCTCCAAGTTGTATCAATCATTGGTATGGGAGGAATAGGCAAGATCACTTTAGCTGAGAAACTCTATAATGATCCACTAATTACTTCTTATTTTAACAAGCGAGCATGGACTACTGTATCCCAAGAGTATAACATAGAACAAATGCTCCTATGTCTTCTTAGTTGTGTTACAGCTGGAGCATCAAGAGATGGATGGCCAAGACCAATTAGCACAAAGTCTGTATAAATGTTTGAAGGGTCCGAGATATTTGATTGTGATCGATGATATATGGAACACTACAGCTTGGGATAGTGTGCAAAGATGCTTTCCAAATGATAATAATGGAAGCCTTATATTATTGACTTCTCGACTCAAAGAGGTGGCTGAATATGCAAGTTCAGGTAACTCTATTATTAACATGCCTTTCTTAAATGCCAATAAAAGTTGGAATCTCTTCTGCAATGTGCTTGGTCAAACAAAATTTCTTTCCGTGTTTGAACAAATTGGTAGAGACATAGTGAAAAAATGTAATGGATTACCTCTAGCTATTATTGTAGTAGCTAGTCTTCTCTCCAAGACAGAGGCGACAGTGGAGAAGTGGAATAGTGTTGCAGAAAATGTGAGTAGATATGTAATAGGTGATTCTAATGATGCATGTTCCAAAATACTATATTTGAGCTACAACCAATTACCACACCGCTTAAAAGCTTGTTTTTTATATTTTGGAGTTTTCCCGGAAGACTTTGAGATCCATGTGAAGAAATTGGTTATATTTTATTTTTGTTTTTTATATTTTGGAGTTTTCCCGGAGTTTTTTATATTTTGTTTTTTATATTTTGGAATTTGGAAAATGCCACTATTAAGGAATTTTTGCATTCAAGGGATTGGGTCATTAGGAACTTCATCAATTGTTCATAGAAACTTAGAGAGTATATCATGGTTGGATTCTATGATGTGTACAAAGGATTTGTTTACAAGGATTCCGAATTTTAAAAAATTGGGAATTTATGGTGGATACGATTATAATTTTGTGCACTTGAGGCAGCTTGAGGAGCTAAGCATAAGATCTTGGTGGAATCTTAACCATATTCCATGTAGCGGCATTCAATGGGCAATTAGGTTTCTACCAAAACTTAAGAAACTCAAATTCTTCGATACTAAGTTGCAATGGAGTGATATGAGGCTTTTTGGCATGTTACCAAATCTACAGGTTCTAAAGCTGATAAATTCTATTGCTAGCGAAGACAAAATGTGGGAGCCATCTGAGGAAGGGTTCCGTCAATTGAAAAGATTGGTAATTGAAGATGTATTCTTTGAACGTTGGAATGCTGTGGGTGACAATTTCTCTGTGCTAGAATGTTTAGAGTTACGTAATTGCTATTCTTTGCAAGAGATTCCTAGTGGGTTTGCGAATATTACCACACTAGTGCTGTCACATCCAATGTTCTTTGCCCCCCTTGATTAAATCCTTGAATCATCAGGCGACTTTGGGTAAGATCATCTACAGAGAACCCAAGATCTTTCAAAGCTCGAAGTGACAAGATGTTGACAGCTGACCCTTGATCAATTAGAATCCTTTTAAGTTTCTTCTCACATGCATAGCCCTCAACAAACAATGGGCGATTATGAGGTATACCACCAAGTAGCAAATCTTCATCGCTGAATGTGATCTCGGCAGAATAGGAAGTAGCCTTATACATTTGAACTTCCTCCCCTTCGTCTTCTACATGTGACGACGAACATTCTCCTGCTTCAATTGGCCCATCATTGGTGTTCAAACATGAACTAGATATGCATACTTCTTCCGAATCAAACCCCTTCGGCATGTATTGAGCCAGTGTCATAGGGGTTCGTGACTTGCTAACATCTTTCTTCATCTTTAGCTTGTAGATAGGGCCTTTTGATGGACCCTTCTCAATCCATTTCTTTGTTACTTGCCTTGGCAATCTCACAGGGTTGACCACCTTCTTATGCTTCTTATGGGTAATAGTTACCCAGTCACTCCTCGAGGTATCATCAACTTGTTGCAACTTTTCCTGAGCAGCATGCTTAACGACGAACGGGAGTGGACGCTTTCTTTCTCCTCCTCTCCCCTTTCTAGAATCTTCATCGAGAAGTGGGGCAAACCTTCCAAGCGATATCGTAATTTGATTCGTACTTGCAGTAGCATCAGCAAGTTCTATCTTTCCATTTCGTGCTAACGCCATGACTCTATCCTTGAAAACAAAACACTTTTCAATGGGATAACTAATGAGACGGTGATACTTGCAGTAATTAGGGTCTTCAACTCTAGAAGCTTCCTCGGGCCGCTTCATTTCTGGTAGCTCAATCAACTTTAGTTTAAGAAGTTCATCAAACATAGGGGAGACATCGGACTCCAGAAATGGGTACTGCTTCTCTTGTCTCTCCTCTATAGTCATCATCCTATTTCCACTTGGCGGACCATAAAATGGTCTTGGCTTGAGAGGTTCAGCTGCCTTAGTAAAAACTTTGATAGCTCCAGCCTTTGCATTCATTGCTTCTCCTTTCTCTTGCTTTATAAAGGGTTTGCCCCCTTTCTTATAATCTTGCTTTCCACTATCTTTCGAAGAGCTTGGTATGTTGAGCGCACTCAACCCACCTCCGGCTGAGATATTCAATTCCATATCATGAGCCCGGCTAGACAGTTCCACGAATGTCTTAGGCTTAATACCCTGCAAGATGTAAGAGAGCTCAAAGCGCATTCCCTGAATACACATGTCAATAGCAGCACGTTGTGATATCCTTTCTTGACAATTTAAGTATAAGCCTCTCCATCTTTCAATGTAATCAACGGAAGGCTCTCCTTTCCACTGGTGGGTAGTGGTGAGTTCCACGAAGCTGACAGTTCTCGTTGTGCTGTAGAAACGATCCAGGAATTCACGCTCCATGTCATGCCAGCTATCAATGCAACCAGGCTCAAGGTCAGTATACCAGTCAAAAGCTGTTCCCTTCAACGAGCGAACAAATTGCTTAACTAGATAATCACCATAGGTCCCAGCCTCATTGCAAGTCTCCACGAAATGAGCAATGTGTTGCCTAGGATTTCCCTTCCCATCAAACTGTTGGAATTTAGGCGGCTGATACCCAAGCGGCATCCTTAGCTCCTCGATCCTTTGAGTGTAAGGCTTGGCATACGTGTAAGAACGTTGTCCCACCTCAAGCTTTCCTTTGATGGCATCCATGATGTAGTCATTTAGTTGCTCGACGGGTATCATGCCCCCAGAGATCGGAACGCTCTTTTCAGCGTGTGGTGGGCGAGATACAGTTTCTTCTATCCCTGCAGCATGCCTATCGTCATGCACTGGTGACTCTTTATCAACTTCATCTTCTTGAGTTTGGGGCTGTTTCCCAGAAGCTCGGCTTGTTTCACCATTTCTCCCGCTTTCAACCTTCTCACTGAGATCGTTGAGCTTCCTTTCTTGACTGTGAAGAAGCACACTCATTGCCTCAAGAGTTTTGGTGATATTCGCTATTTGCTCCTCCATCGAAGCTGCGTTCGTTGTCATAGCAGGCATGACGGTATAGACATGAGTTCCTTCCGATGATGGTTTCCATATAGGAGACGAGCTTCCACTGCTAGTAGTTCCTTTCGAGAGAATAGGGGAAGGACTTCCGCTTCGAGTAGCTTCATTTGAGGGAACAGGACTCTTGCTACCAACAGTCTCTGTTGTTGAGGATGAACCCCTATCATATGTAGCTCTCTTTGAGCCGATGGGGACGCCTCCAAGCCTTCGGACGACGTTGCGAGCAATGTTTTGGGTCTCGGTCAACTCCACTCCTAGGTCCCTTACTCGACTTCGAGTTAGTGCACCTTGCACCTCGCGCTTGTCGGAGCCGGCCACAGAAGAAGACTTAGAGCCGGTAGCTTGAGCGTAAGTCTTTCTTGACGCCATTTGAATACTTGTGAAGAGATGAGAGGTAGAGAGGTCCCACTGGGCGTGCCAAAATCTGTTAACAAGAAAATATGAACAGTATATATATTTCAATTTCAAAAGGTGCGCGGGTACAAAATCTCTATCTAGAAAATCCCCTGATTCTCCACTTAGTTAACTTGACTTGAAACTTTAGCTGAAGGGCCTCCGCCGGAATGCGGCTTGTTCTTCAAAGAAGGGCTTTGTTGCTTGATCTTTGTTGAAGGGCTTCCGGACTCAAATGGCTTGATCTTCAGTTCGCTTTAACTTAGCTTGAACACTTGAATATTTGGTCTTCAATTAACTTCAGCTTGGCTTGATTTCTTGAGTTCAGAGCTTCTTCAGGTTCTTCAATTCCTCAAGTGTGTGATTTTTGGAATGAATGAAGGGCTCTATTTATAGGGGAGAATATGAAAGACTTTCGACGGGCTTCAAACTCTTCAATATTATCCTTATATTATTTAGGATAATATGAATATTTATCTAGAATGTATCTAGCCACCATTGTATCCAAATTCATAATCTTATCACATATTCAAATTAAATAATTAATTTAAATATATGAATATTTATCACATACTTAAATTAAATAATTAATTCAAATATATAAATATCTCTTGCCGGGCAAGACATGGATCAGTCCATCTTCATAATTTGAGTCCATCGGCCATTAATTATATTCAATTTGGGCCATTGGGCCAACTTAATTGGACAATTTAATTAGTCCAAATAAATCAATAATCAGCCCAATTACATCAAAAATGAAGCTCATAACATACGAATCAGCCCATTTGTCGGCTTCAAATTTTCTGTGTCTACAATCGCCATGTTCGAACTGATCTGTTTGCCGTCCAATGACAAAATCCACTCCCATACAATACAATACTAAATCCTTAGCAGCAATAAGCTAAGAAAGGAGGAATTGAAGAAGAAGAAGAAGTGCTGCCAACAAGCCATGTGGAGATAAGCATAGCTATCTGGTTGTGGTGATAGTGTGAACACAGACTACTGGAATTTCTCAATGCTGCTTTAATTTAGGTAATCTTCTTCTTCTTCTTCCTCTTCTTATTTATATGAAGAGCTACAAACTTCAATTTGGGGATTCCTCGGTGGAAAAAAAATTAAAACATTTGTTTTTATTTTTATTCTTTTAAATATCTACCTGACTGTTGGATTCTTACATAGTAAATGTATATTTGAGGATTTCAAATATGTTGCTAACCTTGTTAATCGGACACAAAAATGGGATAGATGGAGAGAGTAATTATTATCACCATTAAAATAATTTATATTTTATAAAAACTAGCTTTGCAATAGAGTTATGTTGATGTTTTCTTAAAAGCTAATCAAACCGAAAAAATATACGGAGTAATATTTTTACTTTTAACTAAATAAAAATTGACTGATTTTTAGCAATATTGAATTGAAATTGGAATAAATTGAATTGCAATATTGACTAACTCTAGAGAGTTAAAAGTACATAAAAATAACTACCAATTTCCATTTTATAATTGATGGAATCGCCCCTACTTATAAAATATTGGTCTGATTCAGACAATCACATCATGACATTGGGCAATAGCTCTTTGAATTAGCTTTCCAATACTATTAAAATCGCATAATTTAGGCGTTCCTATACTAAAATATTATCAAAATACCGAAACGTTAAGTTGATCTTTACGGGCGTACATTGCAGCCTTTACTCAATCGTCATGTCACACGTCAGCCACTGATGCTTGAACTCACAATATCTATATATCTTATATGAGGGAGCAATTTAGTGTCACTGGACCACAACCTCATTTGCACCTATGTGCCAATATAGTTTACTTGGGATCTAAGACATAGAATTGTTACGACTACGGGATGTTGCCTTAATGGCTGAGTGCTCACTCGTCCATGTCTAATGTCTTCACCACACTTTTAGTATTCTACCACCTCTATCTTTTTATAATAGCATACTAAGCAATATAATAACAAAAGGCTTTACATGACCTCAATTTTAGAGACTATTTTTCATTTTGTGTGTATTTTGAAGGGTCTACAGTTCTACACTAATTTGTGCATCTATTTAAACCTAGATGTTGCTCATGTTTTCAAAAAATCAATCAAACAGGAAAAATACAATATTTTCTTTTAACGGAATAAAAAATGATTGATTTCTAATGTTGAATCAAACACTGACAAAATTTAAAAAGTTTGATAAACAAAAATATGATAAATGAGGATGATTGTGAAATTATAACACCACAAATTTGTAATTATCCAAAAGAAAATAGGAATATTGTAATTACAAAGGCAATAAATTTAAAATTTATGATACAAGATTTAGAATACAATATAAAATTAGGAGTCTTGGAATATGATAGTATATATGAATTACTACTAGGAGCTGATTTTTTAAATACTATAAATTATAAAATTACAAATGAAGGAATAGAAATAAGAGATCAGAATAAAGAAAGATATATTAAGAAGACATGAATCTAGAAAAAGAAATAAAGGCTAAAGAAAGGAAACTAGAAATGCTAAAGGATAGATTGGAAACAGAAATAATTATATCACAATTAAAATATTATGAATATAAAGAAGAACAAAATAAATTAGAAAATGAGATTAAAACTTTTAAAGAAGTAATGAAAAAAGATAAACAAAAAGAGTGGATTTATTTAGAAAATAACTGGAGAAAGAGAATCTATAAAGATGAATCATAATATACCGGAAATAGTAGGAATGAATTCTAATGATATAAGAATACAAGAAATAAAGAACATAGTAAGAAATGAAATAAGAGAAATAGTAAGAGAAGAAATAAGAAATGCATGGAATAGTTCTGAGATACCAACTCTAGCATTAATAATAGAAAAATTAAACCTAATATTAAAAGAGAAAAATATAATGCAAGGAGAAACTAGTTAAAGTCAAGAAATAGAAGAAAAAGAAATAGTACCAATAAATGCTTGGAAAAGAGGTATAGAGCCAATGATGATGGATATTAGTAAGATGAAACCTAATCTTCCAGAACCAGTAGGAAAAACATTAAATAAATTAAGAGAATTAAAAAGACAAGGAAAATTCTAAAAATGTTTAAAGAACATAGTGTTATAACTTTCCTTAAAAATCATGGAAAAGAAATAATAGATAAAGAAAAGGCTAAATATGAAACAATTAGAGAAAAAACTATCGAAAACAACCCTTTTAAAATAGATGAAAATAAAAATAATAACCCTTCGCAGATGGGAAATATTGATGTAGAATTAATAAAGCTATATACTGACCAACATATAGAAATTGACAAATTAAAACAAGAAAATATAAAATTATTAGAAACTACAAATGAAGAATGGTATGAGAAATATAGGAAATATAAAAAATTATACAAAGAAACTAAAGTAGAATTAAAATCTTTAAGATTAGAAAATAAACAAATAAAAAAAGAAATTGATGAATTGAAAAAAGAATTAAGGAAATTAACAAAGAAAATAAAAGGAAAAGAAAGAGAAGATAGCACAGAAAAAGAAACTAGTACAGAAGAAAGTGAAACTGAAGGAGAAAATAGGAAAATAACTAGGATAAATTATATAGAAGATATAGAAGATGAGAAATTAAATCTTATAAGAGAAAATGAACAAATAATAAAAGCTTTAGGTAAGGAAAAAGAGATAAAAGCAATTATTGAAGAAGAACCTAGTGATATAGAAGAAGAATATGAAGAACAAGCCATAGAGACAGAAGTAGAGACAGATGATATAGTAAATAAAGATACTAATGATTATCCAGAAGAAGAAATGATGATAGGAAGAAAGATTAATAAAATACCAGAACATATACCTATAGGACAACATCAAGAATTTAAAGAATTTATAGGATCAATGTCACAAGGAATAAATTATAATGGATATTTTTTAGACTTAGATAATGTTTATGATGAACAAGAAATTAACAGAAGAATATCAGATTGGACATTAGGAATGTATATCGCACTTATGAATTCTAATAAAACTAATGATAAAGCATATATATATGAATTGATATCTAAAACATTAATAGGAAAAATTGGATATTGGATACAATCTATAGAAAATTTAGAAATAGAAATATTAAGCTTTGCATCAGATTGGAAACATTTGTTAGGAATATTTGAAGCATTAATAAGAAGAGAATTTTTAGGAGAAAGATGGTTAGTATCAGAAAACACGGTATTAGCAGAGAGAAAAATGGAAGCTATAACTAATTTAAATAATATGAGGTGTTGTAAAATTAGCAAATTACCTGAATATACTATAAGTTTTAGTAAATTTTATTATAGTGCAAAATTTAATACAGAAGAAAGTTTAATATATCAAAAGTTATATTATGATCATTTACCTTCCCCTTATAATACAGAAATATCAAAAGAATACAATAATATAGAACCAAAGGAAAATACTCTAGGAGAAAGAATTAGAGTACTAAGAGCATATTTACTAAGAAAATGTGAAGAATATAGGATGCAACAAAGAATCAAAAAAAGATAAAAGAAAAGGATTAAGAGAAATATGCGGACTTACTGAGAAAAAATTAAGATTTGGATGTGAAAAAGGAGAATATAGACAAGGGAGAAAAAGGAGAAAACATTATAAGTCTTATAAAAAATTCAGAAAGAAAGATTATAAACCATACTATAAAAATTATAAAAGGAAAAGATTTAGGAAATATAAAAACACTCCTGAAAATAGAAAAAGATTTAAGAAAAAGAGAAAGTTTAGACGAAGAAAAAGATATACCAGACCTACAGAAAATAATAAAAAACCATATGAATGTAGATGTTGGAATTGTAATGAAAAAGGACATTATGCTAATAAATGCCCTAAGTTAAAACAAAAGAAAGTAAGGTATATAAATACAAAGAAAGTAAGTTAATTTATTATGAGCTTAGAATATATAAGCGGAGATGAAATACATAATTATGAAGAATTTTATATAAGTGAAGCAGAAATAGAAGATAATAATGAAGAATTTGTAGGATATCTAGAAACAGAATCAGAAGATAGTGACAGCTCAGATTAAGATATGGAAAAAGGTTTTTTAGTACTACAACTAATCAATAATATGGAAAGGAATTTTGTAGAAAGAATGATGACCTTAAAAAGATTAGAAAATTCATTAGAAGAGAAATTGGGAGAAGAATTAAAAAATATAATAATGGAAATCTATTATAGATATTTGGGAAAAACAGTATTAGAATGGTAGCAATATATATAGAAGCTAAGATGGAATATAGCAATAATAAAATGATAGCAAGAAAAATGTTTATAGATAGTGGAGCGGATATATGTTTAGCTAAAAAAGATGTATTTGTAATACATAAATGGAAAAAATCAAAAGATCATAGAATAAGAGTAGCTGGATTTAATGAAAACATGAAAGAATTAGATGTTGTAGCAGAAAATACTAGAATAATACTAGGAAAATTAATGTTTAAAATACCAATTATATATCAGGAAGACAATCTTAAACAACAGGTATTATTGGGAAACAATTTTCTAGACTATTTTAAAACACAAATAATCAGAAGAGATGATATAAGTTTACTGACACCATGTGGAAAATGGATTGTGTTAAAAAGGATATTGCCTACATGCTCAGTAGAAATAAAATTTTTAAAATTAAATAGAAATCATAATTTAGAATTATTAAAGAAAAAATATTTAGAAAAATTAAAAATAAACTTTGGAGAAAATCCAATAGCACTATGGGATAGAGATAAAGTGTATGCTGAAATTAAATTAATAAATGCAAATGATATAGTAAGATGTACACCTATCAGGTATAGTCCAGAAGATCAAAAAGAATTTACAATACAATTGAAAGAACTATTAGATTTAGGAATAATATCTGAAAGTACAAGTCCTCATAGTAGCCCAGCATTTTTAGTAAGAAAACATAATGAACTTAAAAGAGGAAAAGCTAGAATGGTAATAGATTATAGAGAATTAAATAAGAAAATAGTATTTGATGGATATTTCCTACCGTATAAAAGAAATTTAATAAATAGACTAGCAGGAAAAAAATGGTTTAGTAAATTTGATTGTAAAAGTGGTTTTTGGCAAATAAAACTAACAAAAGAATCACAACCCTTAACAGCATTTAGTACACCACAAGGACAATTTGAATGCAAGGTACTACCCTTTGGATTAAAAAACTCACCACAACAATATCAACGAAGAATGGATAAAGTCTTTAGAAACTTAAACGAATTCTGTATAGTTTATGTAGATGATATATTAATATTTAGTGATGACTTAGAACAACATATTCGTCACTTAGATATATTTATAGAAACGGTTAGAAAACATGGCATATTACTGTCTGAGAAAAAATCTGAAATATTTAAAAATGAAATTGAATATTTAGGATATATAATAAATGAACAAGGATTACAATTACAAGAACATATTGTTACAAAAATAGTAAACTTTAAAGAAAAATTAGAAACTAAGAAGGAAGTACAACAATTTTTAGGAATAGTGAATTATGCTTCAGATTATATAAAGGATTTACCAATACTACGAAAATCTTTACAAAATTTAATGAAAAAACAAAATAAATTTGAATGGACAAAAGATCATACTCTAGCAATTCAAAATATAAAAGCCAAAGTAAAAAACTTACCAAAATTAAGACTACCTAAACCAGATGATCAATTAGAATTATTTACAGATGCTAGTGATGTAGGATGGGGAGCAGTCCTTATAGCACATGATAAACAGGATATAGATAAAGAAAAACCTTTAATATGTGGATATGCATCAGGAACATGGAAACCAAATGAAGAAAAATATCATATAAATGAAAAAGAAATGTTAGCAGTAAAATATGGAATTAAGAAATTTCATTATCATTTATTACCTGTACATTTTGTTGTTAGAACAGATAATACACAAGTAGCTTATTTTATAAAGAATAAAATAGAACCTTTACCAGAATTTAATAGGAGAAGAAAATGGCAAACATTTTTTCAATATTATAGTTTTGATATTAAAACTATCTCTGGTACTAAGAATGTATTAGCTGATTTTTTGAGCAGATATTACAAGAGATATGACACCAACTGATAGGATGGAAGAATACTTGGTGAAAAGTCTTAAGGAGTTAAAAGAAGGTAATAAACAATTAAGAGAAAAATTAGAAGAACAAGATAAAGCAATAGAACAAATGGAAGAAACTCTAAAACACTATAAACTAATAAAGAAATTAAAAATCTCTGATGAACCTACTACACCTATAAGACAGTTTACAAGATTAGGAACACTTCCAAATAATGATACAAAACTAACAATGGCAGACAAATTAAAATACGATAAAAACCTACAAGAAGTATATGACATTATTAATACCTTTTATAGTTATCAGTCTAATCAAACTATATATAGACCTATAAGAGACCCTAAATATCCAAGATATATATGTATGGAACATGCTAAGCCTGATATAGTACTAAAACTATTTACCTATGGATGTCTAGATAAAGTATTTGTAGATGAAACACTATATTCTATTAGTAAATTACCATCTATAATAGTTAAAAGTGTAAAAGCTATGATGGGTAATATAGGAAGTGGCTTATATGGAATACAAATTTTTGATGCTAGTACTGATTTAATAGGAAAACCAATAATAATATGTCAATTATTTAAGACTGGAGAAAAAACTACCATAGAAGGAAATAATATGAGTATAAATGCTAAAATTCCTTGTAAAATTGAACATTTTCATAACTGGCTATGTGAAAAAAGAGCCTTAGGAGTATTAACAATAAAAAGTAAAATAGAAAGTATGATAAATGAAAGAAAAACTTATGTATTAGGACAAGAGAGAGGTGGAGAAGTAGAAGAAATTATAACCTTATATTACAGTAAATATGTTACTAATGACAATGATAATCCAATTTTAGAAGAATTTAATGAAAGATTAACAAATTTGGAGCACACCCATGCACCTAAAACCATAGAAGAATATAACTTTAAAAACAAAAGAAGGAGTATGACCAAGATAGAAATAAAAGAAGAAAATTCTAGTCCTTTTATGAATATGTAAAAAAAAAAAATACCACAAAAAGACAAAACTGCTACAGTAACTGCTACAGGACTTTGCTACAGTACCACTATTCATTATAACCGATGGCCAGATTATCACTCAATATTACGGCCAAAGAAATATTACAAGAATTACTACAAAACTATATTACGAGAGCTGTAATCAGCAGAGATATCACAAAAGTCAGCAGCAAACCAACTATGACAGGAATCAAATCAGATGGACAAAGCAATGACTGAAAGATACAAGCGGAACGTACACTTGGCAACCTACAAGATGAAGGAATCTTACTTTACAATTCAGAGTTATCAAGAAGGACGGATGGAATCAAGAAGGACGGATGGAATATAAAGAAAGTAAAACGTGGCAGACAACGTACTGTATATCTTAGACTATCTATGCAAGAAAACAAATAAAGTGTGATAGGCTTTGTAAAAAGTAATGTAGCCTACTATTGTTCGCACTATTCTGTAAATATTTAAATACCTATTCTACCCCTGAGGTTATCTATATAAGGAGCCTCAATGTATGTGTAAGATATGATCGAAATATCAATCTAAGCAATTTCCTTTTGTATCTCTCATGGTTCTCAGCTAAACTTTCCTTTCTCTCTATAACCAGACCCAAGCCTAGAAAAACATATCAAGAAGAAAAAATTATAGAATATCGAGCAATTATTAAGGATAGATAAGTATCGGATCCCTTATCTTTAAAACTAGGAAGAGTCTGTTGAGTCCCGCAGTGCCTAGTCGATTTCCCGTTGAAACCAGTGGAACTTAAGGGAGTGGTTGGCAGGGCAAGAGGATTCCGGTGACCTAGTAACAGAGGTATAATTTCTGATCCTTTATCTATTTAAATAATTGTCCAATTATATTCTGTGATTTATATTCTGAATGATATGTTTACATAGGATTTTGGTAAAGGTTATAGAGAGAACATTAAGAATTTAATGGATAATTTAACAAGTGTATTTGCATACATAAACATGTTAAACGAGATTATAATAGTAATAAATGATATGATATTATGCATAAATGAATTAGTAAGTATAATCATAAATTACTACCTTCTACCTCTGCGAGATCTATAAAGATCCTTTTAAAATTTTATAATGTCGTGGATAAAATTTTTAGATATAAGCAAATGGTGTCTTAGATACCATGAACAACAACTCAGTGATATAACTGAAAGACTCAATACAACTGATATAAACTCCGACCTATTTAAAATTTTAATTAGAGATTACAAATATAACTTAGAAATGACTTGGGTTATAAAAGATACTATTAATAAGTATACTTTTTTCAAATAAAACCTCTAAAAAATGATTTGGTACGCCTCACTCGAATTTGGTATCAGAGCCTGGAAAGAAGGAGATAAGGACAATATTATGACAAAAAGAGCTGCTAGTGGTATGTTACTTGAATTAGAATCAGATATTAGAACTTTAAAAGAAGATCTAATAGAATTAGAACAATATAAAGAATCAAAAACATGGATAGAAGATTATGATGAATACAAAGGATTGATAAAAGGAATAAGATTAATAGAGGAAGCACTTAAAGATAATGCAAAATTAAGACATAGATTATTAAGTTACCTATTTACATAAAAAAAATGAATAATAATGAAGCTTCAACTAGTAATACGAATAAAAATATAGATATATTAACCGATAATAGAAATAAATTGATTAGTGAACAATTAGATTGGAGAAAAATTTGCACTTACCATAAAAATAAATATATCACTTGTTTTTATAATACTACAGGAAAAGTATATCATGTTGAAAAATATAAACAAGCTATTAGAAATATAAGTAAAATCGATGAAAAAATAGAAATTTATAATCGACAAATAGAAGAAATAAGAATTGAAAGAAGATCTGAAATATTAGAAAATATTTTGGAAAAAAGATTAAGATTAAGATGCCAGGAATAGCAATAATTAACATAAATAACATACAGTCAAAAATAGCACGAACAGAATTAAAGATAGAACATAGTAGAAACTTATTATTACTATATAGTCAAAGTACAAATCTAGGATTTATTGGAAGTCAAATAAATGCAAACAACATACGAATACAAGAAGAAAATCTAGCAATACTATATAAGAAGTTGGAATCTTTGAAAAATTATAGAGAAAAATACTTAAAAGCAAATCCAGATAAAGATACATATTTTAAAGAATGAGCTTTGTTAAAATCAATTTATATAATTTAAAAAGCATAGAAAATGATACATTAAGAAAAATAAAAGTATTAGAAGATGAATTTGAGAATACTGACTGGAATAATAGACAAGAACGTAAAAGATTAGCACGGACTTTAGGAATTTTATATAGAATATATAGAGATGTTAGAATATTAATCTACTATAGAAAACAAGAAATATTAAAATTAAATTGCAGTGGATAAAGATGTATTGTTTAGAATACTTAAAATTGAGTAGAAAGATTGTAGAAATTATGGAATCTAAAGAAACGAGATTAGAAGAATTACTAAGTATAATGAATCCTAATGATCCAGAATGGATAGAATTCAAAAATAAATATGAAAATTTAAAAGGAGATATTAAAATTGCTAAAAGACTATATAATAGAGAAATAATTTATTTAAACAATATTGGTATAATTCAGTAAAAGATGGAAAGAATTGAACTAATCGCAGGAAAAAAGTTAGGATATAATAGAGATATTGATCAACATATTATAAGCTGTAGAATAAGTTTAGAATTAATATATCAAAAGGAATTAGAAATATTGCAAGTAAGGGAACAAATGGATAATATAAGAAATACATTAAAAATAAAAGAAGAAGAAATTAGACAAAAAGAAGCAGAAATACGAGTATTATTAGAAGAAAAATTAAGAATAGAAAACCAAAAAGATAGAGAAATAAAACAATATAAAGAAATTATAGACGAATGTTATCTCCAGATTGATAAGTTAACATTTGGGTAAATAAAATGAGTGAAATATGTGAAAGTTCAGAAGCTTACTACGAAAAAGATATTTATGAAGGAGGTGTTACACAAACGTTAAATTTTAATCAAGAACTGTACGATAAAATAAAAAATGATTTTTCAGAAATACCTATTAAGAAAATATTCAAAACTAAGTGGTATGAAAGAAATAAAGAAGTTAGATATATTGCACAAAAACATGAAAATCATATAGACATAACTGCACTAAAAGGAAAGGCAAAAATAAATTTAATAACAGAAGATATAATAAAAAGAGAACTTAAAAAGGTACCATCAAAATCTAGAGAAAATTATAGAAACATATATTTTGGAGCAATAGAATTTACTATAAAAGCATATTTTCAAAACAAGGTTAATACACCCTTAGAACTTTATTTAAGAGATGAAAGAATTCTAAGCAATTTAGAAGATTCTATAATAGCTGTATTAAAAGGAAATTTAATATATCAAAAGGTTAAATTTACTGTGCATCCAGACTTTAGTATATCTATGGAAGATGGACATAAAGATTTAGCATTAACATTATACTTCAAATTACATAGAATAGATATGCCAAAAGATTGTAAAGTAATGAGTATAGAAACTAAGATAGTTTATGCATTAACTGGAAAACATCATATTAGAAAATATAATGATGAAAATATAATAATACCTAAGTTATATAATGATGTATTAGAACCATTAGAATATAAGAAAAATACTAGAATTACATTACCAGAAGAAATGTATATAGATTTTGAAAATAAGAAAACACAAATAACAAGAAAAATGATGCCAATAATTGAAGGAAGTAGGTTATCTTTTAAACATGTGCCTGAAACAAGTTTTCAACCGGATATACCTAGAAATTTAGACTTGATAAACTTGATAATAAATGAAGATATAAAAATAAAGGGAATAATATTTAATAGAATAATGGCCTCAGAAATAATTATAACTATCACCAGGAAATTTAAAAATACAATATTTTCTTTTAACGGAATAAAAAATGATTGATTTCTAATGTTGAATCAAACACTGACAAATGAAATAATTTTTTTAAAAAAAATAAATTATTTTTTAAAAATTATTTTTCTTATTTTCAAGCTCACCCTTATTCACTTGTATTCACGAACCTGATCTACAATCCCTACTTAATTTTTCTTAAAGCCAATTTTTGAAACATTAACATGACTAGCTGTTCCTATTAGAGCCATTATGCAATTGCCAGTTGAAAGCGTTTTTAGACCGGTACTTTGAAGTATAACACTATTTTAATTTCAATTTCTATTTATTAACAAACACAAAGAATCAACCTACTTCAACTCATTACCATTATTAAATATTTGATTCCTATTAACATTCTGATTCTAATATTTGGACCAAATCCAAATGCACTCTCAGTGTATTGTGCTTAACATTGTTAGAAGCTTCATTCTATGAGGGACTAAAAACATCACTTTAGTCAAAATTGAGAGGTCAAAGATGGACATGCTTATAATTTACGGACGAAATATGTACTTATAACTCTAATCTATAACAAAAAAGTAATTATATTTCTCCTACATATAATTATATTTAAATCTAAAAACATAATAAATGTGAATGAAAGTTATACCCCTCATTTATGTCCGTTTTTTCCGTTAAGTTTTTTTTGTACATTATGTTATAAAAGTTGTACTACATAATATTTTGGACAAATATACCCCTACCGTTATAACTTCCGTTATCTTTTCCACTATTGTTACTATGCACATGCATCCACCATATATTTTCTTATCTTCTTCAATAATAATAATAATAATATATACACATTAAATATTAGAGTTAAATGTTAGTTATTTTTTAAAATATAAATATCCAGTTTATAAAAATATTTTACATTATTATTATTATTATTATTATTATTATTATTATTATTATTATATTAAAATTTAAATAAATTTAAAATTTTAATATAAAATACTAATATTTTTTTTTGAAGGTAAACGTAGCTATTCCATTAATTCATAACATAAAACGTTTACATCAATGATCAATGAAATGGTAAACTATTCCTTGACATAGAAACAACTTTTCTAACTATGCTATAGAAAACTTGAATCGCAGACTGTTTCATAACTAGGAAGTTATATTCCTTCAGGGAACTTAAAGCTTCACCAAAGATATGGGTCTTCGTCATCATTCTTTTTTGCTCGTCCAGGATAAGATCAACACTTGCCGAAACCAAACTAAACGATTTATGCTAATGAAAATGAAAAGCTCGTGAAAGTAACGAGAGATAAAAGAGGAAAAATGCTCGTGAAAGTAACGAGAGGAAAACACAATAATAGAGAAAATAAAAAGTGGGTAAAGTCAAAGTAGGGTTAGGAGCTTAAGACTACCAACACAAACCCCAATACCTACCTACTATTATTTTATTCAAAGGGAGAGAAAACTGAAGAAGAAGATCTGTTGCGGTAGTTGGAGGCGGACGGAGCTGTGACGGTGGTCGGGGAGGAAGAAGGGCGAGAGCAAACGTAGAAGGTGACCAAAACCGCCGGCTCAAAGCTCCATTAGAGATTTAGAGCTCCGGCCGGAGACCGGCGGTGGAAGCCGAAGTTGAGCAGCAGAGAAAGGCGTTTGGTTTTAGAGAGAGATAAAATACTAATATTGGACACCTATTTTTTGCGCATCGCGCATAAGAAAAACTAGTATTATATATAAGAGTTAATTCCATCAGAGGTCCTTGTCTTTGGTGGCAATTTCAAATTTAGTCCCAGACTATCCTTTTTGGCATTTAATATCCAAGACTATTATTTTTAGACACTTTTAGTCCTTCTAATGACTTTTACTATTTTTAGTAGATAGTCTAAATACAATTTTGTTTTTTCATATTTTTCTTTTTGTTATTTTTCCGCTTTCAACCAGTTTAATTGGTTTAGGACCTTAGGTAACTTCTGATTTTTAGTAATCATAGTTTTCAACTAGTTTTTAATAAAGTTCTAAATCAATTAAACCGGTTGAAATCAGGAAAAAAAATATGAAGAGACAAAAATGCCCTTACTAATAGCCAGTGATGTTAAATGGCAAAAACTACAGTTTGAGACCAATCGTTATATTGTGGACCAGGGTCCACAATGCACTGTGGACCCTGGTCCGAAACGAAGCCGTATTGTTACTAGACGGATGCCGTTTCAAATAACTTCAGGGAATGACTTTAGAGAATACACAGAATATTGACACAACTACATAGAAATCATCATTCTAACATTCAAATACACAAAACACGTCACAACCTATGTTTAAGTACCCCTAGCATGAATACACAGAATCGTAGTCTACAATGCACAAAATACTTTCAAAGAATACACAGAAAATGAAAACAGCAAATACGCAAACACATCACCCTTGTGTTTAAAGTACCACTAACATGAATACGCAAAATCCTTGTCTAGAATACACAGAATGACTTCAGGGAATACACAGAATATTGACACAACTACACAGAAATCATCCTCCTAACATTCCAATACACAAAACACGTCACAACCTATGTTTAAGTACCCCTAACATGAATACACAGAATCGTAGTCTACAATACACAGAATGCCTTCAAAGAATGCACAGAATATTAACACAAATACACAAACATGCCGAAACGGAAAACGTGATTTTCAAAGAAATAAACCGTTAAATTGCCGTGTGAGACTAAATTTAGAATTGTCCCCAAAGATAAGGGAGCTCTGGCAGAATCAACTCTTATATATAACCACCAAACTAGTATATATAAATAAATCAAAAGAGTTAAATTATTTGTAATGTTAATTAAAATAATTGGACATAATTGTGATAGGGTAGAAATATTTGATATTAAATTATCTGAATAAGACAAAAAAAAAAAAAAAAAAAACTGCTAACTCGCTACCGTTAATATAATTTTAAATTGCATTGACCAGAATTCATTTCTAAATTGCATCACATCTTTAAATTCTTCTTTATTCTGCTCTGATCAGCTACCACATAGACGCAAATGGCTTATGCTGCTGTAACTTCACTTAAAGGAACGCTCCATCTACACTTCTTGCAATCACAACCACGTTTGCCTCTTAAATGCAAACAAGAGATACTTAATTCTCTCCATGAAAATCTTTGTTTCCTCCAAGAAATTCTTGAGAAATCTGAGATCGCCTATAATAATTCGGCAACGAAAGATTTAGAGGCAGAGATGAGAGATGTAGCGTTCAAAGCCGAAGAAAGGATTGAGATGGAGTTGAGTAACCTATACCTTTAGTCAAGCAGTATAGAGGCTTGCCTCCTCAGGCTTCATGGAATCTTCAAGCAAGCAGTAAAACAGACTGATTACCTCCAGAAGAAGTTCATTAAGATTCAAAGTGAACAACAGTTTGCAAAGGGTCCATCAATCACTGGCGTTTCACTCCTTGGTCGGATGCTACAAAGAGGACTACTCCTTGGTTCGACATCATCGCAGCCTGTTGATCCAAAACGCGAGAATAATATTACAGTGAGTAAATTTTCCAAAAGTGCTTCAAAGTTTGACAGTAGAATGGTTGGATGCGACAAGGAATTCAAGACGATATTGGGTAAGCTCACACAACAATCAGCTGAGAAGCTCCAAGTTGTATCAATCGTTGGCATGGGAGGAATAGGCAAGACCACTTTAGCTCAGAAAGTCTACAAGGATCCATCAATTACATCTTATTTTTATAAGCAAGCATGGGTTACTGTATCCCAAGAGTATACCGTGGTGCATGGAAATGCTTAGATGCCTCAATGGTTGTGTTAGTGCGTCAAGTAATGATGAACAAAGCAGCAATGATCGAGACCAATTAGCAGGAAGTCTGCAGAAAAGCTTGAAGGATCAAAGATATTTGATAGTGATAGATGATATATGGAGCAAAGAAGCTTGGGATAGTGTGCAAAGGTGCTTTCCAGATGATAATAATAGAAGTCGTATACTACTGACTTCTCGTCTCAGAGAGGTGGCTGAATATGCTGCTAGTACCTCTATCATTAACATGCCTTTCTTAGATGCCAATGAAAGTTGGAATCTCTTCTGCAATGTGTTTGGTAAAACAAAATTTCTTTTGGTGTTTGAGCAAATTAGTAGAGACATAGTGAAAAAATGTAAAGGATTACCTCTAGCTATTACTTTAGTGGCTAGTCTTCTCTCCAAGGCAGAGGAGAAGGTGGAAAAGTGGAAGAATGTTGCAGAAAGTGTAATTGGCGATTCTAATGAAGTGTGTTCAAGTGTACTATCTTTGAGTTACAACCAATTACCACACCCCTCTAAAGCTTGCTTTCTATATTTTGGAGTTTTTCCAGAAGATTATGAAATCCGTGTAAAGAAGTTAGTTAAGTTGTGGGCAGCAGAGGGATTTTTCGAGGCAGTGAACAATAAGAATCTGGAGGAAGTGGCCACAAAATGCTTGCTAGATCTTGTTGATAGAAGTCTTGTTCTAGTTGACAAACGGAGTTATAATGGCAAAATCAAGACAATTAGGATGGATGATCTCTTGCGAGACTTTTGCTTAAGAGAAACTCGATGTGAAAATCTCTTGAATGTTATTGGAAATGATTATCATGGTGCTGTTGCTGGACTAGTAAAACTTCCATTTCACAAGTGGATATCACAACACTTGTTTTCAAAAGCTTGTCCTTGGGTAAGTATTAAACCTGGATGTTACAATATTCAAAATAGATCTAAGTGCTTTGGAAATTTTCATTCCTTACACTCTGTTGATCATATTGATTTAAGCATTAAGGAGCTTTGTCACTTTAAACTATTAAGAGTAGTAGACATGAAACTTAGATTCCAGAACTTTGTAGATAAGATGCTACATATGGCAAATCTTGTTCATCTGAGATACTTAGCTTTGTCCCAAAGTGCGCGTGAAGATGTACACCTTCATAAATTAAAGCTCTTTGAGCATTGGAATATGCAAAGTTTTATTGTCCGTGGATTTGTTATATTGGATTCCTCGGAGGCATCTAGAATTTGGAAAATGCCACTGTTAAGGAATTTTTATGTGGACATAATTCCTTTTACATTAGAGGCTTCAGAAGTTGTTCATAGAAACATAGAGACTATATCTTGGTTGCATCCGAAGTGTTGTACAGAGGATCTTTTCACAAGGATTCCAAATTTAAAAAGATTGGGAATTCAAGGTTAACTGCTTTTTGGATATAAAAATTCAGATGGTTTCTATAATTTTGTGCACTTGGGGCAGCTTGAGAAACTAAGCATCAAATTGTGGGATCTCAAACTTCCATATAAGGGCATCCCATGGGCAACTAGTTTTCTACCAAACCTTAAAAAACTCAAATTCTTCAGGACTAGGTTGCCATGGAGTGATATGAAACTTATTGGTATGTTGTCAAATCTAGAAATTCTAAAATTGATAGATGCTTGTGAAGGCAAAGAGTGGGAGCCATGCATGTGAAGGAGGGTTTCGTCAACTGAAAATGTTGGTAATTGGAAGTATATGTCTGAAATATTGGAATGCTGTGGGTGACCATTTTCCTGTGATTGAACATTTAGAGTTAACTAATTGCATTTCGTTGCGAGAGATCCCTATTGAGTTTGCCGATATCACCACACTTGCATTCATTCAATTAACATACTGCCCGGATTCCGTTTTGGCTTCCGCAAAACGTATTCAAGATGAGCAGCAGAGATATGGAATTGATACTCTCCTCGTTCGTTCTAAAAATATTAAGGTATGTTTCTATCCCTGCCTCCATTATATCTCTGACTGTTTCACATTTCATGCTGTTTAAATTCTTTGCAATTCCTCTGCAATCAATCATTATGTGCATGCTTTCTCTCATTTTTCTGTATCTCAGCTCATATTTTTGTTTTTACCTATAAATTAAATATGCGTTAATAACTTAATTTATTGTTTCCAGCAGTATCTCAAATTAGAGGAATTGATGGATGTGACGAGGGTATGCAGGTACTTAAATAAGTCTCTTATATGTATTTGCATACACAGTACACTAACACACCTCACCTATATGTTCATGTTTATTTTGTTTTGTTTCTTCTCAAAGAAAAATCACGTACGCTTAGTTGTTTTCAGTTTTTTTAATCACCAAATTAAACAAACTAAATGCTTTTAATCATAATATTTCATCAGGCATTCCGTTTCTCCTTAACATCTAATTCTTAAACATATACAGATTGGGAGGCGATGAAAAGTTAAGAGCCACAAAGCTGAGCAGAGAAGAAGAAGAAGAAGAAGATTGGTGATGATGATGATGATGATGATGATGATGATGATGATGATGATGATGATGATGATGATGGGGTAGCATAGCAGGAGCTGTAATATATGAATATGAATCTGCCTGCCAGTGGTTTTTGTACTGTACTGTACTTTACTTGTTGTGTGTGGTTTTGTTTTTTTTTGTTTTTTTTTTTTGGAAAGATTGGTGTGGTTATTTTGTTGGATTACTGAAGGATTTACACACTGTGTTGCACCATGTACCATTATGGTGAGCTGAAATGGTTTTTGCTTCTCGGAACTGATTTTTTTTTTTTTTGAACTATAAATCAAATGAAAAAGTATTGTTTGGCCATGACCCATATGATGCACATGCTATATTACAACATAGGAATGGACCTACTTTATCTTTTGTTAAGGCTTTTATTTATTACCAAAAATGAATGAGCTATTATGCCAGGTACCCGGCAAGGTGGATCCAGTTCATGGTCACAATTTTAGAACTTTATATTTATAATTTTAGAGATGGATAATGCTTGGAATAGTGTGCACATATGCTTTCTAGATGATAATAATGGAAGCCGTATACTATTCAGTATTGACTTCTTGGCTCAAAAAAATGGCTGAATATGCTAGCTCGGGTAACTCTCCTATTAACATGCCTTTCTTAGATGCCAATGGAGTTGGAATCTCTAATGCAATGTGTTTGGAAAAACGGAATTTGTTTTGGTGTTTGAGCAAATTGGTAGAGACATAGGGAAGAAATGTAAAGGATTACCTCTAGCTATCATTTTAGACTTTTAGTAACTAGTCTTCTCTCCAAGACAGAGGAGAAGTTAGAGAAGTGGAAGAATGTTGCAATAAAATGTAATTGATGACTCTAAGGAAGCATGTCCAAAAATACTATCTTTGAGTTACAATCAATTACCACACTTATAGAAATTTATTTTACATATGTAAATATTCTTTCCTCATTCTTTGTAATGTGATTAGTTAATCATAGGATTTCCTTAACTTTATTTTCTTTGTTACTGTTAGAGTAGCTAGTATATATATGCTTAGGTTTCTTCATTCAAACACAATCCATATACAATATAATATTTTTCTATTCTCTAACATGGTATCGGCAGCAAATCTCTATATTCTGTAATTTTTTTTTCTTCTCTCTGGTTCATCACTATGGTTGAGAATTCTCAATCTTCTCCCATGGATGAAACCCCATCAACCATCATCACCACCTTTGCCACTCACATTGATATAGAAAACCCAGTCATATTATCTTCATTCTTTCGATAGCACACGAACCTCCCACGTCGGCACTCCCCTCATAGTCATTTAAAATTATACTTCTTGGGCTTTGACAATGACGATGGCTTTGAGGGGTAGAAACAATTTTTTTTTTGTTGACAGAACTCTAGCCATGCCTGAGGTTTCCCATCCTGATCATGCTAAATGGCAAAGGGTAAATAATATTGTTATGTCATGGATTCTCAATTCTATTCATCCATCCCTTGCCCATACTGTTTTGTATGCTCCGGATGCTACTACTGTTGGTTTGATTTAAAAGATCGTTTTTTACAGCAAACGGACCCCAAATCTTTGAGCTTGAGCGGCGCATCGCAACCTTACGTCATAATGATACTGTTGGAAAATTGCACTAAAAATGGCATTTTAAGTGGCCATTTTGCGGTATAAATATTTCCGGGTTCACTTCCGATTTTGGGTCGGGTCAAAGTGGATTCGGGTTCTTCATTCTTAGACGAAGAAATCGATATATTATACGCTCAAAATGGATAATGGGTGAATGAGAAATTGATTCTCAAAGTAGACCCATTTGAGATGGAATTCAAGTGTGGAAAGCTTATGTAGCTTTGTCCCACATTGGTTTGGAATGAACTTTTGCACCACTATATATACAAGAGACTTTTTATGACTAAGTAACTTGTATAGCATAGATGCTCTCTCTCGCGCGCAGGGGGGGGGGGTGCAAATCAAATTCCAAAATGAGTTTGAAAGGCTTGAACTTGTGTGCGCCTGCACCTGCGGGACATTTTCGAAAGAACACACGAATACACTGCTTTCTCCTCAAAACCCTGCTCATATTTCCTTCAAGCCATCTGCGTTCTTCCCACGGTTTAGTTCGCCGGATCTAAGTTTGAGTGCACAAACGGTTTTATCCTGGGAAGCCTAGGCCGCAACGTTCCAGCACCA
This sequence comes from Ipomoea trifida, assembly GCA_003576665.1. Lineage (NCBI taxonomy): Eukaryota > Viridiplantae > Streptophyta > Magnoliopsida > Solanales > Convolvulaceae > Ipomoea > Ipomoea trifida. The sequence goes on from CP025648.1 coordinate 10,132,575, forward strand.
CGTTTTATCCTGGGAAGCCTAGGCCGCAACGTTCCAGCACCTTGGGAAGCGGCAAATAAGGTTTTAAGGATAGTGGCAACACGACTCGTGCTTCCAACCACCCCGGAGTCCATACAGCTCACCCGTCTTCTTCCAAGATCACTCAACCGAACGTAGTATCTTCATCGCAAGTAATTATTTAATCCTACGTGGATTATATTTCGCTGTAATTTTGTTTTTGCTTAAGTTTTCCATTTTCTTGTATTTCCGATTGTCAGAAAGGATATTTTCCATAACAGATACCTCCATAGCCGCTTACCATATCATGTTATGTAGCCTCTGCGATTAATTAAATCTCTTAAATCCTCCTCCCAAATGCTCATATTTTAATTTGCTCGTACTGCTTATGTCACTCAAACAGAATGCAGACGCTTATTTCAATTTTTGATGGGTCTAAGAGAAACATATTCACAAGCACGCAACCAACTTCTTCGCATCAATTCTGTATTGCAAACCGTCAAAGGTGTCTATGCCTTGCTACTTCAAGTTGAGAAACAACGCACATTGGACCACCTTGGGATGTTGATAGATGTTGCTGCTCTCCAGGCTGCAAAGCAAAACTCCAATATGTCAGTCAATTTTCAACATGACTTTCATACTCTTACTGGTACATCTTTCACTCAACCAATGCCAAATAATTTCCAAACACCGGTGTTTCCTTAACAAGTTACAACACATTCTGCTAGTCAACAACATCCTTTTCATATGTTGCAAAACAACAGTCATGCAAACATTGTCACTCAACCTCGTTTTGGCAATAACCGCTCTAAACCGAGATGTACTCATTGTGGAATTCTTGGTCACACCCAACAGGTTTGCTAAAAGCTCTATGGATATCCTCCAGGTCACAAGTACTTCAAAAAAGGTAATACCACTGGCTACCCTCCGACTGTGCCACCGTCTCCATCAAATTCTTCAGAACCAATTACTTTTTATATTTTCAGTGAATTAGAGATCATTTTTTATTTTTAGTCAATTAGTAACTTTCGTTTCCTTTTTAATTTTCCTTTTCTATTATTTGGGCGGGAAAGCAAGAAAGGAAGATTTTCTTTCTATTAATAGTAGAGTATAGATTGGTGTAAATAATAATTAATAAATCATTATTTTTCTTATAAAATTACGTGGAATTTTCAAGGAATATTTCCAATTATTACACACAATTGTATCCATTATTTCCACAACAATTCACTACGCAGAATCAATATTCGAAATATATACTATTATTATTTCTCAGAATTTCAAAGAAATATTACCAATTATTACTCAAAATTGATTCCATTATTTTCACAATTCACAGATTTGGTAACCATTTTTCCTTTTTTAATTACATGCACATTGAGTTTAATTTGTGGTAACAATTCAATAGATATTAGTTAATTTCTATATAACATTTTGCTACCAATTAAGCTTTATTAATTCTTTTACCAATTAATTAATAGGATTAATATTTGATGCACCGCCGGTGTATATATGCTATACACCGGCGGTGAATGTAAATGTGCCACATCATCTTAAAATAATATCAATATTGAGTAGGTCCTTTTTTGCAAAATACTTAAGATTCTATTTTATTAGGAAACTTTTTATTTCTTATTAAC
>CP025648.1:10134485-10194236 GCA_003576665.1 Ipomoea trifida
TTAATAACCTACTGATTTCCAAAAAAAAAAAAAAAAAAAAGAACATTGTACTACATACATCTAATTAAAAATTCTTTAATTTTGATTAACAAAAGTAATATAGTTTCCTATGTCTATCTAAAGTCCTAAATCATGGCTTTACTTGTGTTCTAATCCATTTAATTATATATTTCTTTAATTTACAGATTAATAATGGCTACTTTCCACGATAAAGATCATAATATAGTTGAAATTGAAGAAGATCATGGTTTTGAAATTCATACGCAATTGAGTGAAAGCAATCATGATGAACTGGTGAATAATGGTGAATTTCATATAGGTGAAATGGAACAAGATGCCAGTGAGAATGTGAAGAGTGATGTGAATAATGAGACAACAGAGTTATGCATTGGAATGGACAACAATTGCCAATTGAGACAAATAAAAAGAACTGATTTTGATGAGAACAATGAAGACATAAAGATATGTGGCTCGTTTTATGTTTCATCGTCCTAGTTTGCAAATTTGAATTTTTTACGTTATTGGATATTGTTGTGTGGAGTATTAGATTCTAACTTTTAAATAAGTTTTAAAACATAATTTGAGTATTACACAATATTTGATTAATTGTTAATTTTTTACATTATTTTTGATTTCTTGAGAAAGTGTTGGTGTGTTGTTGTAGTACAATGTTCTTTTTTTTTTTTTTTTTGAAACCAGTACGTTATTAATATTTTTTTTTAAACCAGTACAATGTTCTTTGATAGTGTTGCATCATCACACTATGCAATATAATTTCCAATAATAAATTAGAAAGTCTAGATATAACTAGTGTAGTGTTTAAGAAGAATTACGTGAATGCATGTGCTTTATATATATATATATATATATATATATATATATATATATATATATATATAAATGTTTAGGAAATTAGATAGATAATAGTTAAGTACTTAATATGTTTAGGAAAGTGATATATTTTGTTAATAAGAAATTAAATAAAAAGTTTCCTAATAAAATAGAATCTTAAGTGTTTTGCAAAAAAGGACCTACTCAATATTAATATTATTTTAAGATGATGTGGCACCTTTACATTCACCGCCGGTGTATAGCATCTATACACCGGCGGTGCATCAAATATTAATCCTAATTAATAATAAGAAAAGTTTGGACGAAAAAGTTGAAGATTGAAGATTTTACTTTTATTAATAGTATAGATTAGCCATTACGCTTTGCTATTATATTCCATTCAATTCAACAATATACTTGTGTTTTTGTTTTTGGTATGAAACAAAATTATGTATTAAATTAATCAATGTCAACTATGCACATGATGGGCATAATATAATAATGAGCTATTTAGCCTCACTTCTTCCAAATCATACATAAAAAAATTTGATCCCTCTTATTATATTGCACCTACATGAATTCTCAACATGGGCATTTCATTCCAGCTCATATCAAAGTTGTGCCGCCACCATCATCTTCAGTCGCCATCTGTTTTCTTCAAGCTAAGGATGTTAGAATAATTATCATTATTATTTTCTGTGGCTCATAAATATTTATTTAATAATAATACTAATTCTATTATTGGTCAGATAATATATGGAGCAGTTTGCTCAGATAACCATCTCACGTTGATGGAACTGTGAGATGGTTTATCAATCTCTCACGACTCTGGTCCTCTCCTCAACCTTCTATAAAAATTAAGATTCTCTCTCCATCAGAGTTCTTAGGCTAAGGGAAGGCTCAAGGTCTGGAGGGAGAAACCAAGTCTCCATTTGAAGCATCTGCAGTGAAACCATGGAGTCAGGTATACTCATTAAACGCTAATTAAAGTATATGTGAAAATCATATGTTCCTAAGGTCTGTATGCTTAAGTTTTATCTTATAGTGTGGTATCAGAGCCAGGTTGTAGGACATATGGTTTTTCTTCAATAATTAGTTATTATAGCTTCACGAATTAACTGCGTTTACGATCATGATATTTCTGCATATTATATTACTGCGTTTACGATCATGATATTACAATTTTATATTATTGCGTTTACGATCATGATATTAACTGCGTTTACGAATCTTACATGTTATTACTGCATCATCACAATTCATACTGCATCATCGTAAAGCTAAGCATAATGGATTTCTATGCAGCTTATGCATCGTCGTAAAGCTAATCATATTTGTGTAGATATTACTGCATTTTGTTTTACGATGTAATATTACTGCATGTATATATTTTGTTTTACGGCTTAATATTACTGTATGTATACTACACATACTGCGTAATATTACTGCATCAATATGCATTTTGGGTTTAGGCATTTATTACTGCATTTTGCGTAATATTACTGCATTAGTGTCAATAAATATGTATGTGTTCAATATTGATTCAATCTCTAGGATATTTGTTGTGGGTTTATTGCTGTGGTTTTTTTTTTTTTTTTTGAAAGATTGGTGTAGTTATTTTGTTGGATAACTCAGGAATTTACGCACTGCATGTGTTGCACCATGTACCATTATGGTGAGCTGAAAAGGTTTCTGCTTCTCGGAACTGATTTTTTTTAACTATAAATGAAACGAAGTTGTATTGTTTGTCCATGACCCATATGATGCACATATATGCTATATTACAACATAGGAATGAACCTACTTTATCTTTTGTTAAGGCTTTCATTTATTACCAGAAATGAATGAGCTATTATGCCATGGACCCGGCAAGGTGCACCCAGGCCAGGTCTATGTTCACAATTTTAGAATTCTATGTTCACAATATTAGAACTCTATATTTATAATTTTAGAGATGGATAATGCTTGGGATACTGTGCACATATGCTTTCCAGATGAAAAAAATAGAAGTCGTATACTATTGACTTCTCGGCTCAAAGAAGTGGCTGAATATGCTATGATACAACCCGAAAGTTGAATCAAGAGGCCCTTTTCGAGCAAGGGTAAACTCCAAGAATTAATAAGATAGCAGAGAATAAGAAAGAATAGACTTGAGAGGAATATATTGTTCATTGCCCTGAGATCATATCTCATACAGTCATACAGATATAAATACTAGAGTTTGGTAATGAAGATGCTAATTTCTAGGAATGCACGCAAATGAAAGTTAAAAGCCATAATAATGGAAATAAAAATTCAATGCGTCACATAATCCTCAAATCGCGTTGGAGGCTTTTTCATGCGTTTTGACTTGCGAGATTCAACATCTTGCATGACCATTTCTTCCTTATTCTCAAAGCCACCTTTGCCGTCACCTTTGTCAGCTGCCTTATCACTTCCCCCTGCCTCGGAAAACACCTTGTCCTCAAGGTGGTAATTTGGGAACATCTCAGTCAGCTTGCTAACAACAATCCAAGCAACATCATCTTGCGAGCTACCCAACCAATGAACCAAAGCCTGAGCTTCCAATTGGCCATTCCGGAGAACTTGACGCGTCCCACATATTGTAAATGGAGAAGTAGAGGAATCAACCGGGAATTCAATTGGCAAGGTGGAAGAAGATATCACGTCAAGCCCTTTATACGACCGTAACAAGGAGACATAGAAGACAGGATGAATACGAGACCCGGTTGGTAGCTCCAAACGATAAGCAATCGGTCCGATTCGCTCCAACACTTTGAAAGGCCCGAAATATCGCTTGGACAATTTGTGAGAAAGGCGTTTAGCAACAGAATTTTGGCGATATGGCTGCAATTTTAAGAGGACTAAATCATTAACATTAAACACAACCTCACGACGATGTTTATTCACCTTCTGAGCCATGCGGTTTTCAGCATTACGTAAAGATTCCTTCAACAAACGGAGGATGGAGTCTCGTTCGATGAGAAGGAAATCCAGAGCTTGAATATCTGTTGAGTTAAGTGCATAACGAGGAATCACTGGAGGAAGACATCCATAAAGAGCTTGAAACGGAGTTATCCCAATGCTTTCATTAAAGCTGGTGTTGTAGCAAAATTCTGCCCAACTCAAAAAATCAAACCAGGAGGTAGGTTTTTCTATGGAAAAAACGCGCAAATGTTGTTCCAGCCCTCTATTTACCACTTCCGATTGCCCATCAGTCTGGGGGTGATGAGCGGTGCTGTGCTTTAATTTTGATCCGCTAAGTTCAAAGAGTTTTCCCAGAATTTGCTCATAAACAAAGGATCCCTATCTGAAATAATAACGCTGGGAAAACCATGTAATTTGACAACAACATCAACAAATAAATGGGCGACTCGAATTGCATTGAAGTGAGCAGGAAGAGCACCAAAGTGAGCAAATTTGGTGAGCCTATCTACCACCACCATGATAGTAGAAAATCCTCGAGATGTTGGTAAGCCCACTATAAAGTCCATGGTAAGTTCATTCCATACCTGTTCTGGAATTGGCAGAGGTTGGAGGAGCCCTGCAGGTGCCTTGGTGAGATATTTTGTTTGCTGGCAGATAAGGCAAGAGGAAACATATTCATCCACGGTCTTGCGCATGTTCGACCAATAAAAAAGAGCAGCCAATTTCACTAGTGTGCGTTTGATGCCCGCATGTCCTGCCATTCTTGAGCAATGAAACTCATGGAGCAAGTCAGAAATTAAAGATGATTTCGGACTAAGATAATAACGATGCTTATAAAATAAAACTCTGTTTTACCGTTCATAATTAGCAGAAAGGCATCCGGAATCAAACTTATCGTGCAAAGCACGGAGATCGTCCAAACTATTATTTTCTTGGTGTAGTATGGCCATAAAATCTGGAATGGGAATACTAGCCATCATCAGGATTACCGGCGTCTCAGAAACTCTAGACAAGGCGTCTGCAGCAGAATTATCCTTGCCCGGTTTGTACTCAATTTGAAAATTAAAACCCAATAACTTGTGGATATATTTATGTTGCTCTGGGGTTAAGAGTGTTTGATGAAACAAGTCCTTAAGGCTCTTGTGATCTGTTCGAATGATGAAAGAAGTACCCAAAAGATATTGTCGTCGTTTGAGCATGGCTTCTGTGATTGCATGAAGTTCCCGAATATAAGCAGAAGCGGTTTGCATCCGAGGGCCAATCTTTTTGCTGAAATAGGCAAGGGGGTGACCATGCTGCATGAGGACTGCCTCGATACCAACATCCGAAGCGTCAGTTTCAAGCACAAATGGCTGGTCAAAATTTGGTAAACTCAAAATCGGGGCCTGAGACAATAAACTTTTGGGATTACAAAAAGCTAGTTCAGCCTCATTAGACTAGGAAAAATTATCCTTGCGTAATAAATCAGTAAGAGCCACCGCAATAGTAGCATACCCCTTGATAAATCGCCGATAATATCCTGCTAACCCCAAGAACCCCCGTAGTTGACGCAAAGTCTTTAGGGTCGGCCATGAAGTGATGGCAACAATTTTGTTGGGATCGACTTGGACTCCTCCTTCAGTGATAATATGCCTAAGATATTCGACTGAGTGTTGGCAAAAACTACATTTTGTTAATTTCAAATAAAATTCATGGTGGAGTAAGATGGATAAAACATGTCGTAGGTGTCCAAGGTGTTCGCCGAGCGTCTTGCTGTAGAACAAGATGTCGTCAAAAAATACAGTAACGAACCTACGCAAGAATGGTGCTAGGATAGTGTTCATAGCCGCCTGAAAAGTGGACGGTGCGTTAGTCAAACCAAAAGACATGACTAAGAACTCGTAGTGTCCCTCGTGAGTTCTAAAAGCCGTCTTGTAAATATCACGCGCTTGGACACGGATTTGGTGATATCCTGCACGTAAATCCAATTTGGTAAAAACCGTAGCTCTACCCAACTCATCAAATAGTTCATCAGTTGTAGGAATGGGGAAATTGTACCGAACAGTCACTGCATTCAATGCTCGGTAGTCAACACAGAATCTATACGTGCTATCTTTCTTTCTAACTAACAAGACATGTGAGGAAAATAGACTCCGATTGGGCGAATAATACCCTGGTCCAACATTTCTTGGACTAACTTTTCCATTTCATTCTTTTGACAATGTGGGTATCGCTAAGGGCGAACATTGACGGGGTTAGTTTCGGGTAAGAGGTGGATTTGATGGTCAAATTGGCGCTTAGGAGGTAAGGTTGTGGGCGGAATAAACAAAAGGGAGAATTCTTGTAGGAGATTTTGAAAAGGATCAGGAAGGTTAGTGGGTATGGTTAAAGTAGGTGGATTTTCTGGAATTGTGGGAAGGGTATTATTTTCTGGAGTAAGCTGGTAGAGAGCAAATACACAATCCACCTTTTTTGAGTCAACCAAGGCTTCTAACCGGGAAAAAGAAATTGGTTGGGGTTCAAATGACATCTCGCCTTTTAATGTGACCATGTTGTTATTGTATTTGAACTTCATGATCAACTTTGCATAGTCATGTGCCACTGTTCCTAGACTCTGTAGCCAAATTATTCCCAAAACCACGTCAGGACCAGCAATAAGGAGAACATGCAGATCAATCTGAAATGTAGTTCCCTGCAAAACAATTATAACATTTGGGCAATAATGGCTGCATAGAAGGGTATCACCATTGCCAATATAAACCTGAAATGGCTTAACAGGTTGAATGGGTAGTTGAAGCATTTCAACGGTGGATGGTTTAATGAAGTTATGGGTGCTTCCACTATCAATCAACACCAAGCATTTTTGTCTGCTGATATCTCCCCATAGTCGCAAAGAGCGTGGGTTACCTTGGCCAGCCAATGTGTTCAATGCCGAGATATCACCTGTAATTTCCTCATCTGCATGCGATTCCTCAAGAATGGTGTCAGGCTCCCCGAGATCATTTCCATCCTCACCGCTGTCATCTGCCGCAATCAGTAAATGCAAGCTTCTCCTACACCGATGGCCATGAGAATATTTCTGATCGTAGTAAAAGCAAAGGCCCTTTTCTCTCCGAGCCTGGACCACGGCTGCACTCATTCGGCGTATCGGAACAGTAGAGGTTGCAACACCTTTGCTAGATGGAGGAGGAGTTGGTAGAAGCCCTTTAGATGAAGGGAATTGAGTTACAAGCACCTCATGCGGTAACGTGTGGCCATCGTTACCCGCCCGACTATCACGTACAGGGAAGGTGGTTTTGTAACTCCAACCTCTGTTAGTCGCGCGGCTATCACGTACGATCTCCTCATGCCTCACTTCGAATGCTTTCGTTAACTTGAAGGCTTCCAAGAGAGATTGGGGTTTAGCAATTAACATCTCCTGCCTCAAGTTCGGTTTCAACCCACCAACGAAAAAAGAAATTAATAAAGGTTCTTGGATTCCAGTCACCTTGTTCATGAGTTTTTCAAACTCAGTTTGGAAGTCTGCTACTGACCCTTTTTGCGTCAACTTGGCCAAGTTAGCTTGGTAATCTTCAAAATGATGTGTTCCGAATCGGTGCTGTATTTTTTCCAAGAAGTCATGCCAACCATATATTAAGTTGTTCCTTCGTGTCTAACGATACCACTCGGACGCTTCTCGTTCTAGATTGAACCCAACTATTTGGAGGCGTTGGTCCTCTCGAACTTTGTGAAAGTCAAAATACTCTTGGATGTTGAATATCCATTGGTGCAGGTATTCTCCGCTGAACTTGGGAACATCCAACTTCATAGTATGTAGACGGGGAGTTGAAGGTCCGTATGCAGCGATCTTAGTCCTTACCACCCGTGTTGATTGATTAGCTTCGTCGGGAGGTCGTCCATGATTCATGGCTGACTGGGCCGGGTGGGAGCCAGCTCCAACTACCACTTGCAATCGTGCTTCCATGGTGGCAGCCAAGAAATCAATTTGCTCACTTATTTGCCCCTGTAGCCTGGCTTCCTACGTAGCCATCTGCTCTGTAAGTTGGGTTTGGAGACTTTCAAGCATTTTTTGTAGAGTTTGGAAATCTGAATGGGTGTCTGCTTTGTTTGACATGTTGAAGCTGAGGTGTGTGAATTAGAGAGTTGTTGGTTTTTTGGGTGATTTTGCAGGTAAGGGGTGTCTTTCAATGAAAGCACCAGTGATACAACCCGAAAGTTGAATCAAGAGGCCCTTTTCGAGCAAGGGTAAATTTCAAGAATTAATAAGATAGTAGAGAGTAAGAAAGAATAGACTTGAGAGGAATATATTGTTCATTGCCCTGAGATCATATCTCATACAGATATAAATACGAGTTTGGTAATGAAGATGCTAATTTCTAGGAATGCACGTAAATGAAAGTTAAAAGCGATAATAATGGAAATAACAATTCAATGCATCACATAATTCTCAAATCGCGCTAGAGGCTTTTTCATGCGTTTTGACTTGCGAGATTCAACATCTTGCATGACCATTTCTTCCTTATTCTCATAGCCACCTTTGCCGTCACCTTTGCCAGCTGCCGTATCATGCTAGCTCAAGTAACTCTCCTATTAACATGCATTTCTTAGATGCCAATGAAAGTTGGAATCTCTAATGCAATGTGTTTGGCAAAACGGAATTTGTTTTGGTATTTGAGCAAATTGGTAGAGACATAGTGAAGAAATGTAAAAGATTACCTCTAGCTATCATTTTAGTAACTAGTCTTCTCTCAAGACTGAGGAGAAGGTGGAGAAGTGGGAGAATGTTACAAAAAAATGTAATTGATTACTATTATGAATAAATTGTAATAGTTTTGATGAGCCAAATTGTAATTTTTATTAGTCCCCTTATTTTATTTTTGAGTCTAGAATATAATCTCCAAATTCGAAGTCTAAGTCAAAGTCATACAAATTTGAGGAAAGTTAGACTTGTTCTGTTGTTCAGCATATTATTTATTAATTATAAGCTGTGAAAGTTATTAACTTATTAAAATATGAAATGAAATGTATTAGTGTAGCATTAGCTTTAGGACTCTATTTAATTGTATTTACACTAGGAGTCTTATTATGTATTATTTAGCTGCTATGTAAGTCTTTCATATGTATGTACGTGAATCTATTCAATACACAGATAACGATATCAGTTTAGGTAACACCATGGAAGCAGCTGGATCAATAAAACGGTGGTAACACGTCAGGGCGGAATGGCCAGGCGCCGCCCACGGCCTCTCTGGCCACGATGCTGCCGACCCCGACCGCGGTTCCCCTCCGGTGACGATCGACCAACAGCCTGCGCATGAGTAAACAAAGCATTCAAGAGGTCGGCGATTTGCGGGATCGTTAACGGAGCATCTTTGGTGGTAAGCGACGAAACTAAAGCCCGGTATTCTGGACGCAGACCCTTGAAAACGTGCAAATTCTGTTCATCAAGAGGAACTGGACACGTGGAAGTCTCTTTTTGAGGGTGACGCGGAGATTCGAACCCATGATCTTTTGCATGGCTTTGATACCAAATTAAAGCATGCGCTCCATCTCAATTAAAAGCCTAAGCTGATAGTTGGACTGCACATATTATATTTATGCTTACACGCCCCCTCAACGTGTGCGGTGAATTTCCCGGTGCATTCAATTGATGGTTATCGTTATTTCGTTATATTCGTCGATGATTATTCTCGTTTTGTTTGGTTTTATCCAATGAAGTTGAAAACTGATATTTATTCTATATTTGCCAATTTTCGTTCCTATGTTGAAAAATTCTTTTCCTGTTCTATTAAGGCAATTCAGTCTGATCTCGGTGGTGAATATCGTAAGTTGCATGCGGTATTCACTGCTGCTGGGATCGTTCATCGTCAGTCATGTCCTCATACTCATGAACAAAATGGTAGAGTTGAGCGTAGGCACCGTCACATCGTTGAGACGGGTCTTGCGTTATTAGCTCACAGTAGTGTTCCCCAGTGTTATTGGTCTTATGCTTTTGAATCTGCGGTTTACTTAATCAATCGTTTGCCTTCGCCTGTTTCTAAGCATGTCAGTCCTTACACTCTTCTGTTTCGTAAGTCTCCAGATTATTCTATGTTGCGTGTGTTTGGTTGTGAATGTTTTCCGTGTCTTCGACCATATAATAAACACAAAATGGATTACCGATCTGTTCCTTGTGTCTTTCTTGGTTATCCCTCCTCGTTTAGTGGGTACAGGTGTCTTGATCGGGCTTCTGGTCGTCTCTATATTGCTCGTCATGTTCGCTTTAATGAGTCTGTCTTTCCTTTTCAGAGTTCTGCTGGTGTGCTCGGTTCTACTCCTCTTGCATCATCTCGGTGCTCGGGGCTGCCATGGGCTGGTGTCTCACATTCGGTGGTTATTCCGCCTTCACATTCGGTGGTTATTCCGTCTTCGGCTGAGCCTGCCACTTCTCCTGGTGCTGGGGCTGTTGCTCAGGTTGTTCCTACTGTCCCTACGGCTCAACCTACGCCGTCTCCTGGAGCTGGTGACGGTGAGCGTGCTCGGGGGGCTCAACCGCGTCGTGCGCGTGGTCGTCGGCGTGTGGTGTTGCCGCGTTCTCATCGTATGGTGATGCGCTCCACGACTTCTGCTCAGCGCACCTCTCCTGCTGCTCTTGTTGCCTCTGTTGATGACGAGGTCCCTACCTGCTATTCGCAAGCGGTTAAGTCCTCTGCCTGGAGAACTGCGATGGACGCTGAGTTTAATGCACTTTTGTTGAATCGGACTTGGCGGCTGGTTCCCTTTGATGCTAGTATGAATGTCATCGGGTGCAAATGGGTGTTCCGCGTGAAGCGTAAGTCTGATGGTACTGTTGAGCGGTACAAGGCGCGCCTCGTTGCTAAAGGATTTAACCAGGTTGCCGGGGAGGACTATTCCGAGACATTCAGTCCTGTGGTCAAGCCTACCACTGTTCGTTTGCTGCTAGCCTTTGCTGTTTCTCAGGGTTGGTCTATGCGGCAGCTGGATGTGCACAATGCCTTTCTCAATGGCCAAGTCTCGGAGGATATCTACATGAAACAGCCACCAGGGTATGTGCATCCTACTCTCTCTAGTCATGTTTGTAAACTAGAGAAATCCTTGTATGGTCTTAAGCAAGCACCCAGGGCGTGGTTCATGCGGCTTCATGCTTATTTGCTTACAGTCGGCTTTCGTCCTTCGCAGACAGATGTTTCTCTTTTTATCTATATTTCTGGTGAACTGCGTGCCTATGTGCTTGTTTATGTTGATGACATTCTGTTGTTGGGTAGTTGTTCTAAATTGGTTGCTGAGCTAATGCGTAAATTGTCTTCTGAGTTTAAGATCCGGGATCTTGGTACTCCGCGTTTTTTTCTCGGTGTTGAGGTTGTTTACACTGGTTCGGATATTATTCTCTCTCAGCGGCAGTATATGCTTGAGGTCCTGAAAAAGGCGGGCATGGAGTCCTGCAAGCCGTTGGCTACGCCTATATCCTCTACTGTGGTTTCCGGTGATGATTCTTTGCTTGATGATCCTACATCTTACAGGCGGTTAGTTGGTTCTCTGATGTATATGCTTGTTACGCGTCCCGATCTTTCCTTTGCTGTTAATCGTCTGTGTCAATTTATGCATAGCGCTACTGAGCAGCATTTGTGTGCCTTGAAGCGGGTCTTTCGCTATGTTAAGGGCTCTCTTGATCTTGGGTTGCGGTTGTCCGCCTCGCTCACTCCTGTTGTTCATGCCTTTTCGGACTCTGACTGGGCTGGTTGTCAGATAGACAGGCGGTCTACGGCTGGGTTTGCTATCTTTTTGGGGTCCAGCCTCGTTTCTTGGGTGTCTAGGAAACAGCGCACCATTGCTCGTTCTTCTACTGAAGCTGAATATAAGGCTCTGGCTGATGTTGCAGCGGAGGTTGTCTGGGTTCAGTCTTTGCTTCGTGAGCTTGGCTTATCTCTTACTTCTACTCCTGTTCTTTGGTGTGATAATTTGGGTGCTACTTATCTGTGTGCAAATCCCGTCTTTCACGCTCGGACGAAGCACGTGGAGATCGATTATCATTTTGTGCGTGAGCGTGTGGCTTCTGGTGACCTCAAGGTAAATTTTCTTTCTACAAAGGATCAAGTGGCTGATATCTTCACTAAGCCATTGGCTGGTTCTCGTTTTGCGGAGTTACGTGTCAAGCTAGGCGTTGTTCCTTGCCCACCGTCTGCTTGAGGGGGAGTATTAGTGTAGCATTAGCTTTAGGACTCTATTTAATTGTATTTACACTAGGAGTCTTATTCTGTATTATTTAGCTGCTACGTAAGTCTTTCATATGTATGTACGTGAATCTATTCAATACACATATAAGCTTTCAATACATTCATCGAATGATGGATAAGGTAAGCGTAGCATAAGCCAAAGTTCACTGGTTTGAAACCCATGATTATGTTTTCAATTATTTGTTTTTCTCTTAATATTAAATCAATTTTTGTGTTAAAATTTTCAATTAATTTTAATAAATTTGAAAATTTCTTTTCTTATTGTTCCATCATAGTTTTTAGATAATCAATTTGTTTTAAAATCATTTCATAATTCAGTTTTTTTTCAAAGAAAATTCATTCCGAAATTTTTGTAATAAAACCTTTTAAAGTTTTTACAGTTTTTAGATGTGTTAAATATATATCATAATAAAAATAAAAAGTTTTCAGATGAAGAGGGATTTCTTCAAGTTCTTTTAATTGATTTTCAAGAGTTTTAAGAGCTAATTCATAAGCCCTAATTAAATTTTTATAAATTTTTAAAGTAGGGTGTAACACAATGAGTTTTACAAAATAATACGCTTTATTTAAAAACGTATTATTTAAAAATTTTCAGAGAAATTTATTTGAAAGAGATTTTTCCATTTAATTTTAACAAATTATTTTTTCTATCCAATTTTCAATTTCTTCTAAAATTTCTTTCTGGACTTCCTAAGTAGTCCGCATTTTTTATTTTTTATAAAATGGGGAATTTGGATAATAATTTTTTCCTTCATCAGTGTCTAACCATTTTTTAGTTTCTTTTTTTTTTTTTTGAAGATAACCATTTTTTAGTTTCTATTGTTCTAATTTTATAAAAATTTTGGTAAAATTTTAAATGTGCAACTTTTTCAAAAAAATTCATGCTGAAATTTGTGTAATAAAACTTTTGAGAGTTTTAATATTTTCAAGACAATTTATAATTTTCAAAAGTCAATTTATACATTTCAGGGTTTTGAGAAAATTCTTGCATTTCTGCTTCAAAACTTAAGAGGGATACTTCATATCCTTTAAGGATAATTTTGCAAATTCTTATGAAGGTGAATCATTTTAATTTTTCAGAATTGTAAAAGCTCTGATACCAATTTAGGGGGGGTATGCCTCTGCAGAGGTTGAAGTGTAGGAGTAGCATAAGGGATTGTAATACTTGGAAAATTAATTTGTTGAAGTGTAGGAGTAAATTAGTGAATAGTGTTGTATATATAGTAAAGGGGGTGTAAGAATTGACCATATTGATTGTGGGAATAGTGTAGTGTAAGGAAATTTAATTCGGGAAAATGATAGAGGGGAATAGTCGAAAATAGTGTGTAGGAATTGACCATATTAATAGAGGAATAGTATAGGATGATGTAAGACTTGACAAAATGAAATTAGAGAATTATTATTATGTGGAGAATTTATACGTGATAATGATAATTTATGTCAGTAAAAAAATTTAATTTAGTCTGTTTCGGCTCTGCTGTGAAATAAGAATTGAAAAAATACACGGGAGAGAACTTAGGAAGATATCGTTGTTCGGAACTCCATCCCCCAATCAAGTTGGATACATGAGCTATGAGCTCTGTCCAACGTTGTGGCACAATTTCTATTTGGTTTTGAAACTCCTGCACATGGAAGACGCGATGTTAAGCATACGCATACTGGTGGGAAACTTAGAAATTGGCAAGAAAACTGAGAGAGAATACAGATCAAAGGAAATGTTAATGGCGACCAGGACCGGGAACGATTACCACTGCCATGTAAAAACCTTAGAGAGATGCACCAAAAAAAAAAAAAAAAACCTTAGAGAGAATCTAATTCTTGAATCTCTTGAGTAGTGTGCATGGAAGGCAAGCCCAAGTTAGGGATCCTTTTTTATTTGCAGTCAATTAGTAATTCTCATTTCCTTTTTCAATTTTCCTTTTCTAATATTAATAAGTAATTTTTGTTTTCTTTTTCATTTTCAGTCAATTATGGATCTTTTTTATTTTTAGTCAATTAGTAATTTCCGTTTCTTTTTATATTTTCAATCAATTAGAGATCATTTTTTTTTATTTTCAGTCAATTAGTAATTTTCGTTTTCGTTTCCTTTTCAATTTTACTTATCTATTATTTGGGCGGGAAAGCAAGAAAGAAAGATTTTGTTTCTATTAATAGTAGAGTATAGATTGGTGTAAATAATAATTAATAAATCATTATTTTTCTTATAAAATTACGTGGAATTTTCAAGGAATATTTCCAATTATTACACACAATTGTATCCATTATTTCCACAACAATTCACTACGTAGAATCATTATTCGAAATACTATTATTATTTCGCAGAATTTCAAAGAAATATTACCAATTATTACTCAAAATTGATTTCATTATTTTCACAATTCAGTAACCATTTTTCCTTTTTAATTACATGCATATTGAGTTTAATTTGTGGTAACAATTCAATAGATATTAGTTAATTTCTATATAACATTTTGCTACCAATTAAGCTTTATTAATTTTTTTTACCAATTAATTAATATTAAGAAAAGTTTGGACGAAAGAGTTGATTGAAGATTTTACTTTTATTTTTTTGAAGAAAACACAATTGCATTAATAATCAATCAAATGAGCAATATAGGCCGGTGGAACAGACATCCACGACCCTAGGACAGACGAAGAACCTGTTGCCCATGTCAAGTCATGAGCCATTTGCTGACCTTCTGACATGGTGAACAGACACGTTCCCCATGTCATTAGCAATGCAGCGACATTGCTTAACCAACAAATTAAACCAATATACGACAAGTTCACTAAATTTGAATTATAACTAGAACATAAATTAAGACTACACTCTGCTATTATATTCCATTCAATTCAACAATATACTTGTTTTTTTTTTTTTTTTTGGTAATGAAACAAAATTATGCATTAAGTTAATCAATGTCAACTATGCACATGATGGGCATAATATAATAATGAGCTATTTAGCCTCACTTCTTCCAAATCATACATAAAAAATTTGATCCCTCTTATTATATTGCACCTACCTGAATTCTCACATGGGCATTTGATACCAACTCATATCAAATGTTCGAACAGATCTGTTTGCTGTCCAACAGCAAAATACACACCCATACAATACAAAATCCTTAGCAGCAACAAGCAAGCTAAGGAGGAAGAAGAAGAAGTACAGTGCCGCCATCATCATATTATCCTCAGCCGCCATCTGTTTTGTTGAAGGACTCAATTACCGCCATGTGGAGATAAGCTTAGCTACCTGGTTATGGTGATAGGGTGAAGAGGCACTGGGATTTCTTAATGCTGCTTTAATTTAGGTATTCTTCTTCTTCTTCTTACTGGTCTTATTTATATGAAGATCGAGCTACAAACTTCAATTAGCAAAGAATCATATACTCTTATATTATGGGGATTCAATTCTAATTATTAGAACAATTTATCAGACACATATATAATAACCTATAAAGTCGATTGATCTTCTTCCAATCCCGTTCTTTCAAAGCGAGATTGAAATTGTGAGCGGAGTATGTAGTATGTCTAATTGTGTGTCCTATATTCTTATAGCTACACACAATTTCAAAGATTCTCAAGCAAAACTCAACCCTAAATAATACAAGAGATCAAATTAGTTATAACATACTCGCAACAAGAAGTCAAGAACGTAACCTTAGCTAATTCACTACATACTCTTTTCATGCAATTGAAATCATAGAAGCATCTACTATAAGAGCAAACTTAATTTAAATCTCTAAGAAAATCTTTAGATTTGTAAAGTAAAGGCACAATGAAATTGAATGTATTGAAAACACAAGTAAAATTGAAGGAATTGAAATGTAACTAATGAAAACTTAGCTCTGATCTAATGTAGATTAAAGATACAAGCTTGAATTGAAATTGGAATAAATTGAATTGCAATATTGACTTAAACTCTTCTTCTTTTTTTTTTTTTTTTTTTTTTTTTTTTTTTTTTTTTTTTTTTTTTTTTTTTTTNTTTTTTTTTTTTTTTGTTTTGAATACTCAATATTGACTTAAACTCTAATCTAACATAATATAACTTTATACGGGAGGTGGTGGGTTCGAGCCTCAGTGGAGGCAATACTGACTCTTGTGCTTCAATAGGTTGAGAAAGTAGTTATGAACAGATACTGCATTGTAATAGAGTTAGTAGTATTAAAAAAAAAAACTCTTGGAATTAGCTTTCCAATATCATTAAAATCGCATGATTTGGATATTTCTATACTAAAATATTATCAAAATACAGAAACAACAGGCTGATCTTTATGGGCTGCCAGCATTACTACCCTTGGTCCTCACTCTACAATTCTTTTTTTTCTTCATTTCCTTTGACTTTTTGAGTCCCCAGGTCATGTAACAGTCAATAACCAGAGATCCAACCAGATTAGTTGGCATGAGTGATGGTGCATTCTTGTCCCTTAAGAAAGGTCTGAGTTATTAAATGGCAACAACTGGTGGAATTAACTCTATATTTAAATATTATAACCACCACTGATGAATTTTTGAATCATATAGAATTCCTGTCTAAATTGCATCACATCTTTGATTTCTTCTTTGTTGTGCTCTGATCAGCCACAACATAGACAACCGCAAATGGCTTATGCTGCTGTAACTTCGCTTAAAGGAACACTCCATCTACAGTACACTTCTTGCAGTCAGAACCACGCCTGCCTCTTATATATAAACGAATATCGGTCTCTCTCCATAGAAATCTTAGTTTCCTTCAAGAAAGTCTTGAGGAATCTGAGATGGCCTATGATGATGCGGTGGCGATGAAAGATCTAGAGGCAGAGATCAGAGATGTAACATTCGAAGCTGAAGATAGAATTGAGATGGAGTTGACTAACATTTATCTAGCAAAGGGTTGGACGAAGGGTCTTGCTTGCCTCCTCATCAGGCTTCATGGGATCTTCAATGAAGCTGTAAAACAGACTGATTACCTGAAGAAGAAGTTGATTAAGATTCAAAGTGAAAAACAGCTTGCAAAGGGGTCCATCACAAGATGAAAGGATGCGACAAAGAGGACTACTCCTTGGTTCAACATCATCGCAGCCTGCTGATCCAGAATGCCAGAATAATATCACTGTGAGTAAATTTTACAAAAACGCTTCTATAAAGTTTGACAGTAGAATGGTCGGGTGCAACCAGGAGTTCAAGACGATAATGGATCAGCTCACCCAACAATCAGCAAAGCAGCTACAAGTTATATCAATTGTAGGCATGGGCGGAATAGGTAAAACCACTTTAGCTCGCAAAGTCTATTAAGATTCATCAATTAGTTTTTTATTTTGACAAACGAGCATGGGTTACTATATCTCAAGAGTTTAACGAGGAACAAATGCTCCAATGCCTTATTGGTTGTGTTAATGCAACATCAAATGGCAACTTGGCAGAAAGTCTTCGTAAACACTTGAAGGATCAGAGATATTTGATAGTGATGGATGATATATGGAACACTACTGCTTGGGATAGTGTGCAAAGATGCTTTCCAGATGATAGTAATGGAAGCCGTATATTATTGACTTCTCGGCTAAGGGAGGTGGTTGAATATGTAAGTTCAAGTAACTCTACCATTAACATGCATTTCTTAGATGTCAATGAAGGTTGGAATCTCTTCTGCAATGTGTTTGGTGAAACGAAATTTCTTTTGAGAAAATTGGTAGAGACATAGTGAAGAAATGTGAAGGATTACCTATAGCTATTATTGTAGTAGCAAGTCTTCTCTCCAAGACAGAGGCTACAGTGGAGAAGTGGAATAATGTTGTAGAAAATGTGAGTAGATACGTAATTGGTGATTCTAAGGATGCATGTTCAAAAATACTATACCTCAGTTACAACCAATTACCACACCACTTAAAAGCTTGTTTTCTATATTTTGGAGTTTTTCCAGAAGACTATGAGATCCCTGTGAAGATGTTGGTTAGGTTGTGGGAGGCAGAGGGATTTTTGAGGGCAGAGGACCATCAAAATATGGAGGAAGTGGCCATAGAGTGCTTGCAAGATATTGTTGATAGGAGTCTTGTTTTTGTTAGCAAACAGAGCTACAATAAGAAAATGAAGACAATAAGAATACATGATTTATATCTTCAAAAAAAGAATACATGATTTATTGCGTGATTTGTGCTTGAGAGAAGCTTGACATGAAAATCTCTTAAATGTCATTGGGGATGAAAAACTTCTATTGTACGAGACGAAAATGTCTTGTAGTCGTTGGATAAGAGCAGCATCAAGGTTTGATCTACTTCCTTTGAGAAAGTGCTTTAACAAATTACATTCCTTACACATTCCCAAATGTTATTACTCTGGATAGGGCCGGTTCTGAGCACGGGCGGGCTGGGCGACCGCCCAGGGCCCATGTCAAGGGGGGGCATCCATATATATGTATAGGTATACATATATATAGTGTTATACTGTTATAAATTATAATTAGTGTTATAGGTACATTAGGAAACAAAAAATTAGTATTATAATTATATTAGAAAACAAAAAATAAGAATAGATGGGACTGGAAAATTGAATCGACACGAGATAATTATCCGTTGTAACTTCCCCATCCATTCGGTTTTATCAATCCTCACACCCTCATTCGATTCTAACTTCCCCATTCGATTCTATTCATCAATAAAAAAAATTCCCCATTCGATTATATTCTTCTTCTTCGATCAATCGTTTGTTGGCTGGTTTGGCCCAATTGTAACTTGTAAGTTTTATTGTATAATTCTATTTGTAATTTGTTCTATGATTTTATCTTTAATCTTTATTTTCTATGATTTTATCTTTAATCTTTAATCTTGAAATTGTAACTTGTAAGTTTTAATTGTTAATTCGTTATTCTATAATTCCATTAACTATTAAGACTATTATGTTCTATGATTCAGTGATTCTATAATTCTATTTGTAACTTGGCTGGTTAGGGATTTAGGGCTATAAATCTATAATCCTCTAATGAGTAATGCAAATATATATATATATATATATATATATATATATATATATTTGAATTATAATTATCCTGAGTTACTGAGTTCTGTCTAATCTATTCTATTAACAGGGATAGAAAGTGAAGGAAGAAATAACTGAAGATTGAGATTTTTAAAGATATTCAGGACTTCAGGTGCTTTTGTTCTTTTCTTATATACACTTTTTAAAATTGTTTTATAAAATGTTGCCTAAAAAACATTTATCTGGAAGTGAAAAAAGAAAAAAAAAAAAAAAAAAAAGAAAACAAGTAGAGCAGTTAATAGAATCACAAAGAGGAGCTATAAATAAATTTTTCAAAAAATCAGAATCATCTAATGAAAATTTGAAACAATCTAAAGAAAATGTAAGTGACCAAGGCCATGTTAATGAGGTTATAGCTAATTTGAGTGATGATGATAATGTAGTAAATAATGAGGGTATAGCTAATTTGAGTGATGATGATAATGTAGTAAATAATGAGGATATAGCTAATTTGAGTGATGATGATAATTTACAAAATGAATGTGATGTTGAAAATGAGTGTAATGTTGACAATACATTGACTAATGATGAACACATTATCCCTCAATTTGATATATATGATCCTAGGAATTGGGCTAATCTTGATAGTAAATCAAGGGACATTTTAATTGAAAAATGACCTATAAGGGAATTAAATCTTATATTTCCTTTAGATAATAGCTCTAGGCATTTTTCATATGCTCATTATACTAGAAAGTTGAGTAATGGAGAGACTAGGGATCGAAAATGGTTGGTTTACTCAAAGCATGTTGATAAAATATATTGTTTTTGTTGTAAGTTGTTCAATTCTAATAACACTAAAAATACTTTAGCAAATGATGGATTTAGAGATTGGAAACATCTTAGCGAGAGACTTAATGAACATGAGAATAGTGTTGAACATATGACTAATATGACTAGTTGGGACGTCTACTTTCACACTTCAAACTACTTAGAGTAGTAGACATAGAATGTGCATTTCTCTATGAACATGGGGTACTAAATAGGCTTGCAAATCTTATTCATTTGAGATACTTAGCTTTGAGGAATTTTACAAATGGATACAGAGTTGGATATTTTGATTTTGAGCTCTTTGTGTATTGGAATATACAAAGCTTTATTGTTTTTGGAGGTCGTGAATTTACATTGAATTTCTCTAACGCATCTAGATTTTGTAAAATGCCATGTTAAGGAATATTTGCATTGAACGGATTGTTTCATTAGGAACTTTTTCAGTTGTTTATAGAAACTTAGAGAGTATATCTTGGTTGGATTCTAAGCTCTGTACAAGGGATCTATTTACAAGGATTCCAAATTTAAAAAATTTGGGGATTGATGATGGATTTGATGAAAACAATATAGATTGCTTTTATAATTGTGTGCACTTGGAGCAGCTTGAGAAACTAAGCATCAAAAGGTCCTACACATCCATATTCCATGTTACGGCACCCTGTGGGCAAGTTTTGTACCAAATCTTAAGAAGCTCAAATTCTACAAGACTCAGTTGTCATGGAGTGATTTGACGTTTATTGGTATGTTGCTGAATCTAGAGGTTCTAAAACTGAAAAATGCTATTGCTAGGGATGCCAGAATGTGGGAGGCATCCGAGGAAGGGTTCTGCAAATTGAAAAGATTGGTAATTTAAGATACATATTTGGAACGTTGGAATGCTGAGGGTGACAATTTCCCTGTGCTAGAATGTTTAGAGTTACATAATTGCCATTGTCTGCAAGAGATTCCTAGTGGTTTTGCGGATATCATCACATTGGCACTGATTTGGTTAAAAAGTTGTTGGGATTCCGTTCTGACTTCGGCAAAGTTGATTCAAGAAGAGCAATACAACAACTATGGAAATGCCCTCCATGTTCGTTCAGAACATATTTGGTCTCTTTGTATCCCTCAACTCTAATATATTATAATGTGTGACCATTTAACATGCACTTACTTCATGCATGCTACTTGAATTCTTCATGGCCATCATATCTCATCTGTTTCCTCTCACTTCTATCTCATATTTCTTTACCTATCTAACTGTTGTGTTCACCTTTTTATTCATATTTACTTAATTTATAAATTGCAGGGGAGATGAGATGAGGAGGAGGAAGAGGGTGATCGATGAATGAATTTGGATTTGTTTATTGTGGATTAGGCAGGTAGGTATTTGAATTGGCAGAATACTCTGTTGCAAAGCATACTATTGGATATTTTGGTAAACTGCATGGTTTCTGCTTCTCAGGCATATAAAATTTGAAAAATGTCACTGTTAAGGAATTTTTATGTTGAGGGAATTCTTTTTTCATTAGAAACTTAGGAGGTTCGTTGTTCATAGACACTTAATTAGAGACTATATATTGGTTGGATCCTAAGTGTTGTACGAGATCTCTTTACAAAAATTTTGAATTTTAAAAACTGGGAATTCAAGATGGACTCTTTTCTGAAAATTCAGTTTACTTTAATAATTTTGTGCAGCAGGGGCAGCTTGAGAAGCTAATCATCAAAGATCTGCATCTTGAACGTATTCCGGGTAACGGCATCTCATGGATAACTATAGTTTTCTTCCAAATCTTAAGAAGGTCAACTTCATTGATACATATCGTTTGCCATGGAGGAGTGATAATGTGATATGAGGAGGTGCTTCTGCAGCTGAATCCCAGATCTCCAAAGATCAAGTTCAGAGGCACAAATGAGAGGTGTTGGTTGTTTTGGTGATCTGAAATGATTTGTGTTTCTGGGTTGAAGTTGCTGATTGGAGTTTTAGCTTGGAATATAATGAATCTGCTAGTGGTTTTGTACTTGCTGTGGGCTTGTTGTTGTGATACTCTGTTACATGATATACTATATCTAATCTATAATTTTATAAAGAATCCATTTATGAAATAGTGTAATTATTAAATATTTATTGCAACTCAAAACAAGTTGATTGTGTTGGTTTTTGTTAATAAATTTAAAAAATACAATAATGCTACATTTTTCTACTAATTTTACTTTTTAATCTATGTGCATCTTTGAAATATTCTTTTACTTTTAAAATTAAAATTTACTCTCATATTATTGTGAAGAAACATTCATGAATTTGATGATTCAAAATGTTTGGTACAACAAGATATATATATACAAGTAACCTAAACTATAAAGACATGACTCATTTTGTAGGACATGACTCTTTTATTTTAACACTTTCCGTCAAGTTGAGCATTTAGTATAGGTTATATGCTTTAAGATTGTTACAAATATAATTTATCCTAAGACTATCTCCCTTATAGTAATCAACCCTGAAGTAATCTTTTCCCTAATGAAGTGACAGCCACACCTTTGTTCTCCTTCTTTACACATTGCAAAGTTCTCCTTTGCTCCTTTCCTTTTCGCTACACAGTGCAAAGTTCTCAGGAGGATTAGAGTCTTTTATCTCCAAGGCTTCTCAAAAACTTCAACCATCTTGCCATAGAAGTCTATCTTAGAAGAATGTTTATCAATTAATCTCCCATTGGATCTTGGTAGACTATTTTCCAAAATTAATTTGGTTATACTTGCACGCCTGATTGATCCAGAACTGTTCCTTCTTGATAGTTGATGTCGTAACATGCTAAAATTACAAATAAAATTATGGGGCCTAACAAATTACATTTTGACTCATCAGAATTTAATTATAAAAATATTCCCATCATTAACATGTCTTTCTTAGATGACAATGAAAGTTGGAATCTCTACTGCAATGTGTTTGGTAAAACAGAATTTGTTTTGGTGTTTGAGCAAATTGGTAGAGACATAGTGAAGAGATGTAAGGGATTACCTCTAGCTATTACTTTACTAGCTAGTCTTCTCTCCAAGACAGAGGAGAAAATGGAAAAGTGGAAAAATGTTGCACAAAGTGTAATGGGTGATTCTAATGAAGCATGTTCAAGTGTACTATCTTTGAGTTACAACCAATTACCACACTCCTCTAAAGCTTGCTTTCTGTATTTTGGAGTTTTTCCAGAAGATTATGAAATCCCTGTAAAGAAGTTAATTAAGTTGTGGGCAGCAGAGGGATTTTTCGGGGTAGTGAACAACCAGAATCTGGAGGAAGTGGCCATGGAATGCTTGCAAGACCTTGTTGATAGAAGTCTTGTTCTAGTTGGTAAACAGAGTTACAATGGCAAAATTAAGACAATTATGATGCACGATCTCTTGCGAGACTTGTGCTTGAGAGAAGCTCGACGTAAAAATCTCTTCATTGTCATTGGAAATGATTATGATGATGTTGTTGAGAGGGAATTACAACACTTGTTTCCTGAAGCTTGTCCTTGGATAAGTATTAGACCAAGATGTTTCAATATTCAATTCAGATGTATGCGCTATGACAAATTCCATTCCTTACACTCTTTTGATTATTATAGTGGTTTCAACATTCAGGTGCTTTGTCACTTCAAACTATTAAGAGTAGTAGATATGATGTAAGACTTTTCCCAATATAATATACATTATATATTGTGGGCTTTAATAATGTGGTGCAAGTGGATTAGGCTCATTAAGCTATATGTTGGATTGGACGGTTTAGTCCAATCCATCATTATGCCTATATAAGCCTGCAGTGATGGAATGCAGGACATACAATCATATAGTGACTACAGACATGGTACTCATACTCCTCAAAAATACCAAGTACACCATCTGCGGTTCTGAGTCAAGTATGAGCCAAAGATGGTTGACGGCCTACCGTTCAAAAGGTGTTCCGCTTCCGCTACTATGAACAGTCCAGGCTATGCGATTAAAAGCTACGGCTAGAGGTTAGTACGATCCTATTTATTGCATATTATGGTATTATGTAATAAATTTAGACTTACAGTTGGTATCAGTGTCAAATAATCTCTATATTGTTTTGGATACAAATATTATTTTGAAAAATTAATATTAATTTCGTGTACATAGAGTTTTAGTACATGGTTTATTTTTTTCGAAATTTAGCATTGTATTGTTACCTATTGCCTGAAATTTTTTTTTCTTCGGATTTAATTAAAAAAATAAAATCTGGCATAACTAACTGGATTGTTTTCGCCGGTGATCTGAGCGGTGACTACGAGCCTTCTTTGACGGTAGCCACGACGGCAAGCTATGGGTATCACCGTCGCACAGCGTACATGGATGACGGCATATGATGGACGCGATCGGCGGAGCAGCGAGATGCGGAGGAGATGGGCTGGTTTGCATCTTCGCGTTCTCCTCTCCGTTAGGGAGTCGGCGGTCGGCAACTGGTCTTGGCTGCTCCTCACGCTGCCATGGACGACGACGGCGGAAATTGGTTGGTTCGCGACGCTGCTACGGTGGAAGGTGGTGGACGGATGCGTATTTCATTACCGCCGCTACTGCTTCGACTACTGGCATCGCGATCGGCGGCGAGCGTTGGTCCGTTTTATCCTTCCGGCGACATCAGGCTGCTGTTTCTCCTTATTCCGGTCGGCGATGCTGGTGGCTTTGGTTTTGGTTTTAATCAAAGATGAAGAAGATGGAGGAGTACGTATGGCCGTACTGGTAAATTTCTTAATCAAAAAAAGCAATTTTGATTCTTTTACCATATATTGTAAATATTTGCCTTAAAAATATATACATGCTTATAAATGCTGTGAGTTTATACATGCACAAATATGGGCAAAAAACCATCATATTTTATTCTAATATGATGTTATATATGTTGAGCTTCATCGGCGCTGGTACGTACGCTAATTTCCATTTTAATTAATTGCAATTATTATAGTTTTTTTACCATTTTATTTACCATGTTTATATTTGTCATATTTATATTATATATATTAATTTTGGTAAATGGCAGTTAATTTGTTTAAATATTTGCCATATTAATATTACCATATTTAATATTATATATATTACTTTGACAAATGGTAAATATATAGTAACATTATACATATTAAATTTAGGTAAATGGTAATTATTAAGTTTATTAATGCCTATTAATATTACCTAATTTAATATTGTGTATTGTTTGGCAAAAAAAATGGTAAATATTTGGTAATTGCTTGTTTTGGAATGTTAATGCCCTTTAGTTTTTTTTTTTCCCTTCATTATGGTATTAAATTCATAATTAAATTATTATTCAATTTTGAACAAATTAATAAGTTTTAATTTGTTTGAATTTTAATTTTAAGTTTGAATATTCGGTTTAAATTGTATTCAGTGTTACAATTTAAATATTTAATTGTGGAGTTTGAGTTCGTAATATGCATAACCTGAGCATGCTACTATATATATGTTTTTTTTTATTGTTATAATTATGCCTTTAGAAAAGCATGTTCATTAAGATTGAATTTAGAGCCTTTTAGGACTGAATTAATTGCTTATTGTGCATGCTTTAATGCCTGTTAGGTGAATTTAGTGCTTTAAGAATAGATTATGCATATTCTTACTCTTTCAGTCAATACTCCACTTCTTTTGGAGGATTTCAAAGCACATAAAGTACATAAAATTTTTCATAGTACTACCCTATTTAAAGCCTTATCCTTAGGTCAATCTACATTTATATAGATCAACCAAACGATTTTACTTCAAATATGAGAACACATGATTTAGGGAAGTTTCTTGGGGAGGAACACTAGTTTTATGGCCCTGGCTTAAAACGCCTTGCTGGCTGAAACTGCCATAGTGCCTTCAGCCATATTGCTACTAGTCCCCTTGCGACGCTACTCTGTCTAAAGAGTTGGTTTTTAATGGAGCCTTAGCACCAACCAACTTTCCTGGGAGTATACCTAAGGATTGTATATCATGTTTTGGTTTAATTTGTTTGATTAGGCTTTAAATACTCTTGCCATTGTGATTATGTTCAGTTTGGGTCAATTAAAGAGTAGCTACAGCATCTTTAATTTACTTAAATTACATATTAAGGATTAATCATATAAAGTTTAGGCAAGAAACCTTGTAGTTAACTCTGCGTTATATAACGAAATTTAGCCTACAGGCAATTTTGTTATATTTGTAGGGTTAATTAGGATGAAATACTAAACTATGATCATAATTTGCCCACAGGGATTATGTATCGGCATATAATTTGGTCATTAAGGGCGGATAAACCTTACCCAAACCGTACCCATTCTGTTTCCACCATTCAGTTTTGGTAATATTATGTAGAGTCATTGCCATTTTTGGTCCTACTGTTATTGAGGCTTGCACATTTTAGTCCACCTCATTAATTTTTGCCACATTACAGCCAGTCTTATTTAGTCCTTGCCACTTTTAGTCCACCGTTAAAATTATCGTCAAATGGTCGTCCAAAACAGGGGCATTTTCGTCTTTTCATACTTTAGTAATCTCCTTTACCCTTTGTAGTTATTTTCCTTACACATTTTCATCCAAATGGAGACCTAAATCTTTCTATGCGACGTCTCCTATTTTGGACGACTGCAAAGGGTAAAGGAGAAAGTAGAAAGGGACGACTAAAAATGTGTAAGGAAAACCACTGCAAAGGGTAAGGAAATGACCAAAGCATGAAAAGACGAAAATACCCCTGTTTTGGACGGTCATTTGACGAGAATTTTTATGGTGGACTAAACGTGGCAAGGATTAAATAAGACTGGCTACAATGTGGCAAAAATTAATGAAGTGGACTAAAATTGGCAATGCCCAATTAATAGTATGACCAAAAATGACAATGACTCTATTATGTACTTTAGTTATTCTCTCTCTCTATTATGTGTCTTAAAAATCCTCACCAAGTCTTAAGTTAACCACTTATTTGGACTAGTCACATATGGTATCTTTGCAAATATGGAAACATTAAGAAGGTGTCTTACCATAATTTGGTTGTCATTGTTAAATATTAATGGTGGTTATAATGTTGATTATTACCATCAAATATTTTAATTAATGAAACTGTTAATGTTAATATGGTATTCAGTTATAAATCTTGAATTGTTTCCAATTAAGTTTATGCGACAATGTTCCAGTCAAGAAAATATTTTGGTCATTATTATGTTCTTGGCATTTTTCGGAGTTTAAATTTTATTAAGTTTCAAAATTATATCCGAGAATGTTTCTACAGTTAGTGGTTTTAACTATTGTTTTTCCATATTTAGTCTCCTATTTAATGTGATAATATTATTATGGCTATTGCCTTTTGGATTATTTGCAATTTGCTATTAATGATAATAATATTATTAATTAGGTTATGGAGAATCAATTTAATAATTTTGGAAAAACATATTTGCTAAGGCAACAGGACTATTGCCACTAATTTCATAATTCTTTAAGTTCTTTGAATTATGATTAATATTATTGCTCATAATATTTAGTTAGGTATGATTCATGCTCTTTGGATTGTTTCATGCATTTGATCACATTAAGTGCATAATATTAAGTTTAATTATGCAATTAGGGTTTGTGAGATTTTGATTTACAAATTACAACATATTCCTTTGGTTTGATATTGTTAAAATTTGTAAATTCAGTCTATTTTTCATCAATTTGATCTTTATGCATTAAAACATTTTTCCATGGACTTAAAGTTTGAAATTCTCAAAGTACATATCCATTATGTCATTAAAATAATAATAATAATAATAATAATAATAATAATAATAATAATAATAATAATAATAATAATAATAATAATAATAATAATAATAATAATAATAAATGTTGGGTCTCTTTGGTTTGGACTCATATTAGTGTTTGGATAGTAATTATATACTTTGAAATCTCATATTAAAAATTGTGTTAAGTTATGCAATTTGTTTGGAATATATGAGTTTAATGTTTAAGTTTATGCATATTTTTCCTAAGCATAAGCATAATATTTTGTTTTAAATTATGCAATATTTTTATTATACCTTTAGCACTGCATAAATTTAGGATTGAATTATATTAGTTCCTAATTAAGTTGGACTTATGCATAAACTTTAGTTACGGTAGTGCCTGAATTTAAGCACATTTGGTCCGCTGATTTAGTTCACCCATTTAAACTTTAATCATAGGTGAACTATGCGATTTTGGTGTATACCCTCCAACTTTTAGGTTTATAACCCCAAACAGTTATACATTGAGTGCATATGAATTGAGGAGGCATATATACTAGTTTTTTGGTCATGACTTAAGAACATCTTGTGCCACTAGTCTCCTTAAAAATCATATATTTGGATTTCCCTATCACGATCTGGTATAATCTGTTTGTTAAATTTTAAATTATTCCTTGCCAATGTGGTTTGATTTTAGTTCATTAAAGAATAGCCATAGCATCTTTAATTTACTGATTTCTCTTAAGTTTGAATCACATAAAGGTTAGGCAATGAATTGATAATTGTCTAGTGATTTTATAATTTTAATTTGGTTGGGAGTAGCCACAACATCCTTTAATTAGTTAAAATTATATATTGAGCAGTTTATCTTGATCACATAAAGTTTTAGACATATCATTTGTGATTAATTGTATTTAATATGGTTGAATTTAGCCCACAGGCAATTTCATTATATTTGTATGATTAATTAGGATTAAATACTGGACTATTGGCGAGCTGTCGTAGGCTCCCAAATTAAACCTTAAAAACGTAGTAGTGAGAGTAAGGATCGTTCCCACGAGGAGTAACTAGTTTGATTTATGAGTTCAAATTAAAGAGAGAGGGTTCAGTATGAAATTAACATTCAAAATAAGTAAATGAATAAATAAATAAATAAGAATAGAAAAGATGATAATCAAGCCAAAGTTTACGAAAGAAATCAATTGAACCTTCAATACTTGGTCTAAGAAAACATTCACCACTGGATTTTAGTAACTGATCATAGATTCACGGTTAATTCATAACAATTGAACATTCATTGTGGGATTAATTCCCGATTTTCCTTAGTCATAGGTAATCAAACACAAGCGGTATCAACTACCCCTAACTACCAAATAACACAAGATAAGCACTTATATTTAATTTGATAGCAGCATTAAAATGAGAAAATTCAACGAAACTAAATAACATAAACACATGCGGTTATGTTTAATTTAGATTAATATTCTTCCTATGATTAAATTAACACTAAGCCGTGATAAAATTAATCATAGTTGCTACACAGATTAGAAAATCAATTGAACGAATCGTTAACTAATCTAACAATAAACTGTTCAAGAAATTAAACTAGTAGGCCTCCTAGCAATTAACTGGAACAGTCATATAAAATAAAAACAAATGAAAGCACAGGAGAATATCAATTACTCAAATGAATATGAATTCAACATTAAGAACTAATTCAATCTCACAGTACAGAATGATCCAGGGTTCATGTAATCTTTTGACCAAGTTTAGAGAATTAGCCTCGCAGGGCCATGAACACAGAAAAATAAAATAAAATCTTGTAAACTGGAGAAACTATCAAATTATGCACAGCTAGTCTGATTCCCAAACAATAGGAACTCACCCCTATTTATACACTAATAATCCCAACAAAAACTCTTAAATTGAGGAAAAATAATTAATCTGAAATTAATTTGAACCTCTTAAAAATAGACCCAAATGGTGAAATTTTCTTTGCCGTCCAATTCCCTACTTTCATTGTTGACCGATGCTCCTCCAAGCTTGGCCGTCAAAATCTGCGCTGAAGTTGTCGACAAAGTCTTCTCCAGTCCGTCTTTCGTACGTACGTAGCTGCGTAGGAAACAAATTACAACATTTGAATTCCTTTTAATTTTGTTTACTTAAGATCATTAGGTTATTATATACCTTGGGCTTAATTAATAAAACAAATAAGGAATTGGGCTTTGATGTTATGGACTCAAACTTCAAATAATATCAAATAAAATTAAGAAATTGGGCTAAAGGCTTGTTGAACTCAAAACTTAAATTATTAATTAGATAAAATATTTATTTAACTAATTAATTATTAAACTCTAAAATTAAATAATTATTATATAATTGTAAATAATTATTGCAAAAATATTATAAATATGTACATAAAATAAAGATATAAAATATGTCTATCAAATTCCCCCACACTAAAACGTTTGCTTGTCTCAAGCAAAAAATATTATTTGCTAAAATTAAATTAAATTCTCAAAACTCATAACACATCATGAATAACAACCTGAACCACCCTGCAATTAATAAGTTAGCACCCGAGTTCAAAATAGGGAGAGAACTAGATAAGTAAGCCCTCACAGGAATATCACTCATAACGCTCAAGTGTTTGATGGGTATAAATTTCACTAAGTTCATTCCTATAAAATTGCTCTACCATAGGCTTGCATATCTTCTCAATAACCACTACAAGAGCCATGCATGACACAAATCATAAGGGCTTTTCACAGGTTGTAATGGGGTTAGGGCCACGGTAGGGAATATTTAGGAAAGTAGCTCAAAAAGCTTTCAAACTAGAGGAGCAAATAAATACAAAGAATCCAACGCATTCAATTCCCATTCAAAAACACTCTCTTATTGACATTCAACACTACTATCATTCTCAAAAACAAATAATTCTTCCTCCAATATCACAAGAACTTTCCCATACTCCATTTATTCAATAGTAACTCAAACTCAAAACTAACTGATGATTCTTCCTCATTTTTCCATAAATTTTCAGCAACATTTTTTTCATTTTCTATCATATATTCTTCATTTTCCATTCATTTTTCAATCTTTCATATTTTTTTTTTTGGAATCATGAACTGCCTTCACTTTTTTTTTTTTTTGAACAAGAATTGACTTCATTTTCTTTATAAGACGAAAAATAATTGGCAACAAAGATACAACCCACCTCACTCTCAATCTTATTAACAAAAGCAAATGATCTCCCCACACACTTGTTCTTTACAAACCACGTAGATTACATAAGGAATTTAAAATTTGCTCCACTAGTTATTCAGCTGGGTCTAGGCATTAATTTATGGTATAAAAGGCTTGTAATGTGGTTCAAATAAAGAAAAGAAAAGGTCAAAAAGCTCAAAGTGGGTTAACAAAGGAAAAAAATCATAGGGAAAACCGATTATTTGGCTAGTGAGGCTCAAAATCAAATAATGGCCTTAATCACACTTGAATCATGCATGGTCAAATTAGCTTTAAAAGAGAATCAAGGCAAGTTCTAGAGAAACAAAATTATGGAAGAAATCACACAATAGAAGGAAAATAAGACCGAAGTGTCAGTCAATGGCTCAAAGTCTCACAGGTTTATTGCTTACTTAATCTAGCCACTACATATCAAACAAGAAATGCTAACAAACTAATCACAACTTGCCAAACTATCTATTCAATCATGTTATGAATTTCAAGAAAGTAAAATATATTATTTTTTTCAAAAATAATAATAATAATACTTAATTTGCATAAAATAGCAATAAAATATTTTTAAAAAAATTTTGACATAAACAAAAACAAATAAAACTAAATTCCCTCCCCCACACTTACTATCAACATTGTCCCCAATGTTGAATAAAATGCATAGAAGAAATAAAGGAAATTAAATAAGAATAGCGAATAAGAGAAAAAGAATGGAACAAAATCACCTTGGGTTGCCTCCCAAGCAGCGCCTTCGTTTATCGTCGTTGGCTCGACTTATTGCTTTAACAATTCTTTAAATTTCCATCGTCTTTTTGAGTACCTTTGACGATTATTGTTATTCAAAGAAATAGTACCTTCCTGCAAATTAGTACTCAAAAATGATTTATTATTTTTTCCTTCTTTATTCTCATTTGACACAATCTCATCGAATTTAACAACCTTCAAAGAATCAACAAAAATTGCAAAATTATCATCACTAGGAGATTTTATGGTATCATAAATATTAAAATTCACAAGTCTACCATTAGACTCCATAGTAAGCATACCACTATGAATATCAATTTTACTTTTTGCAGTTTTTAAGAATGGCCTTCCTAACAAAATATGAGAAATTTTATTATTATTTTCCATATCAAGAACATAAAAATCAGCAGGAAAAACCAAATTATTAACTTCAACAAGCAAATCCTCAATCACACCCCTAGGATACGTAGTAGATCCATCAGCCAATTGAATTACTACACAAGTTTTCTTCAAGGGTCCAAGATTTAAAGAAGTGTAAACAGAATATGGCATTACATTAACAGAAGCTCCTAAATCTAGCATGGCTTTTTCAAGTTTCACACCACTTATCATGCATGGAATAGTAAACATACCTGGATCTTTGCATTTTTCAAGAAGCTTGTTTTGACTAGCCAAAAAGACATTTTCTTGCACTTTCACTTCCTCAACTTTTCCTTCATTTTGTTTCTTTTTTATAGTGCATAACTCTTTTAGAAACTTTGCATAGCGAGGTACTTTTTTAATAGAATCTAAAATTGGATTATTACCCTCACATTCACGAAATGTCTCATATAAATCATTATTTGACTTTGTTTTCTTTGTTTCTCAAAGAGCTTGAGGAAATGGGGGTACTGGTTTATAATCAGAAAAAGAGGAAAACTTACCTTGAGACTTCTCGTTATTGTTGGCAATGTCCCCACACTTGTTTCATTGTCCAAATCTACATTCCTTTCTAGCGACATACCTCTCACACTTATTGCACTTACATTCTCTTTAGGATTAACAACTGTTTGAGAGGGTAAATTTCTAGAGTTTTGTGCCTCCAACCTGTTGACTGCAGTTGCCAGTTGACCCACCTGTCTTTCCAAGTTCTGAATACTAGCCCTTGTTTCTTGAATACTTGACCTTGTCTCTTGTTGGAATTGTTGTGTTTCTTGTTGGAACTGTAAAGTGTTAGTAGCAAGAGACTTAACAATATCTTCAAGATTCATACCTGAGTTAGAGCTTTGGGTCGGTTGTTGTCTTGAGGATTTAGTTGGTCAAATCACTTGTGAGAACGTATATCATTAATTCTGTTGAAGAATATTTTAATCAGTGGGAGTGATCATTTAGAAAAAGATCATTAAGATGCTCCACTAAAGATTCCACAAGTATCAATCTTGTATTTGTTCACATAAATTCATAAGTTCAAATTATTGAACATTTGATTGTGCAACATATTTGTGACAATGTTGTAACAATATTAAGGAGTTTATTAGAACAAAACATTTAACTTGTGATACACTGTTATTTAAATAAATTCTTTAGCATGTAATAGAGTCTTTAGTTTCTTCAAAATTGATCCTGAGCCATTTTGGTTTGTAAGGCTCAAAGACAATTTTGCAAGATATAAAAGTAAGACTCATAATGTTCAGTTCATTATAAAGTGGACCTTGAAGTTATTTGGGAAGTTATGGTGTATATATTTAAAATTTCACATTTATGGACTTAGAATTTTAGTTTATTGTCTAAGTTGTTGGAATGATTTTATGACTAAACTATCTTTTGGCTATTTTGATGAGTGGGAGTGACAGACGTGTCAACTCCAAGCTCTTGGTCGTTAGAGGTAGTGCTTAAGTTAAGTTATAAAACTAGTCGTGGAACATAGTTAGCATTATGCTAACAATAAGAGATCTCTACTTAAGACATAGTTAACATTAAGGATCTTAGAGATCATGAAGTGTACTCTCTTGTACAATTTGGATGATTTTCTTGTTTAAGTTGCGCATATATTTTATTTTGAGAAACATCCCTTAAGGTACCAAGAATAAACATTGGGTTTGTTCATAAAGGACTTAAGCTGGGGAATAAAAATGCATGTGATGCATAGAAGATATTACTCTGTCGAGCAGAGGACATATCGCTCTATGATTCGTGTGTTTTGTTCTTTGATGAGAGTTGTGCTAGTACTTGCACCAAGTGGGAGACTGTAAGACTTTTCCAATACAATATACATTATATATTGTGGGCCTTAATAATGTGGTGCAAGTGGATTAGACCCATTAAGCTATATGTTGGATTGGATATCTAGGTTTAGTCCAATCCATCATTATGCCTATATAAGCCTGCAATGATGGGATGCAGGACATACAATCATATAGTGCCTACAGACATGGTACTCATACTCCTCAGAAATACCAAGTACACCATCTGTGGTTCTGAGTCAAGTATGAGCCAAAGATGGTTGACGGCCTACCGTTCAAGAGGTGTTCCGCTTCCGCTACTACGAGCAGTCCAGGCTATGCGATTAAAAGTTACGGCTAGAGGTCAGTACGATCCTGTTTATTGCATATTATGGTATTATATAATAAATTTAGACTTACATATGAAACTTGCATTGCGGCATTTGGGAGATAAGGTAATATATATGGAAAATCTTGTTCATTTGAGATATTTAGCTTTGTTCATAGGTGAAGAAGTAGACCGTAAACTAAAGTTCTTTGACCATTGGAATATGCAAAGTTTTATTGTCCATGGATATTGTGTTATATTAGATTCTTCTGAGGCTTCTAGGATTTGGAAAATGCCACTGTTAAAGAATTTTTATGTTGAAACAATTCCTTTTACATTAGAAGCTTCGGAGGTTGTTCATAGAAACATAGAGACAGTATTTTGGTTGTGTCCCAAGTGTTGTAAAGAGGATCTTTTTACAAGGATTCCAAATTTAAAAAAATTGGGGATTCAAGGTGAAATGGATTTTGAAAATGAAAATTCAGATGATTTTTATAATGTTGTGCACTTGGGACAGCTTGAGAAACTAAGTATCAAAGAGTGGCATCTCGAACTTCGGGATAGGGGCATCCAATGGGCAACTAGTTTTCTACCAAATCTTAAGAAGCTCAAATTCATCGAGACTAGGTTGCCATGGAGTGATATGAAGCTTATTGGTATGTTGCCAAATCTAGAAGTTTTAAAACTGGAACATGCTTGCCAAGGCAAAGAGTGGAAGCCATCTGAGGGAGGTTTTCGTCAATTAAAAAGGTTGGTAATTGAAAGCAAGTGTCTCGAATATTGGAATGCGGTGGGTGACCATTTCCCTGTGCTCGAACATTTAGAGTTAAGTGGTTGCGATTTGTTGCGAAAGATCCCTATTAAGTTTGCTGATATCACCATACTTGCAATGATTCAGTTAAAGAAGTGTCGTTTTTCCGTTTTGGTTTCCGCATTGTGTATTCAAGATGAGCAGCGAAGGTATGGAAATGATGGCCTCTGTGTTCGTTCCAAACATACTCAGGTCTCTCCTGTCCCAAACGGCTTGTGACTGTTTCACATTTCATGCAACTTAAATTCTTCATCGGACTCCATAGCAAAACCAATCTGTAGTAAGGTGGTGTGTCCCCAATGAAAGTGGTATCAGGAGGTGCTCAGACGAGGTATCAAGAGAATGAAGCTTCAAATGGAAATAGATGCATTGTCGGTGGTTCGAGGTCAAA
Source organism: Ipomoea trifida (assembly GCA_003576665.1). NCBI lineage: Eukaryota > Viridiplantae > Streptophyta > Magnoliopsida > Solanales > Convolvulaceae > Ipomoea > Ipomoea trifida. Next base: position 10,169,661 of record CP025648.1, read on the forward strand.
TGGCAATGATGAGTCTTCATTTTATCTTGTCTTAGCTACATAAAATCACTGTTAAATTGTTTTTCACATATTTTTGTGTCTTTTGTTAAACGATCAACGAATCGTATTGTGGGTTTTGTAGTTGTTGTGGGTTTGTTTCTGTAACGAATTTGGCTGAATATGTAGTGTGTTGCATCCAACATAAACTATTAGTTAGGATGGTGATTGTGTATTGATGGAAGTCTGTGTCTAAAAGATTATTGGAAGCATATGTCATTAGTGTAAAGTCTTTTTGTTTTTATTGTAATTTGTTTCTTGTAAACAAATATACTTAATGTCATTTTAATAAAATTGATTAACTGTTTAACTTTTAGAGTATATTTGTCTGTGTATTTGACAAATAATTATCAAAGGGAGAGATTATAAGTGTACAAATGATACACATTTGGACCCTATTATATTGGTTTAATTAGCTGTATCAGTTTCTGGACGTAAGGCAGAAAGCTTCTAAAGGCAGTTTGAATCACAGTCAGTACGCAATCCAGTGAGCTATTTTCTTTCTAATCGAATTTTGTCTTTGGATCCATTATTTGTGAAGTGAGTTAAGTGAACGAAGCAGCTTGATTTGAGGGGATCTAAGCTGCACATTTTCAGAAGAGTTAATTACCGATTTAGTCCATCGACTATTGGGATTTCACCACTTTGGTCCTTGACAATTTTTCTTGCCCAATTAAGTCCTCGACTTTGAAAAAATTAACCAATTTGGTCCTCCGTTTATTTTACCATTTGATATCCGTTAAATCGTGACCAAATTGGTAATTTTCACTATAGTCAAGGGACCATTTCAGTCAAAATTAATTACCGAAATGGTCCCTTGACTATAGCGAAATTACCAATTTGGTCCTGATTTAACGGCTGTTTAACACCAAAATAAACGGAGGACCAAATTGGTTAATTTTTTCAAAGTCGAGGACTTAATTGAGCAAGAAAAATTGTTGAGGACCAAAGTAGTGAAATCTCAATAGTCGAGGGACCAAATCGGTAATTAACTCTTTTCAGAATTAATTGATTAGGTATTTCGACTATAAATTCAGCTCATGAGCTTGGTATTTTTGGTAAATTAATTGATTAGAAAAGTGGTACAGTAGTTCGGTCAAGTTCTCATAAATTCTCCATCAATATTTTGAGTGATTAATTAGTATTGTATGTATGTTTGAGTATGCACCGGTGTTGGTGAATGGCTTTGGCATGCACGCAGTCAGCTACGAAGATGATGAAGGCTATTGTTGGAGTATTTTTGTAAATCGTAGTGTGTATGGTTTTGTATTGCTCCTTGTAATCTTTTAGTGATCATTTAGTGGATTGGACAGACGTGATTTGTCCCGAAGACGTAAGAGTTTAGCTCTAAACTGCTTAAACAATTCTCCGGTGTCTGATTCCTTTGCTGTATAGTATTTGTTATATATTTATTTGTTTATTTGTACCTGATCCAACAACTAATCCAGATAAATAATCTTGATAAAATTAAGTAGAAACATTAGGCTTTTCTTGTGCGTTCAAGATTCATGATCCTATTTCAAATTATATTAGATAGCCACTACTCTCTGCTATTATATTCCATTCAACAATATACTTGTGTTTTTATTTTTATTTTTTTTGTAATGAAACAAAATTACGATTTAAGTTAATCAATGTCAACTATGCATATGATGGGCATAATATAATAATGAGCTATTTAGCCTCACTTCTTCCAAATCATACATAGAAAATTTGATCCCTCTATCTTATTATATTGCACCTACCTGAATTCTCAAGATGGGCATTTAATTTGATACCAACTCATATCAAATGTTCGAACAGATCTGTTTGCCGTCCAACAACAAAATCCACACCCATACAATACAATACTAAATCCTTAGCACCAACAAGCTAAGCCAAGGAGGAATCGAAGAAGAAGAAGAAGGAGGGTGAAGATTGAAGAGAGACTGGGATTTCTTAATTCTGCTTTAATTTAGGTAATCTTCTTCTTCCTGTTCTTATTTATATGAACTATGAAGAGCTACAAACTTCACTCTTATGGCGATTCAATTCTAATTGGAACAATTTATCAAACACATAATTCACAAACTCGATCTTCTTTCGATTCCTTTTTTTCAATGCTAGATTGAAATTGTGAGTATACAGTATGTCTAAATGTCTAATTGCTTGCCCTATTCTTATAGTTGCACACAATTCCAAAGATTCTCAAGAATAATTGAACCCTAAATAATACAAGAGATCAAATTATAGCATACTCCCAAGATAAAACCTTAGCTAATTCAATACATACTCTGACCAAACACTAACAAATGTAAATATTTTTTAAAAAATTAATTATTTTTTAAAAATTATTTTCCTATTTCCAAGCTCACCCTTATTCACTTGTATGTATTCATGAACCTGATCTATAATCAGTGGCGGATCCAGCATGGGGGCAGTGGGGCATCTGCCCCCACTCCCCCCACCCCCACCCCCATATAGCCCTGTATGTATATATGTATGTATAGTACATATTTAGTTATAAATATACAAAAACAAATATAAATAAAAAATTGTTTAGATGGCAGAGTTGGATGATCTTCGTTTTTGGTTGGATATGGAGTGGGTTCGAATCTAGCAGCAAGCAGTCATTCTCTTCTATCTAATTTTATATATTTTGTAGATTTTTTCATTCCTTGTTGTTTGTAGCTTCATCAAATAATAATGAGATGTGTATAATATGTTTTCTATTTAAATTATTTTATCAACTTAAATTATGTTTCATATATTGTTATTAATATTTGTATAAAGTTTTGACATGTTTTATTTTTCGTCTATATCCAACAATATTTATGACTATATTCCTTTTAAGTGTTTCATTTTTTTAGTACTACCGTTATATTACAATGCAATATATGTTCATTACTACTTTCTTAACCTATTGAAGCACAAAGAGTCAATATCGTTGAGACTCAAACACACAACCTTCCATATAAGGGAGCAACTTGATGTTATCTCTTTTATGTTTTCGCCCCCACTAGAACATTTTTCTGGATCCGCCACTGTCTATAATCCCTACTTAATTTTTCTTAAAGAGAATTTTTGAAACATTAATCTGACTAGCTGTTCCTATTTTGGATCTAGCTGGAGCTGCCTTCGATAAACACAAAATAGAGAGAGAGAGAAAAAAGAAAAAAAAAAAAAGAAAATAAAGGATACATTTGAGGTGTAAGATTCCCACTTAACATTAAACAATTTGGTCTCATGTTGTCATTATCTTCCTCAAATATTTTCCATATTCCTCGCAATTAGTGTTACAAGTTGCTGAAAGCCACATCAATTTTAATATGAAATATAATGCTGCAATTTTGCAATTAAAAATGTAATGCTTCGGTCTTGCAATTATTTCACTCGGAGCCATTATGCAATTGCCAGTTGAAAAGCTTTTTAGACTGGTGCTCTGAAGTATAACACTATTTTGATTTTGATTTCGTCTATTTATTAACAGACATAAAGATTCATTTTATTTAAACTCATTATGATTACTAAATATTTGATTCCTATTATTATTACGATTTCAATGTTTAAAACAAACATACCCTTAGTGTAGTGTGCTTAAAATTGTTAGAAGCTTCCCTCTGTGATGGACAAAAAACATCACTTTAGTCAAAACTGAGTGGTCAAAGATTGACATGCGTATAATTTATGGACGGAGTCTGTACGAGCATCCTTATCAATAGAGTTATTTCACAGTATTTTAGGAGTTATTGGAAGTGTGATTAGGAAAGAGAAAATGGGATGATAGAAAAAAATAATTAAAATAAATATAATTTTAATAAATAAATAAATAAATAAAGTAGTGTGACCAATCATTAAATTTCTTTTCTCTTGGAAACCTAAATAACCCCATCTTTACAGAAGCACCCCAATCCTCTCTCTCTTATCTTCTCTCTCCTCCATGTGGCTTTCATTCCCTAAAATACTGTGAAATAACCACTGATGTGGTTGCTCTTATGGTATAACTCAATAACCAAAAATATAATTTTTCCTACATATAATTATAATCAAATATTATGACCACCAAAGTCCAAACTAATATCTAAATCAAAAGAGTTAAATTATTTGTAATGTTAATTACAGGGAAAAAAAGTGCAATTTTAGTCCCTCGATTGTTCTTTACTAGCGATTTTAGTCCCAATTTTTGAACGTTGTAATATACAAGTATACAACAATAACTCCTAGGGGGCGTTTGGTTCACGGAATCTTGGATTACCCCAGGTAATAGGATTACCTCCAGGAAGGTAATGTGAGATTTCGGGAATGTAAGATTACCTGATGTGTTTGGTTTGGATTGTGGAATATAATATTACTTTGTTTGGTTAAGGGTTATATTTTAGGTTATATGGGACAATTTACTATAATGTCCTTTTAATATATATATATATATATATATATATATATATATATATATATATATATATTTATTTATTTATTTATTTGTGTGCCTTTATTGTGTGTATTTTTATTTATTTATATGTATGAATGTATTGATGCTTAATATTAAAATAATAAATATATAAATATACACACATGTATATTTGATTATATAAACATATATTTATTTTATATATGTTATTGTGTTAGTATTATTATTATTATTATTATTATTATTATTATTATTATATAAGGATTAGTTAACAAGGGCAAAATTGGAATAACCAAGGTAATCTTAGATTACCTAAAAAAACGGGGGTAATCACATTACCTTGAAACATTACCGCCACGTCAGCTTTGAGGTAATATAACATTACCAGGTAATCTCATAACTTGAAACAAACAAGGTAATATAACATTACCAGACTCAGATTACCTAGGTAATCTGAGATTACCCGAACCAAATATTATGACCACCAAAGTCCAAACTAATATCTAAATCAAAAGAGTTAAATTATTTGTAATGTTAATTACAGGGAAAAAAAGTGCAATTTTAGTCCCTCGATTGTTCTTTACTAGCGATTTTAGTCCCAATTTTTGAACGTTGTAATATACAAGTATACAACAATAACTCCTAGAGTAACAAAACTATTAAACTCTATTAAAATTTAACTTAATATATGTATATTTTAAAATGTTATTATTTTTGTTCTTTATACCAATGTCAGTTTTAACATTTCATAAGCAAAATAGAGATTTAATAATTTTCTTGCCTAAATTTTTTCTTTTCAATTGTGCCACATTATTCCTATTTTCCCTACACGATCCTGTTAAATAATGTTTTTTATTTTACAAATGAAATATTGAGACTAAACAAGATTAAAATTAAAGAAGAAACATTAAAAAGTACTAAAATACTCATACAAAATATAATTTTAATGGAATTTAATTGGTTTGTTGCTCTAGGGTTCAAATTGCAACTTTTTTAAAGAGTTAGGTTGTATATATTGCTACAACAAAAGTTAGGGACTAATAAAATCACTAGCAAGGAAAAATTAAGGGACTAAAATTACATTTTTTTCCCTTAATTAAAAAAATTGGACATAATTGTTATAGGATACCAATATTTGATATTAAATAATCAAAAGTTCAAAACTTAAATTTTTGGCTATAATTGTGAGGTTTTGACTTTAGCGTTGACAGGAGAATTCTTGTCTAAATTGTATCACATACATCCTTCATTTCTTCTTACTACAGCTCTTATCATCTTACCACACAGAGAGACGCAAATGGCTTATGCTGCTGTAACTTCGCTTAAAGAAACACTCCATCTACATTTGTTGCAATCACAATCACGCTTGCCTCTTCTAATATATAAACGAAAGATGGTCTCTCTCCATAGAAATCTTAGTTTCCTCCAAGACGTTCTTGAGAAATCTGAGATCGCCTATGGCTATGATAATTCGGCGATGAAAGATTTAGAGCCTTAGAGGCTCTGATCAGAGATGTAGCTTTCAAAGTTGAAGAAATGATTGAGATGGAGTTGACTACCATTTATCTGCTAGCTTAGCAGCAAAGGGTTGGAAGAAGCGTGTTGCTTGCCTCCTCAGGCTTCGTGGAATCTTCATTGAAGCTGTAAAATTTACTGATTACCTCAAGAAGAAGTTGATTAAGATTAAAAGTGAAAAGCAGCTTGCAAAGGGTCCATCACAAAGAGGACTACTCCATGGTTCAACACAGGGCCGGTCCTATGGTTTTAGAGGCCCTGGGCAAGTAAAAAATGAGAGGCCCTATATTCTATAACTGATCAATTCGTTTTTTTTTTTTTTTTTTCATTTCTAAATAAATGTTTTCTAGACAATATTGTATAAAATAATTATTATTAAATTGATCCTTAAAAAATAAAATAAAAGCACCTATATTATGAGCACTTAGAGATAATAGATTCTTATTATGCCTAACTTATATATCTGGTCAACAGGTGCATTCAAACATTTCATAAATAAATAATAAATCAATTTAAAAAGAACTTGCATAAAATAAATAAAATAAAATAAAGAGTAAATTGCCATTTTGGTCCAATGACTATTATAGTAGTGTTGATTGCTATCCACGACTTTCAAAAATATTAATTACGTACCATGACTATGCATTTTTTCTTAATTTTGGTCCAGCCGGCCAAATTGCCGGCCAAAACTGGCCGGAAAAAATTAAACCAACATTTATCATGAATTGGGAGGGGTATTAAAGTCTTTTCCTATTGTAATTTTTTGGTCTTTGACTGGTGTTCCTAAAAGTCACCGAGTGAGGAGTGATTATGCTTGGGTGTGATGAAATCAGAGTGATTTCACCTCTGATCTGCTTCACCTACCTAGCTGTGAACTCATGTATGTGGAATACATAATTCACAAAGAAAGAAATTAAGGTTCCTGTAATTTTTTGCAGGCGGCCCAAACTCTCCGCCGTCTTCCACCCCAAACCACGGCGCCACCATAAACGGACACCACCACCACGACGTTCTCCCGGCCTACGCCTCCTCCGACACCGATTCCGAAATCAAGAGCCTCCGGGCGGTGCAGGGCTTCGGGAGAATCAGCGGCGAGAGCATCGCCGTCGAGAAAGACTCCGACAACCCTTACCTCGATTTCCGGCACTCCATGCTCCAGATGATCCTGGAGAAGAACATCTACTCCAAAGACGACCTCAAGGAGCTCCTCAACTGCTTTCTCCAGCTCAATTCGCCGTACTACCATGGCGTCATCGTCCGCCCTTCACGGGATCTGGAACGGCATCTTCTCCTTCAAGCCTCCGGTGACTTTTAGGAACAGTAGCCAAAGACAAAAAAAAATTACAATAGGAAAAGACTTTTTATACCCCTTCCAATTCATGATAAATGATGGTTTAATTTTTTCCGGCCAGTTTTGGCCGGCAATTTGGCCGGCTGGACCAAAATTGAGAAAAAATACATAGTCATGGTACGTAATTAACATTTTTGAAAGTCGTGGATAGCAATCAACACTACTATAATAGTCATTGGACCAAAATGGCAATTTACTCTAAAATAAATCTTTAAATAATAAACCTACTAAGTTTACAATTTACCATTTTCAAAAAAAAAAAAAAAGTTTTTTTTCAAAAAACGATTTAACATTTCAGGGGGGAAAACTACCACTTTTAAAATAACTGAGGGGAAAAAACTGCCACTTTAATAACTCAGGGGGAAAAAGTGCTATATGCACATAACTTAGGGGGAAAAAGTGTCATTTTCCCTTTAATTATTGAAGAAGTTTTGGGTGGTTGTTGGCTGAGTCACGACTCTTGGGCTTTGGGTGGCATGCGGAACTCTGTTGTCTCTTCGCTCCTCGACTCCTCGATTTCAGAAAAAAAAAAAAAACAATAAAGGCATTTTTTATATAAATATTAATCTATTAGATATTATATGGGGCTATGGGCCCCTCCAAGAGATGGGCCCTGGGCAAGGGCCCAGCTCGCCCTTGCCCAGGGCCGGGCCTGGTTCAACATCATTACAGCCTGATCTAGAACGCGAGAATGATATTACTGTGAGTAAATTTTCCAAACACGCTTCAATAAAGTTTGACAGTAGAATGGTCGGATGCATCGAGGAGTTCAAGACGATAATGGATCAGCTCACCCAACAATCAGCAAAGCAGCTACAAGTTGTATCAATTGTAGGCATGGGCGGAATAGGCAAAACCACTTTAACTCGCAAAGTCTATGAAGATCCATCAATTACTTCTCACTTTTACATGCGAGCATGGGTTACAATATCTCAAGAATATAAGCTGCTACAAATGCTTCAATGCCTTGTTAGTTGTGTTAGTGCATCAAGTGATAAACAAAGCAGCAATGACACAAGCCAATTAGCAGCAAGTCTGCGTAAACACTTGATGGGTCAGAGATATTTGATTGTGATGGATGATATATGGAGCACTGCTGCTTGGGATAGTGTACAAAGATGCTTTCCAGATGATAGTAATGGAAGCCGTATACTATTGACTTCTCGGCTCAGGGAGGTGGCTGAATATGCAGGTAACTCTACCATTAACATGCCTTTCTTAGATGTCAATGAAAGTTGGAATCTCTACTGCAATGTGTTTGGTCAAACTGAATTTCCTTTAGTGTTTGAGCAAATTGGTAGAGATATAGTGAAGAAATGTAATGGATTGCCTTTAGCTATTATCGTACTAGCTAGTCTTCTCTCCAAGACAAAGGCGACAGTAGAAATGTGGGATAATGTTGCAGAAAATGTGAGTAGATATGTAATTGGTGATTCTAATGATGCATGTTCCAAAATACTATATTTGAGTTACAACCAATTACCACAACACTTAAAAGCTTGCTTTCTATATTTTGGAGTTTTCCCGGAAGACTACGAGATCCATGTGAAGAAATTGCTTAGATTATGGGCGGCAGAGGAATTTTTTAGGGCAGTGGACCATCGAAATATGGAGGAAGTGGCCATGGAATGCTTGCAAGATCTTGTTGATAGAAGTCTTGTTATAGTTGGTAAACAAAACTACAATGGCAAAATCAAGACAATTTTTATGCACGATCTTTTGCGGGACCTATGCTTGAGTGAAGCTCGGCGTGAAAAACTCTTGAATGTGGTTGGAAATTGTTTTGATTATGTTGTTGAGAGGGAATTACCGCACTTGTTTCCAGAAGCTTGTCCTTGGATAAGTATTAGACCAAGATGTTTCGGTACTGAATTTAGATCTATGTGCTATGACAAATTCCATTCATTACACTCTTTTGATCATGATATATATTGGTTTCAACATTAAGCTGCTTTGTCACTTCACAGAAGTAAGCCCTCTTAAACTAAAGTTGTTTGAGCATTGGAATATGCAAAGTTTTATGGTCCATGGATGTTGTGTTATATTGGATTCTTTTGAGGCTTCTAGATTTTGGAAAATGCCACTGTTAAGGAATTTTTATGTCGAAAAATATCTTTTTACATTAGAGGTTTCGAAGGTTGTTCATAGAAATATAGAGACTATATTTTGGTTGTGTCCCGAGTGTTGTAAAGAGGATCTCTTTAGAAGGATTCCAAATTTAAAAAAATTGGGGATTCAAGGTGGAATGAATTTTGAAAATGAAAATTCAGATGATTTTTATAATTTTGTGCACTTGAGACAGCTTGAGAAACTAAGCATCAAAGGGTGGCATCTCGAACTTCGGGATAGGGACATCCAATGGGCAACTAGTTTTCTACCAAATCTTAAGAAGCTCAAATTCTTCAAGACTAGGTTGCCATGGAGTGATATGAGGCTTATTGGTATCTTGCCAAATCTAGAAGTTTTAAAAATGATACATGCTTGCCTGGGCGAAAAGTGGGAGCCATCTGAGGGAGGGTTTCGTCAATTAAAAAGGTTGGTAATTGAAGACACGTCGTGTCTAGAATATTGGAATGCTGTGGGTGACCATTTTCCAGTGCTCGAGCATTTAGAGTTAAGTGGTTGCAATTTGTTGCGAAAGATCCCTATTGAGTTTGCTTATATTACCACACTTGCATTGATTCAGTTAAAGAAGTGTTCAAATTCCGTTTTTGTTTCTGCATTGTGTATTCGAGATGAGTAGCTTCGCTATGGAAATGATGGCCTCTGTGTTCGTTCCAAACATATTCAGGTCTCTCCCGTCCCAAACGGCCTGTGACTGTTTCACATTTCATGCAACTTAAATTCTTCAACAGTGTCCACAACAAAACCAATCTGTAGTAAGGTGGTCTGTCCCCAATGAAAGTGGTATCAGGAGGTGCTCAGACGAGGTATCAACAGAAGCTTCAAATGGAAACAATTTCATTTGCCTTCTCTGTTTGAACTTTTTTAAAAGTGAAGATGTTTTGAAATTCAAAGTAGGAGTACATTACATTGCATACTTTAACAACACAAACTAACTAATTCCATGTTTCTTATTACATATCATTGCTGCCATTTAAAAAGTAAGATCAGTAAGCTTTACAATGAAGATACAACTGCAAAAAATATACTGATTCTTAAATAGTTAAAAATACCAAACATTGTGAACTTGGCTGGAATTTAATTATAAAATGAGGAAGTAGTTAACAACACATTGTAACTACTAAGAATTTAATCAAATACCTTTGCTCCATTACAAATGAACTGTGTTATATGCTTCATTATGGAGATAGAATCTTCTATTGCTGGATACTGATTTATTTCCTTTCCATCAAACACACCTACAAAAACAAATAAAACCATACTACCATACTGCACTATGTGTGTGTGTATATGTGTATATATATATATATATATATATATATATATATATATATATATATATATATATATATATATATATATATATATATATATATATTCTTTTTCAGAATGCTATTATTTTTCAAGAGAAAGTAAAAGCTTTACTAAATCTGCAGCAAATTTCTAAAGTCTGTAAATGGATTCCTTTAACCGACCTTAATCTTCAAGCAAATGTCTTCTTCCTCTTCTTCTTGGATGCTTTCCCAAATATTCTTTGAATTTGAAAGCTCATGAAATGCCGAATCAGTCTTCCCTAAAGTTTGTTCTGCTGTTGTCCAACAGAATGCTCTACATTATCACAGAGGCATACAATCCATGTGGCCATCCACGCGTGGATGTGCACATGGACGGGATATGCGGAAGGAAAATTAAAGAGGGAAATTTTTGGAAGGCTATTTAAGGAAGCTAGTTAGAAATTTCCAGGAGGTTGGATCATTTTTAGAGTTTTACATTTTTAGATTTAGGATTCTTAGAGAGGATTGTAGATAGAGAAACACATAGAGATCCAAATTGTTGAAGGATTGAAGATCAAGTGTGATCATTCTTTTCTTAGCTTGGTAATCTCTTTCTTTTGTCTTGCAATTTTAATTCTCTTAATTCTAATTTTCATTTAGTTGATGATTGGATGATTGATTTAGGTTTTCATTTGATTTTGATGATTGCTATGTTCAAGTAGTTTGGAATTGGAGATTGGATGTTCCAATCTAGCTTAATGCTTTGATGTGATTTACTTTTTCCAATTGATTCTAAGTGATGTTGATTAGGGATCTATTGTCTTATGTGGTTGATGATTTTTAAGGGTATTTGGAATAGTGATAGGTGTTTCAATGAGATTAAATCATTGTTATGAATGCTCTAAAATGCTTTAATTTTAGACTAACCCCTACTCCAAATGGCGTTCGGAACTTCATGCATAGGTCTTTCAATGAGATTAAATCTCCTAAGTCTCCAACCTGGATCTTACAAGTATCGCGTTATACGAGCATTCCAAGCGGATTACCACAAACTCCATCTCCACCGTGACCACTTTCTGTAACACCCCAATTTTCACATCTTGGATTTATTACAAAATCCCTAATGATACATTGCGGAAGCTTACATCTTATCATCAGAGAACTGGGTGTTACCGCCACGCTTAGGTATCTCTCCTATACCCAAACGTTAAGGCTAAACTTACTACATCAAACAACCACATCAACATTCAAAAGTGTACATATGGAACTAATCTTCCCAGGGTGTCTATTCTAGGATAGAGTAGTCTTCAACCTTGATTCCCATCCTATTCAGAGCTCATCGGCCACAGGGGTCCACGCTAAACTGCATCTAATAAAGGACACAATGAAGTGTAGTTAGCGCGACGGCTAAGTAAGGAAATCCATTGTCACTCAAAAGTAAACAAAGGTTTCGAAAAACATGATTCTCAGAAAACTGTACGTTTTACCCAAAAGTTGCAATCTACCTGCAACCAGAGTATCGACCAAGGAAGTATAGTAGAGTATACGAGTTGCATCAGCATATAATACTTTTCATTTCCCAAAATACTCATCATTTTAATTCAACAAAATAGAGGGTTCAACAACATACTTTACTGTTCAAAACTCGTGACATTTTATTCTGCGATCTAGTTACGGAGTAACTAGATTTGATAATTAGTAAAAACACTCAATAATACCATAACTCATTTTTCCTCTCAGCGAATAGACTTCGCTCTGCAGTATGAATTAATCATACAAAATCATCTCACTAATTCTCTCAGCGAATAGACTTCGCTCTGCAGTATGAATTAATCATACAAAGACATCTCACCATTCTCTCAGCGAATAGACTTCGCTCTGCACTATGAATTAATCATACAAAGACATCTCACCATTCTCTTAGCGAATAGACTTCGCTCTGCAGTATGAATTAATCATACAAAGACATCTCACCATTATCTCAGCGAATAGACTTCGCTCTGCACTATGAATTAATCATACAAAGACATCTCACCATTCTCTCAACGAATAGACTTCGCTCTGCAGTATGAATTAATCATACAAAGACATCTCACCATTCTCTCAGCGAATAGACTTCGCTCTGCAGTATGAATTAATCATACAAAGACATCTCACCATTCTCTCAGCGAATAGACTTCGCTCTGCACTATGAATTAATCATACAAAGACATCTCACCATTTAGTATATTATCATGACGACTCAAAATTATCATACTTGCTCAATTGTGCTTCCAAAATTCACATATTGGTTAATGATTTTCCACTGTGAAAATCCAAGTAACGAGAGTCACATTATTTCTTAAAACGCAATTTTTCCCCAAGTTAAGAAATATAATGTACAAAAATAATATTCGAGCTTTCAAAAATTGACTCGGTTGCCCGTAGACCTTCCAAACATCATAACACTCGGGATTAAAAACATCGGGGAAAAGTTTGGTCAAAAACGAGTCGAAAACGAGTCCGCGTCGCGCGGACTCGCGGCTGGCCGCACCAGCGGACGCACGGCGGACGCAGGCGTCCGAGCCGCGTCCGCTGTTTCGGCATTTCTCGCCGAAACTGGACGCCCACGGACGCGCAGCGGACGCACGTCCGTGCCTGCGTTCGGTCTCTCGGCCGAGGCGCCGAACCAATTTTCCGCAATGGGCGCGCGGTGGACGCGCGTCCACTGTCGCGTCCATCTGGTTCTGCCCACTCTGGGCCGCAAGATCGGGGTTGTAACGACCCGATCTTCCACCATTTTCACAAATATAAGCATATATGGACCTAACACAACATATACATGCATAAAATAACTATGAACATGCATATTAAAATTTACCAAAAATCAATAGTCTTTTGAGCCAACTTGTAGATCCATAAACTTAACACAAAATTTTCATATAAAATTCCTAGTCACATAATTTACTAGCATTTGATCACCTTCAAGTGACTAAGTCTACTTAAGGGATTCCTTACCTCCCAAGAAGATTTTTAAACCGTAGAAAGATGGTGATCTTCTCCTTCAAACTTTTCACCGAAGATCCTAAACAAAATCACCATAATAACCACATTTTCATGAATCCTTAACTTAAACTTAAGTTCTAGGAAGGATTCTAGCCATATTAACCGAATAAAACCGAAGTCTTACCTATTATGGAAGCACTTGTGTTGAAGAACAAGCTATGGAGTTCTTGGATCCAAGAGGAAGATGGCATTTTTCCTTCTCTTTTTCCTTCTCTAATTTTCGAAAATGGGTGTGGGAGAGAGAGAGAGGAAGACTTGGAGTGTAGGCATGGCTTAGCTTAACCCATACACTTCCCAATTAATTAATTGTTTATTACCATGTGGTAAAATAGGGTGACACTTGTCAACAATCCCATGGCATGCCTTGTAGAGCAAGACTCCTTTGCTAGTTAGGGATTAAATCAGATAAAAGTTCGGAGGAATATAACTTAATTCGGGAAAATTTTAATACCAAAATTATTCTAAAAATAATCCCGTCATCACCCACTAAAATTGGGAATTTTTCAGTATCTCTCGAAATATAGGTACGAAGGTCCGTAACAATTTCACTCTTACAGTCCGTTTAAATTTCCACTTGAACTAAACAGGAAGTTCAAGCTTCATCATATAATACTTAATAATCCATTTTCTAGGAAAATTCGAACTGCATATACATCCTTAAAATTTTTACGGTTCGTGACCGGTACGTAGATCGCAGCTTGTTAATAACTAGTCTCACTTATAAAAAAATCCTTCTGAAGTACCGAGAGATCATCTCATAAAAAAACTTTTCGAACCTTAACTTTGTCGGAAAAACCAAGGGGTTACACTTTCGGGTGGGTACCGAGCTCGACCAGTAACTTTATAGCTCCCTCCGCCTCGATGGAATCTCCCGTAAATCCGGCCAGAGGGGTCATTACTGGCCTGAGAATATCTCAGTCCAACCCTAGCTTATTGGATGTGTCAATGTAGAGTACATTGACGCTACTGTCAGTGTCCACTAGTACTCGTCGGACGACCGTAGCCGTCATTTCCATAGCTATGACCAACGCGTCTCTATGAGGCCCTTCCCTACTGCCAGGTCGTCATTTGTGAAGGTGATCGGTTCCCGACACGCTCTCTTCACTTGTTCCGCTCGTCCATAAATAGCTCCGACGTACAATTGTCGTGCCCAAGCTTTCCTCGATCCGAACGAATCACCTCCTTCGGGTCCTCCAACGATCATGTTGATTACATTTTTGCCCTTCCACTTATCCTCCTTTCCTCTAGGGTCGGCTGCTTCCCTTTATCACGGTTATCTCCCTAGATCTGATCCTGGTTCCCGCGCTGCCATGGCGGAACTTGTCGCCACTGAGTCCGACTCTCCGTTGAATGATGGCTTCTATCTCCTTTTTTAAGAAATCGCACTCCTCGGTTGAATGCATGGATGACCGATGTAACCGCAGTATTTACCAGTTCCTAAAGTCTGCCCAGCGGCTAGAGGCGTCTTAATCGGTTGCACTTCCGTGTGTGGCAGAGCCTACACTTTCTAGGTGGCCTGGGCATAGGAGCTCGGCCACTCAGTATGGAGGTTGGTATATAGCTTACCCAATCTCAGGTTCTCCATGAACAGGACCAGCAAGGTCTTATCTTCTAAATCATACACCGTCTGAACTTCTTTCTGCCACATCGCCAAGTATGACCTGAGCGATTCACCAGGGTCTTGCTTTGCTCTGGATAGATACATGAAGTTTTTTTTTCGGGCGCAGGTATGCGACATAGTTGGTAAGGAAGAGCTGGGCCAACTGTGCAAAGCTGTGAACGGAGTGCTCCAGCAACTTCATGCACCGCCTTTGTGCCGAACCGGTCAGAGTGATTAAGAAAGCTGTACACATCAGTGGGTCCTCAGCTCCATGGATCTACATTCAGGCTTGGATGTAACACCCCAATTTTCACATCTTAAATTTATTACAAAATCACTAATAATATATTGCGGAAGCTTATACATCTAACCAAAAGAAAATGGGTGTTACCGCCACGCTTAGGTATCTTTCCTATACCCAAACGCTAAGGCTAAACTTAAAACATCAAATAACAATCCAAAGTCTAACTTACTACATATGGAAATAATCAATACAACCGGGTATTTCTCAAAATGCTAAAACTTCTAGGGTGTCTATTCTAAGATAGAGTAGATCTCAACCTCAACTTCCATCCTATTTATGTTCACCTGCAAAAATCATTTTAACACAAAAACAAAGGGGTGTACATCCCAAAATTAGCATAAGCTAAGTAAGTTCCATTTCACCCCGTAAAATATAGGCTTGGGTTTTTATCATTTATCTCATAATATACTTTTTCAAAAAAATATGTGGAGATATACATTTCCAAGAATAACATATTTGTCAAGGATGATTAAATAACAAGTGGAGAGTCTTTAAGCTCTCTACATAACCACCACTAGGCATCATAAGCCAAACCAAAATCAAATTGGGGGATTCAACCCACACCAATATTCAAATTTCATAATTCATAAACCAAATTGGGGGATTCAACCCACACCAATATCAATCAATTAATTTTTCATAATGACTACAATTCCAAAGGTAAGTTGTGAGATTTCTGGCTCACACCGGCACCAATATTATTATCCTCCAATGACCAAATATGTATATATATATAATTTCCAAAATATATCATTTCTTCATAATAAATATTTTCTTCAATAAAATATATAATTTCCCAAACCATATTTTTCTCCACAATAATTCATTCCATAATAATATATCATTCTTAATACATATATGTATATAACACCAAAATTCCAAGCCAAGCATTTACTCAACACACGGGTTTGACCCGTAAAAATCAATTCTCGACAATTCGAGAATCATACACATATTATGCAATGCACTTGTGATCACATGAATATTATTATGCACATAATTTGTAAAACATATAATTTTGATATCATATATATCATATCATATATCATCAAAATATACTTATATATATTGGGGCAAAATATATAATTTTAGTGAACATGAAATCTTACCTTTGAAGACCAAAACTCTCATCAACACTTAATGGGATTCTAGCCACTTGATAAGAAACTTGAGAGGCTAGATTTTCCTTCAAATTCTTTAAACACCAATAGCTAAATCCTCTCCTTTACTTGAAGACTTTGTGAAGAGAATTTGGCTATGTATTCTTGAGCTTCAAGGAAGAAGATGAAGACTAATACTCTCTCTCTCCTCTCTTTTTTTCCTCTCTAAATTTCGGCCAAGTGGGAAAAAAAATGGGAGATCAAGCTTATATATTATCTCTTATAAGATAAGGATGAAAACATGTGGTATAGAAAGTGACACTTGTCACATTTTTGTGGTGGGTAAGGGAAAATATCTTTGGTTAGACTGTTATGGGTTAAAATAGATATAGTTACGGTAGAAAAATTAGAGAATTATAAATGGGCCAAAAAAAATTGCGCTAAAGTAATTAATTTGGAATTGGGCTAAAGTTAGGTTCAGAACATTACGAAATAATCACATTTGGGCTTAGGGATTTAAGTAGTAAAATAAAAATAATAAGTTGACCCAATGCCCATAACAAAATAGTTAGATTTATATAAAATAATAATAATAATCCCTTTTTGAAAATATTTATTAAAATAATAATGTTAGGAAAATAAGGGGTATTATATTGGAAGCTTAGTAGGTGCTCTCGAGGATCTCCTGACCCATCATACGTCAAGTTCTCGGGCAGCTTAAATTTCGCTAGGGTACGGAAAGACATGATCTCCCGGGAGAACGGTCGTGCCTGCAAAAAAGATTGAGCATCCTCCGCCCATTCACCTGCGTTTGCAGAACTCGTACCAGTCGTGCCAACGCAGCAACATCTTTTGGATTTTGGCCCGGGCCCAAGCGCGATTCGCCACTACTTTCCTGAACCGAGCGCTCTTCGAAACGCCTCTGGAACTCGTCGTATCGTCGCTCGCGCCTATTTCTAGGCTCTTCCGGGGCAACTTCCCTCTGATCCTCGCTCCTTGGTATGCCTTGGTTCAACAGCTTATCGAACACGAATTGTCACTGTCCTCGCGACCTTGGCGGAGATCGGTGCGAAGCGATCGATATCTCCTCGGCTGCTATCGAGGCGGCCCTTACTGGCTAACCCCTTGAGGGCCTTTCTCTCTCTCGGAGATGAACCTCTCACTCGTGAACATCCACCAGCCTAGTAATGATTCCCAAGATCCCTAATTGTTCCGGCCGCTCTGGCGCAATCGAAACGGGAGGCGGAGGTGCCTCCTCCAGTCAAACCCCCTTAACAGGAGGGTCCTCCACTCACCTCTGCACGCTTTGGGCTCGGGATTGCTTGAGCTGTTCTCTTAAGTCTCCATTACGGGGCTGAGATAACTGCTCTCGCAGGTCTCTACCTTGAGAAACGGTTTGTCCCACAGTACCATTAGCTTGTGTCTGAACCTGTGTTCTCCTTTGTCCCTGACCTTGACGACTCCTCGTGGTTACCATCTATGACACCCCCAACTTTTTCACGCTGAGATAGGCATAAACTTAATATAAAAGCTAGCAATCTCAGAACTAACAACATAACAAAGCGGAAGCATACTAATACTCAAACGGGTGTCATGCCACATCTAGGATAATCCAACTCTAGATGCACACGCTAAAATCTATAATACCAATCCATAAAGTAACGATAGCTGTAATAATCAAATACATAAACCATAAACTAAGGCACACATGCCCGAAAACGTCTAAAATAGGTTCACTAGTCTAAGCATAGATTGAAGCATGTCTATCACTAGCGCGCTCTCGGCTCAGACTACTCCATACCTGGAAAACAGTTTAGGAAAACATTAGCAAAGGAATGCTAAGCAATCAACCACTCACACTCGTGAGAAATACATAGTATAGTATGGTTTGTAAATAGGTTTACACACACGTATAGAATATACGCATCGACAAAACTATTCTTTATTTAAATCAGATGACTCAACAACAACAAGCTGAATGAATCACAAACCAATGACTCTTCCAAATGAAACCAATATCAAATACGAATGCATAAGACAACAAGTCTATAACAAGATACCAGCTGAATCACAAGTCCAACAGAATAACCACAAATGGAACCAACCAACACAATCTCACATCACTCTCTCAGAGTGACCCCAAAACCACAAAACAAGGATAGGATCCAAACCACAACCACCAAACCATCATACCCAACCACCACACCAAACCACCATACCAATATCACAACACAGAGGCATGAAGCCCAACCACATAGGCATATAATGCCCATTACCACAGAGGCACAAGGCCCAACCATAGAGGCATACAATGCCCATTACCATAGAGGCACAAAGCCCGACCACAGAGGCATACAATGCCTATCACCACAGAGGCACAAAGCCCGACCACAGAGGCATACAATGCTCATTACCACAGAGGCACAAAGCCCAAAGACCCCTCTCAATCCCAACTACAAGTGAAGCCATACTCAATCAACCTCTTCTCTAGAATATCAAGACTCAAGAAGCCAAAGAATTATTCAAACAACAAGGCTCAACTCAGAATAGGAACACAGCACATTCTTAGGATAATAACCAATGAATCAACAGACAATACTAAGTCAATAAGCCAAGATAAGTGACCAAAGATCATGAATAAGTACTCAACAACCAAGGTGGAATACTCAACAATACGTTCAAGACACATTCCAGAATCAAAGATGAGTCAACAGACCATAAAATAGCTACTAGAACAGAACCAGAGATGAACTGAAGGAACACTTTGGCAAAACACTACATACCGCCACAATCTCCCGCCCCCAACTGACGGAGCTCACCGGCGGATCACGCTGGTCCGCCGTCCTCTTCCGCAAGAAGGGACGGGGCCGCCCAGCGGTGTACCTCCTCCCGCCACTCTCTTCCTCCTTTACACTTGCGGACCACCTAGGAGGGACACATTATACCGCCTAAACGCACCGCAAGTACAATCCCAACACCAACTCCCAGACCAGAACAAAATACATGATAATCCAATCTAGAATATGAAATTTGTTCAGAACACACAGATTACACATCTCAGAGGTCAAATAATACATGGAATCCATAACAATAAATACCCATACTCATCACAATGAAAGGATAATGAACACAAGTCCAATAACCCACAAGATAGGTTCACAGATCAACAAAACAAGGCTAATACACCAAGAAATTCCAAAGGATTCTAAACACCAAGTAATATTCATAGATTCATGAGTGAAAGTAGGTTTTAGTGTAACATGGAAGATTACCTCTTGAAGCTTTAACAATCCATAAGCAACCATCAATCCTATGCTCATCCTAGCAACCATCACTTCTTGATCATCTATCAACCCAAAACCCACTACAAGGAGAAGGAAAAAGTTCATAAAGATAGTCAACAAAGGGGAGGAAATGCAAGAAAATATAGGATCTTACCACGATCTTTCTTGAAGAACAATAAAAGAAGGATCTTTGCTTGAAATCTCGAAGATGAAAAGAAGGCCAATCTTTGAAGGGAAAATAGATGGGAATGGCGTGAAGAAGGATAAGGGAAGAGAGAGAGAGTGTGTAATCTCTAGATAATTCTAAGTCTTGAATATATACCATAATACATATATACATACGAGTTTTATACGCGCATTGCGCGAATGAGTTAATGCCCAATGTTTATATTTAAATAAATATTTGAAAGTATATCAATACAAGATTATATAGGAGAAGTTTATACATGGGTAATTGAATGTCGATTTTTTTTTTTATTTAAATATCTAACTGAAAGTATATGAATCCAAGATAATATAGAAAATTCATTATAATTATTACTAAAATAAATGTTTGCAACCTTGTAAAATTGATAGTCTAAATATTTGGTCAAAAAATGATAGTCTAAATAAATACTACTTTTAATTTAAATTTTTCTAAGTGTTATTAATTCTCTTTTGAGTAACATTGTCATTGTCTTCATCTTTACTACTTGTTCTCTTCCTTTTTGTTAGTAGTGTGTTATTTATAATTCTGTTATTGTTGGTAGCATAGATGACAACGTCATGCAATGAGATTATGATATAGGAGCGATGGACTTTCCTTTAGGTGTTCTGCTTAGGGTTCATTTGGTTCAACCATTATTGTTGAATGAGTTATTGTGGATAAAGAAATCCCTACTTTATGAAAAAGATTAAATAAATTAATAAAAATTTGAAAATTTAAAATATTATGTATTCCAAAGATATTAAAAGGTAGTTTCTCGCTTCAATTTGCTGGGTAATGGGTTATTGGAGTACTTTCATTGTCAACAAATCACCCAAGTAGTTAATATGATTGGTTTCAAACTATTCTTTTTTATTTTTTTCATGGTATTAAAGAAATACATATGTATCATTTTTTGTGTAACTTCTAATTTATTTAATTCAATAAGAGTAAAATAGAGTGATTCCGCTTCAATTTGTTGGGTTATTTGAGTACTCTCTTTGTCAACCAATCCCCAAGTAGTTAATATAATTAGCTTCAAATTATTTTAATTTTTTTCATAGTATTAATAAAATACTTGGTAAATAAATATATAACATTATTTTGTACTATAACTTTGATATTTAATTACAAGATATTGTAAAAATAAGATAATGGACAATGTAATGAATATCAATTGATAAATTTGAATGTAAAGAATCTTTGCATGAGGGAAATAAAGACAATATAACTAATGAAATTATTTCTCTTATTTAATTTAATTTTTTGATAATGAATAATTTTTTTCAAATAAAAGTATTGTAGACACATAATTCTAAATTAAAGAAATACATATACTAATAAGAGCAATTACATTATTTACAAGAAATAAATATTATTTTCTAATAAGAGCAATTACATTATTAGTTAATATATACTAATAAGAAATAAATATATAACATTATTTTCTCTTATTTTGTACTATAACTTTGATATTTAATTACAAGAAATACATATACTAATAAGAGCAATTACATTATTAGTTAATATATACTAATAAAAAATAAATATATAACATTATTTTGTCTTATTTTATACTATAACTTTGATATTTAATTACAAGAAATACATATGTATCATTTTTTGTTGTAGCTACTAATTTATCTCTCTATATAATAAAGCCATATCGCCATGGCCAATCAGAATTTGGCATTTTCCCGCCCAGTGAAAACGTTGTTCTTTCACACGGTGAGCACTGCTGGCCAAGCCTTGCTTTAAAACCTAGGGTTTTGCGCGTGTTAATTATGTTAATTAATGAATATAAAATCCTTTCGTATTTCGATCAAACAACATTTACTTTTGCTTTTATATTTAAGGCTCGACATCGTTTGTATAACTTACGGCTCGAAACATTACATTACTCTATAAATACATTCAATTGAAAACGGTTCAGTTCATATCCGCTTGATCCTTCTTTAAAATCACCATGGCTCCAAATCTCCAATGTACATTGTTGCAAGAGGCATTTCTCCTCTGAAAACTAATTGTGCAATGAAAGTCCGGCTGGTTCGTACCTATGACATTGCAGAACGAAGAGGGAGTCAATCTATAAAATTTAGGGAGTGACTTTTTCACGTTGAAGAGGTACTTTTTGTATATCTTTTTTTTTTGAATATGTATAAGCTTTTGTTCTATATAATAAAACTGAAAAAATAGCGAATCAGGATTGATTACTCAACAAACCTTCCTGTAGATTCCAGTACCAGTATGTTGCATAGATAATGAGCAAATCTCTGTATCCCATACACATATAACCTATACAAATATCTTACACAAAACTTGAATTCAAATATCTTATACAAATGTTTTGCAATGAAATCTTTAACAAACAGGCAAAGCAGTTCTATAAAATTTAAAGCAGTGGGCTAATTGATTTCCTGTTCGAAGACCCCAGGTAACATTTTGTATTTTTTTTTAGTTTGTTTATGTCATAGAATTTTTAACCATTTTTTTCTGGGGAACTCAACTGAAGTGCACAATCTAGGACCAACATGTGGAAAAAGTGTTGCCTTTCTATAAGTATGACCTAATTCAACCGCTTATTGTTCTAATACTACTGTGCAGGGTAAAGATTGATGCGAACAATAAGTTTTTAGTTGTAGAAGTCATTTCTTAGTATACCTATGTATCTGTCTTTAGTTGCAAATACTAAATGTTGAATCAAAAGGTTGATCACAATTGTTGGCAAAAAGAAATTCCAATTCGAGTCAGAAAAGGAGTACACCAAGATTAGAAATCAAATCACAAACAAACTAGGAATAACACCAATACTGTTTTGGTTCTGATTAGTTGGCTATTTAAAGGACCTCTCACCATTACACCAGACGAATTCCCTAGCTAATATTGTGAGGCATAAGAGAGTTTGAGAGGATTCTAAATTCCCCTAGAAAGTAGTACATGTGTTTAGGTTACAATAGATTAGATAGGAGAAGATCAATCTATTGTGTAATTTCTGGTCCCAAACTATGTACTTTGAATATTAAGCTTTTAGTGGATTTAGGCAAATTCTCAAGACTGAGAAGTGCCTCGCAGAATAGGGTTTTTCCCAAACTACGTTATCAAGTCTCTTGTGTTACAACTATTGTTTTAACATCTCTGTGTGCTGCGCATTACATTTTTCAATTGGTATTAGAGCCAAACTGCTTAAGTTATTAGCAGGATCCTAATGGAGTTTCCCAGAGAAGGATTATCAAACAACAGGCCACCAGCCCTAAGTGGTACAAATTATTCTTATTGGAAAGCTAGAATGAAAATCTACATATTAGCACAAGGAGAAAGAGTATGGAGGGCTGTTGAAAACGAATGGAAACATCTCCTTGATGACAATAACAAAGCAAAAGGTCGAGCTGATTGAGCGAAGAAGAACTCAAAGAGTTCAACTATAACTCAAAAGCTATGAATGCCATCTACGGAGCCGTGAGTGAAGAAACATTCAAACTAATCGCTGCCACAAATGTAGCAAAAACAACATGGGATATATTGTGTGATCATCATGAAGGAAACCCGACAGTCAAACAATCAAAACTACAAATGGTCCAAACTCAGTTTGAAAATCTGAAGATGGAGGAAGAAGAAGATATCACACAATTTAATGGAAGAATACTAGAAATTGCTAGGGAAGCCTATAACTTAGGAGAACCCATTCCTGAAAACAGGTTAGTAAAAACGGTGTTGCGATCATTACCAGAAAGATTTATGATGAAAGTAACAGCTATTCAAGAAAGCAAAGATCTC
This sequence comes from Ipomoea trifida, assembly GCA_003576665.1. Taxonomy (NCBI): domain Eukaryota; kingdom Viridiplantae; phylum Streptophyta; class Magnoliopsida; order Solanales; family Convolvulaceae; genus Ipomoea; species Ipomoea trifida. The sequence continues at coordinate 10,193,639 of CP025648.1, forward strand.
AATACCTGCAAGTTAAGTGATCTAATGGGAAACCTTAAAACATATGAGCTTGAGATGCTGCAAAACAAAAAGCCTAATGGCAAAAGAATAGCCTTTCAATCAAAACAAGACACCAACTCAGATGAAGATACTGAAAAAATGGAATAATCCATTGCTGTGTTGACAAAAAACTTCAACAGAGTTCTCAAGAAATTTAACAAATTCAGAAATAAGAAAAAGAGTTTCTCAAATAATCAAGGGAGTCCATCATTTGCACAAAACCAATCCGTCAATCCCAAAAAGGAAGGGAATCCAAACCTAGATGGAATACAGTGCTATGAATGCAAGGGATATGGACATATTCAGTCAGAATGTCCAAATTACCTAAGAAGGAAAAACAAAACATATGTAACATCCTTGAGTGATGACTCAGATAGTGAAGAAGAAAACAACACAAATTTTGTGGCATTTTTCACAAATCATGAAGACGGTGATGAATCAAAGGAGGACATGCAAGATCTATTAAACTCCTATACACAGCTGCACGCCAAGTGGGAAGAAATCATCAAAGTAAACTTAAATCTCATGCAAGAAAATCACTTCCTTAAAAGTGAAAAGG
>CP025648.1:10196065-10238927 GCA_003576665.1 Ipomoea trifida
CTTTTTCTGTAATCTAGCTTATTTGAAATTTGGTTTTCTAATTTATTGTATTTCAATTTGAAAGTTTTTTTGTTCAGGAGATTTAAGGTCAAAGCCCAGTTTGGGGATTAATGGAACTGTCAGCAATGTAATAAAGAGATGTCTAATGGTTGAGTTCTCCTCAACACAAAGCTCAAAGAAGATCAAACTGCTTGAAGTCCATGTTTTTTGGGTCAAGACATTCATGCCCTTGAGGCATTTGAATTTGTTTTTTTGGAAAAGACATTTGAATTATGTCATGGCTGGCATGACTAATTTTATAATGCTTTTATGACATTTTCCAGCTTCTTATTGATTGTTGACATATTGTGTTAAAGCATTACTATGTTGATCTTTTATTCCATGCTTTTTATATATATGTATATATATATTTTTAAATATATATCCATGAGTATAACTTATTTCAGATCTACTCTCTAATAATTTTAACCAAGCTGTCATTACACACACAAATATTATAGCACTTAAGTTATAAACTAATGAGTACAGAGTATGGCAGTGCTCTACTCTTCCTTAAAAAAATTCATTCTAACATAGATTGCTTACCCAAAATAAATTACAACCACATCAAAGTAACATAAATTGTTCTAATACAACAAGGTGACAAATACATACTCAAGTTAATCTTTGTAAAGCAAGATTAAACCGAATCACCCACATACCTTGATCCTCCTTATATAAAGACATTTGTTGATTCTGATGGATCAGTTAATTTAAGACAAACTACTGCAGATGGCCAACCAACTTTCCTGCATCAAAATTATTTATAATACATAGATGAAGTGCTATTTGTAAAAAAATGTCGGCTATTCGAATTGCAAACATCACATGTAAAAAGTCACAGTTATAAGTTATTTAGGTAAGATAAATAATATAAAAACCTAAATCTGCAAAGTCACTCAAAATAAGAGACCGACAATAGGAATATGGTCCTACGCCTGCTTGGTCACTTCACAGTTTGACAGCATACCCTTCGATCAATCTTCTTCCTTAAAACTTGTGTAATCTTACTGAGCTTGAATGCTGCTGACAGAAAAATATAAAACTACATAGATAATATATCAGTACATAGCACCCATTATATGACACCTCTGTGAACAGAAGTCACAGAAAACACAACTAGATCTGACGAATCCAGCATAGTATAATCATATCAGTAAAACTCAGTTTTAACTTAACCAACTAACGTGTGTGAATAATGTTATATTATATGCTTTAAGTTATTATTTTATGTTATGTTATTTATTTGAATATCAGTTAGATAGTCAATACTGAACTCCTTAGGATTAGGAGAGTTTCTAGATTGCTTCAGTATAGGACTCTGTAATCCTTGTGTAACCGTTCAATCAATTGAAACTATTCTCATTTGGTATCAGACGACAGGTTCGAAACCTAGCCTACTCGTTCGTCGAACACCTTTCCCCGTTTACGTAAACAATTATGAGCAACACAAACGCCGGCGCGATTACCCCAGCCGTTGCCGCCCCTTCACCGCCGGCCACGGTTCTATCGGCGAGTCACCACTGCATCTCGATTAAACTCGACAACCGCAACTATCTCTATTGGAGGACTCAGATCATGCCGTTCCTTCGCAGCCAAAATCTCATTGGCTTTATTGATGGTTCGATGCCGTGCCCGTCGCCGACAATTGCCGTCGAGTCCGCCACCTCTGCGACGCCGCCGGTTGCCGTTCCTAATCCGGCATACCAACCGTGGGTTCAGCAAGACCAGGCCATCCTGTCGCTGATCGTATCATCTCTCACCACGGAGGTTATGTATCTTGCCGTCGACAAGGATACGTCGCAAGAAGTATGGGAATCCATCACATCGGCGTTCGCCTCCTCCTCGCGCTCGCGCTGTCTTAGTCTCCTAGGACAATTCCAGGCGCTGAAACAAGGCAACCTGCCGCCGCGCGGAGTACTTAGGCCAGGCCCAGGTTCTGGTTGAAGCCTTATCGCTTGTTGGGCGCCCCCTTTCGCCGGACGAACAGATTCTCTACGTCCTCAAGGGGCTGCAGCCGGAATATCGGGTGATGGCGAGTTCGCTGACTGCACCAGGAACGCCGGTCTCCATCGCGCAGCTGGCCGATCACCTTCGTTCGCAGGAGTTCATCCACTCGGATGATTTTGCAGTTGCGGATTCCTCTGCATCGCCGGTCAATCACTCGGCGTTCTATGCAGGCGGCGGTCGCGGCAATGGGCGTGGCCAAGCAGGTCGTCGGGGCGGCCGCAATGGCCGAGGTGGTGGTCGTAACAATGGCCGAGGTGGCCGGAATGGTGTTCCCAGGTGCCAGATATGTCGCGCGAATGGTCACAGCGCCATCAACTGCTACCGCCGGTATGATGATCGGCCTTCTGCTAATGCCCATGCGGCATTTCCCGCCGGTGATACGGTCACGGCGTCCACGGCTGAAGCGTGGTATCCCGACACTGGCGCCTCGACTCATGCGACGCTGGATGCGGCCATGATGGATCACACCGAAAACTACACTGGCAACGATGTCCTTAAAGTGGGCAACGACGCAGGTTTGGATATTTCCGGTGTTGGTAGCGCGGTTATTAAATCCCCTATTCATAAGTTTCATATGTCTAATATTCTGCATGTGCCCAAATTATCAATTCCATTACTGTCAGTTCACAGGTTCACTAACGAAAACAATGTTTTCTTTGAGTTTCATAGAGATTCTTTTTCTGTGAAGGATTGCACAACTCGGGAAACTGCTTAAGGGGTCCACTGTAGCCGGGTTGTATCAGTTACTTCTACCGCGTAGCCATAAAGCCTTTCTGTCGGCCCGTGCCTCGTGTGATGTCTGGCATCGGCGTCTTGGTCACCCACATCATCAAGTCTTACAAAGAGTTCTGAAAAACTGCCCTGTAATCTCAAATAAATCAACTATTGTTGCTGATTGTAGTTCGTGTCATCTCGGGAAATCATCCCGTTTTCCTTTAGACAGGGTTCCTAGTAGTAGTAGCAATGTATTAGACTTGATTTTTACTGATGTTTGGGGTCCTTCCCCTGTTATTTCTGCTTCCGGTCATCGGTATTTTGTACTATTCGTGGATGATTATTCACGATTCACTTGGTTTTATCCCTTACGGATGAAAACTGATATATATAAAATTTTTACTTTGTTTCGGGCAATGGTAGAACATCGATTCTCGCGTTCTATCAAGGCCATTCAGTCTGACTTAGGCGGCGAATATCGCCGCCTACACGTTCTTTTTCAATCTCTTGGTATAATACACAGGCAATCATGTGCCTACACACATGAACAAAATGGGCGGGTAGAACGTCGCAACCGACACATTGTCGAAACAGGTCTTGCGCTATTAGCCGATAGTTCCACTCCTATCAAATATTGGGATTTTGCCTTTGAAACTGCTACCCACTTAATTAATTGCCTTCCATCAGCTGCACTAAAATTTGTCAGTCCCTATCTCAAGTTGTTTAATACATCACCGCCCTACAATTTCTTCCGGGTTTTTGTCTGTAGGTGTTACCCTTATCTACGTCCTTACAATCGTCACAAAATCGAGTTTAGGTCAGCCCCGTGTGTCTTCTTAGGTTATCCAATGGACTATAGGGGATACCGCTGTTTTGACCCAAACACCGGGAAAATCTTTATCTGCCGCCATGTGCGGTTTGCTGAGCATGTTTTTCCATTTGCCATACAGGACTCTGTTCGCTCCAGTGCCGCCTCGGAGCCTATGCCGTGGGCTTCAATACCGGTTCTTGTTCAATCTCCCGCATCACTGCCTCATAGTCCTGCAACACCTCCGACGCCGCCCACGGATCCACCCTTTGTTCTGGTTTCCACCTCTGCCACTGAGTCTGATGCACGTGTTTCTGCATCATCTACTAATACCACAACGACTCGTGATGGTGGTCACGCCATGCGCACACGCCGGAAAACAAAGGGCACAGGTGAGCAGTTCTATGCGCTTCACACAACCACTGATCCAACATGTTACTCCCAAGCCATTGGCATCCACACTGGCGAGATGCTATGGATCAGGAGTTTAACGCTTTACTGCATAACAATACCTGGAAGCTCATACCACCCACTCCTGCCATGAACATCATCGGGTGTAAATGGGTTTACCGCACAAAATACAAAGCAGATGGTTCTATTGATCGCTACAAAGCTCGCCTTGTTGCAAAAGGGTTCAATCAGGTTGCCGGTGAGGACTACTTCGACACTTTTAGTCCCGTCGTCAAACCTACTACGGTTCGACTATTGCTATCACTTGCTGTGTCTCAATCTTGGGCCCTCCGACAGCTGGATGTTCACAACGCCTTTCTTAATGGGCATCTTCCGGAAACTGTGTACATGAAACAACCACCTGGGTATGAGGATCCGCTACACCCAGGGTACGTTTGTCATCTTCAGCGGTCTCTATACGGGCTAAAACAAGCTCCACGTGCCTGGTTTAAGCGTCTGCACGATTTTTTGGTCAACACTGGTTTCTCTCCTTCCAAAACAGACGTCTCTCTTTTTCACTATACTACGGGTGCCTCGAGGGTGTTTCTATTAGTCTACGTCGATGATATTATTATGACGGGAAATGACTCTGTCTTAATTGACTCATTGTTACATCAGATGGCTACTACGTTTAAGATTCGTGACCTGGGCAAGCCGAATTTTTTCCTAGGGATTGAAGTTCTATCTACCGCCGTTGGTTTATTACTTTCTCAGAAACGTTATATGCTTGATATCTTAGCCCGAGCTGGGATGACCGACTGCAAAGCACTAGCAACTCCATCCGCTGTTACTACACCGGTGACGCCTACTACTGGGTTATTTGAGAATCCGACTCAGTATCGTCGCATTGTTGGGGCCCTCCAGTATCTTACTATCACTCGCCCTGATCTCTCCTACTCTGTTAATCGGTTGTGTCAATTTATGCACACCCCTACTGATGAGCACTGGGGCCTGCTCAAACGGGTTTGTCGCTATGTAAAGGGCACGCTTGACTTCGGCCTACAGATATCTTCTTCTGCTCACAGTGGCATTCATGCATACTCTGATTCCGATTGGGCCGGCTGTCCTGTTGACAGGAAATCGACTAGTGGTTATGCCGTCTTTGTTGGAAATAATCTTGTTTCGTGGGTATCCCGCAAGCAACGAACAGTTGCTCGTTCTTCTACTGAGGCTGAGTATAAAGGTCTTGCGGATGCTGCCACGGAAGTCACTTGGCTAGTATCATTGATGAAAGAACTACGGTTGCATTCTGGGCAACCGGCTACGCTCTGGTGTGATAACCTTGGTGCCACCTATTTGGCAGCGAATCCAGTGTTTCATGCCAGGACCAAACATGTTGAAATCGACTATCATTTTGTCCGCGATAAAGTCGCTTCAGGAGATCTGGTTGTCAATTTTGTCTCTACTCAAGATCAGTTAGCAGATGTATTCACCAAACCGCTTCCTACACGTCGCTTCCAGGATCTGCGCTCCAAGCTCAATGTTGCTGTCTATCAAACTTGCGCTTGAGGGGGCATGTGAATAATGTTATATTATATGCTTTAAGTTATTATTTTATGTTATGTTATTTATTTGAATATCAGTTAGATAGTCAATACTGAACTCCTTAGGATTAGGAGAGTTTCTAGATTGCTTCAGTATAGGACTCTGTAATCCTTGTGTAACCGTTCAATCAATTGAAACTATTCTCATTACGTGAAATCATAGATAAAACACACTAAATCGCACATGCAGTACACAAATTTGATGATAACCTTAGATACAAAATTTTGTCATTTTAGCTAGAAATTTATGAACATATCAGTAGATTCTAAAGCCTCAGTGTTTAAATTTAAGAAATTGTAGCAGAGAATCGAAATTTTGTAAGATAAATTAAACCACATACAAATCTAAAACAAAGAAAAAAAATAAAGGGAAGAACTACATCACCTGCTGCGACTGTAGAGAACCTAGGATCTTATTGTAATTGCAAGTTTTTGGATGAGAGAACGAAGTCGAGCGAATGGACGAAGTCGAGCGAATGGAGAGAGAATCCGAGAGACCGACATTGTTCGAGAGAAAAATGGAGACAAAGAGCGTTTGTGCAAGAGAAACAAGAGCTAGAACGGGAATTGGGGAAATGGGTTTGGACAGATTAGGATATTCTAAAACATCTATGTTTATTTTTATTTTTCATTTTATTATTATTATTATTATTATTATTATTATTATTATTATTATTAGCTACGTAGAGTTAATCTTATTACATTAGATTATTAAATTATAAATTATTAGACAGATTAGATAGATGCTTAAATAACATAAAATTAGATTAGGTAATTACTTTTTTTTTTGAATACAACTCTCAACCTATTGAAGAACAAAGAGTCAATTTCGATATCTCCTCCACTGAGGCTCGAACTCATGACCTTTCATTTGAGGGAGGCCACTACATGCCATTTGAGCACAAGGTGCTTGGCTTAAGTAATTACTTATTTAAATTATTATTAAACAATTATTTATGGTACGTAAAACTTATTTCATAATTTTATTTATGGTACTAATTATACTGTTCTTAATTAACAATTCAAACTACTGCCCTACAAACAAGTATATCTCAATCCACGGTGATTAACCGCATGAATTTTGATTCTTTTGAGAGCACAATACCTATGAGTAACCAGTGCCACGGTAATTGATGAACACACCTTTGCTCATTTAATCGTCATAATACGTTGTAGCAAAATTGTTAATGGTTCTTATCATTTTGATTAGTTAGGTACTTTTTCAAGTTCAGGAATGACATAAGGATGCAAGAATATATAACTTGTCCCAAGTAGGAGAAGTGGTTGCTTTGATAGTTGGTAATTTAGATCCAAACATGGGAAAACATGACATTTTGGTTGAAACTACTGCTGGAAATCTACAAAGAATCAATGAATTAAATTTCACATATCTCCCATTGCAATATCCGTTGCTTTTTTCATATGGTGAAGATGGATATAGAGAAGACATCCAGTTTGCGAATAACGGTGGAAGAAGTTCAGCAGTAAGAAATCGTGTAATTTCAAGATAATATTTCTCTTTTTGTTGCAAGATAGGTTGTATGAAACCTCAACATTAGTATATGCTCGAAGGTTGTTACAACAATTTATTGTTGATGCTTACACTATGATAGAGTCTGGAATATTACTCTACATTGGGACACACAAAAAAACTTTAAGATGTAAATCTTATAAGTGTTTGACACAGATGCTCTAACATGTGGAGAAGTAGATCCCACTACACAAGGAAATAGAATCATCTTGCCATCAAGTTTTACGGGAGGTGCATAGTACATGCTACATAATTACCAAGATGCAATGGCTATTTACAAATCAATTGGGTATCTAAATCTTTTTATTACTTTCACATGTAATCCAAAGTGGCCTGAGATAGAAAGGTTTCTACCAGCACGGAGATTGAAAGCTAAAGATAGGCCAAATATTATTTTAAACACTACTCAAAATGTTATTTACAAAGAAATTTTTAATAATTTGTAATTTTATTTCTATTCAATATTATAAAATTATCTTCTTTTAATTTCTATGTTTTCACACTTCAATAATTTTAACTAAACTAAAACATAATGACCGTGCATCGCACGGGTGCAAATACTAGTTTAATTTAATAAGAGTAAAATAGAGTGGGAAACTTAATTATGTCAAATTTGATTGAGATGAGGTTAGAACCTAAGAACTTTCTTATAAAAATTAATGGGTAAGTTAAAAGTTAACGTAATATTAACCGAAAAGAGAATATTTAACGGAAAACTTAACGGATAATCATAAAAGTAAGGTTAAATTAGGTAATCTCAATTAATAATATTAATCTGAATTATCTTAACCATCTATTTGATTTAATAATTCATCTGAACCATCCATTTGATTAAATAATTTGACCGCCATTTTTTCTACCCATTTTAGGCCTAACTCTCTTTGACTCTTATTAGTATAGTAGATATGTATATATTAGGGTGGAAGATTTAATGAAGAATGAGCTTGTATCTTTATATATATAAATTGAGTCATTACCATTTTTGGTCCTACCGTTATTGTGACAGTGCCTAGTTTAGTCAACTTCATTAATTTTTGCCACATTTGAACCAATCTTTTTAAAGCATTGCCATTTTTGGTCCATCGCTAGAAAATCCGTCCAAAGACCGTCAAACTGGACAATGTCACAATAACAGTAGGACCAATAATAAATCGTAATTGTCAAATTCATTGAATTACAATTCAATGAATTACAACTACACCCTAACTACATCCAACCAAACAACTCCTTAAAATTAAAGAACGAAATGGGTGATTGTGCAAATAACTCTAATCACAAGGTCGTCCTCATTCAAATTTCCGAATGCTTGACTCTCCTCTTCTTTCCTTCCTTCATCCTCTGTACTTCTGTAGTCTGAACTCGATCGTCCATTATATTCTCTCTCCTTTCAATTACAGAACACTCGCAACCTCACTCAGAGACTCCCCATTTCTTTCTATAATAACACAAATACCCTTCAATCCTCCAATCCCAATGATTCGCCCTGCTTTTCCTCTCTCGAACTCTGTAATTTTCACCGAATCCTGCACTTCCATTCACCTACTTTCACCGAAATAAGTTCCCAACATGCTATCAATCATTCCGAATTTCTCGGATTTCGTGGAAATTTGATCGATTAAAGTTTTGAGATTTGGATATAATCAGTTCAATTGAATTCAGGGTTTTTAGTACTTTTGGGTGAAATGAAGATCGAAGAGTTGGATGAGACCGGTGAGAGCATGTGTAGAAGTGAGAGCGAAACCAGGTTGATGATAGTTCGAGTCGACGCGAAGCGAGCGCTAGTCGGAGCCGGTGCTCGGATCCTCTTCTACCCGACCCTTCTCTACAATGTTTTCCGCAACAAAATTCAGGCTGAGTTTCGATGGTGGGATCAGATTGATCAGGTTTCTTATCTTTCTTTTTTTTTTTTTTTTTTTTTTTTTTTTTTTTTTTTTTTTTTTTTTGGGGGGGGGGGGGGGGGGCCTCATTTACTAATATTTATTTATTTATTTGGTTAAATTTATTAAATTTTTTAAATGTCAAAAGGTAGTAGTTGCTGGGGGATCCTTGCTTGAGTGCTTGGATGGGATCATATAGTTTTGTTTGTTGATATATTGAAACTTATGAGGGGAAAAAGTTATAATCTTTGCAATTTTTGAAGATTCTTCTTTAACTTCATAGTCTGTATTAACTTGTATTTATATGTTTAGTTAAAAAAGAGATACGTTCTTATACATGTCAATGAACTGAATGCTTAATGAAATGTACTGTATATAACTAGTATGCAATGGTTTCTATTTTTTGTTTATTCAATAATAATAATGGAAATTGATCTCCTGTTTGGTGAAAACTTGGGTTGACTTTGCATTTCTGGGAATGTGAGGAGAGCAGCACTTGTTTTTGTTTACTTGTCTAATTTCCAAAGGATTAAACAGATTGATTTTGTTTTCTGGTTTGTTCAGTTTCTCTTGCTTGGAGCTGTACCATTTCCAAAGGATGTACCTCGATTGAAGAAGCTTGGAGTTGGTGGTGTAATCACTCTGAATGAGCCATATGAAACTTTGGTTCCGACCTCACTATACCGTGTAAGTTTGTTGATGACTAATATTGTCCATACTCGAGTGGGGGTGTTGTTTGAGCTTTTTGATGCTCTATAATTTTATGTGTCAATTTAATGATTGAAGTTGGACTGGTCTATATTTTATCTCTAGAAGCTCGCTTCTTATAATATTGATTTAGTGTTGAACTTCAGTGTGTTTACCTCATAGTTGTTCTTTGTTATTGAATGCTTTATTGTTATTTGTTATATATATATATATTTTTTTATTTTATTATTATTATTTTTTTTTCTCAAGCTCAATATTGGTTTTTTCCCCCATAAATGTATCTTTAATTCTCCAGGGTTTTCGAAATATCCACAGTAAGATGAAGCGCTATCCTTTCTTTGTAGGGTGGTAAGAGTTTTGATTCTCTAGGTGGTCAGTTGTCCAAAGACTGGTTTTCTCTCTTAGAGTTCAGATAGGATTTGGTGGCAATATTTCTATGGTGAATAAATATTTTTGGGGTCTTTGGTGTACTATTTATTGTCTGAGGACAGTAATGGACTTCAATTTGTTTCATTATTTCTTCGAAGAGATGATGATGGGATAATGCCAATTTCCTCCCCTGCATTCTATACTTTAATGCTAGTACTTCTTCCTGAGAACACTTCTGTTCATAAGAATTCACCGACATTTTCAGTAGCTTGTTTGATGTGCATCTATGATACTCTGGAGTTAGGGTTTTCGCTTTCATCATGCCCAGGATAACATATCATTTCTATTTTGTATTTTCAGGCACTTGGTATAGACCATCTTGTCATTCCAACCAGAGATTATTTGTTTGCCCCTTCATTTGGGGATATTAACCGAGCAGTGGATTTTATTCACAGTGAGTACCCACTTATAATTTGACACTTCTAAGCATTACAATATGCTCCTTCATATTGCTGTAATGGTTGTAGAAAATGCATTGAGTGGTCGGACTACATATGTCCATTGCAAAGCTGGGAGGGGAAGGAGTACAACCATTGTGCTTTGCTATTTGGTAGTCTTCTTTTTGTGCTGTTGAATAGTCCCTATCAGGGAGCTTTCCATTGTTTATGAAATGAGCCATTTATTTCAATCGAATTGTGAATTAACAAGTTGATGATCCTTAGGTGGAGTATAAAAACATGACTCCTGCAGAGGCACTGGAGTATGTTCGCTCAATAAGACCTAGAGTCCTATTGGCTCCTTCTCAGTGGAAGGTAAGTATGCGTACATTCTCATATATGCACGTCAATCGTCTCATTGCAGGGACTCAATGAAATTAATAGAGTCATACGTGTTGTTGGGCGGAGGCCAGTAAGGGCCGAGTCTAGCACCGTGTGCCTAGGGGGATTGTTGGGCGGAGGCCAGTAAAGGGCCAAGTCCAACACCTTGGCTCTCAAAAATATAATGGCGGTATAAGGAAATAAAGTTACGCCTTCACTACTAGCTATAGCTTTTGGCGTAGTGGTAAACGCTTGATTTTAACTGGTGTTAACCTCCTCTACTATTATCTGCAAATTGATGTAAATATACATTAAACAGGCAGTTCAAGAATTCAGGCAGTGGCGAGCAGCATTAACTTCTTCATTCTCTCCATCTGGAGATGCTGTACTGATCACAAAAGCAGATCTAGAAGGGTACAATAGCTCTTCCGATGACAACATTGGTAAGGAGCTGGCAGTTGTACCCCGAATGACACGGACGACAAGCCCAATGATAGCAAGGCTATCCTGCCTGTTCTCGACGTTGAAAGCTTCAAGCAGTTGCGGGCCAATCACAAGGCAGCTGACAGACGCCCGTGCTTGCTAGTACAAAACTGCTCGCTCTCTTGTACAGAAGAGGAATACTCGAAATAAGCTTAGCGGAGTGGTATGTGTACCTCTAATCCCTTGTTTATGTGTGAATACGATGTATAAGTAGGAGGAAAACTGCGTTAAATTATGTCTGTATAACTTAATGTTTGATGTGTATATATTTGGAAGAATTTTTGTTGATTCACATTCACATGTAGCTGAGGTCGATGGGAAAGATTAAGACAGGTATGACTTTAATTTAGAGTTAATACCTAATTTAATCCTTAACTATACTGTATTAAAAAAACAAAATCCTTAACTATACTAGTTTTCTCAATTTAGTCCTAATTGACTTTTTGTACTTAATTTGGTTCTAGATTAAAATGTTTTTACTTAATTGAGTTTTCTGTCTCTGTTAAAAGTTAACATTAAGGATTAAATCGTGAAAAATTAGAGAAATAAATTTGGTTAAATAATTATAGTTAATAGATTAAATTTGGTAAAATCATTATAGTTGATGACTAAATTTGGTATTAATAAAGAAAAAATTATAAAATTAATCTTAACCGATGGCTTAATTTGGTAAATTTATCGAAGTGTAGAATTTAATTAAGTACAAAAAATCATTTGGAATTAAATAATTTTTTTTTTATTGTAGTTGATGATTAAATTAGATATTTTTTTGAAGATAAATTAGATATTAAGTGTGTGTTTGGTTGACAGGTTTAGCTATCAAGAATGCGTATCAAAATCATTCTTATTGTTTGATAGATAGGTTTTTAAAACACTATTATGCGTTTTGATTACCTCAAAAAGAAAAAGTAAAATAAGGGTTTCATTATATTATTCTTCTTCAACCTTTTACCATAACTTCTCCAAAAAAAAAAAAAAAACCCTTTTACCAAAACTATTCATATTTTTGTTTTTATTTTTTTTTGTTCATATTGGTGCTTGGATGTCTTTAATTTAGAACTAATTGTCTTGAATTTTTGTTCTTATATTTTAAAAATCTTTATTCCTATTATAGGATCATACTAACCAAATAGAAATACTAATGATCATTCTCATTTCACCATACTATTAAACATGCAAAATACTTTTATCAAAATTCATTACCATTACCAAATATTTGATACTTATTCCAATTCGGATTCTCATGTGTGAACCAAATGCACCCTAACTCTTTTCACTTTATCAATTTATGAAGTTTGGGAATCGGCATAGACGTGCCGTAAGGTTTTAGTATTGTTAGTAGTCTCAAGAAATTGAGAGGCGTTAATTGATTAAAGAATATAGTGAGTGACGTGTAGTTAATTTAGCGTCCTTTCTTTCTTTCTTTCTTTCACGTAAAGCATGGGGTGTCCTTTGGGCTTTGTCCACATGAAATGAAACTAGGCTCTCAGTGCGCCAGTTGATAAAAAGGGTGGTGCTCTCTTTATTGATCCATACTTGATTAAAAGGCTACTCTCTGATCTGTATCACAAGTGCAAGTGAAATTTATTATATTTTTATTGACATTAAAAGCAACGTCAAAGATATTAGTCACAGCCGGATCAAATTAGAAGCAATCTTTATTGCGTGGATATGTATGGATTACGATTCAAAAATACATCAAGGACATTATTTTAACTTATGAAATACATTATTTTAATAACACATAAAGTATATTATTTTAACTTATAAAATACATTATTTACCTTAGAATATATTATTTTAACACATAAAGTATATTATTTTACACATAAAGTACATTATTCTAATTAATAAAATACATTCACTGCTGGAGATTAGCGATTTTCTGACCATCGAAAAGTGGTCGGAAATTGCCAAAGTCCGGTCAAAAACCACTGTTCTGACCACATTCCGACCACTTTTTGAGATCCGAAAAATGCTCGTCGGTAATTCTGACCACTCCATGCAATGGTCGAAAATACCGTCCTAAAAAATAGTGGAGTCGGAAAATTTAATAGCATGAAAAAGTTGGCTGTCAGGAGTTTTCCGACCACCCAGTGGTCGGGAAACTGGAGGCAGAGAACATCACATTTCCGACCACCAAGTGGTCGGAAATGTGCCTAGTAAAAAAAATATAAAATCATTTCACTACAGAGAGGATCCCTATGTAGTGAAATGAATATATATAGGGTCATGTTCAGGTGTGGCCGTGCCTTTCCGTGCGGCCGTGCGGTTCACACCGCTCAATGTTACGAAATACACCACTCAATGTTAAGAAACACACCACACAAATATGCACTGTGGTGTGTTTCTTAACATTGTGGTGTGTTTCATTGTATTTTATTGTTGTGTGTTTCTTAACATTGAGTGGTGTATTTCGTAACAATGAGTGGTGTGTGACCGCACGGGAGAGCACGGTCGCATTTGAACCAAAATATATATATATATGTTGCAAAACACACCAATGTACGTACTAAAACGCACTAGAGGACTGATAAAACACACCATTCCACACTATAACCAAATGCACCTATTTACTCAAAATTCATCAATATACGTGATAAAACGCATCATTGTACGTATCAAAATGTACCACAACGTGCCTCATGTCAGATTATAAGCATACACTATTTACACATATTAAAAAGCATGTGTTAAAATATGTACCATTTTACGTATTAAAATGCACCACAACATGTGTTAAAATGCACAATTCCATTCGTTGAAAATTCTCATCCCATATTATAAACATGCACTATTACACTTATTATAAAACATGTGTTAAAATACACACTGATAGCGTAAATGGAACCGGGGGTTACGATTCCACTACGAATACGTATGTTTGTGAATAAGTGGGAGAGCGCTCGTTAGTCAGCCGGTCGGTTTATCGTAGGGCGACCGGGCAGTCCGAGGCTGAGTAATATCCCGAGTGGTAAGTGATTACGAGCGGATTGCTTAGAACAGCGCATGCTGCTATTGTAGGGTGGTCGGGTTGCAATTACAGAGTGGGAATTACGAGTGAACGGTTACACGGGGTAGGGTGATGTTGTAGGGTGAGATTACAAGTAGTGAGTAATAGTAGTTACAATCAGATGGAGATGAGAAGTGAGGGGGAGACCCCTCCTATTTATACTAATCAAGTCGGTCTACGCATTTAATGCATCGGCTGCAAGTGGCTTGACGAGGCGTCTTCTTATTGGCTTGGTCAGGTGGTCACCCTACAGGCTACGCGTAGGTTGACTAGTCGAGGTTGCAGAGCCGCAAGTTGTCAATCACCGACCTGCAGGCGCAAGTTGGACTGCTTTACTTATCGTGTAAGATAAGGTTTCGACTTGCAGGTTGCGTCACTTTGTTGACCGACCGGTCATCCTTCGGTATACCGGTCGGGTGTGTTTCTGTCGGGGCGACTCCAAGGGTGATCCGAGAGCATTTTGTCACGAGGCCTATCGGTACGAGCAGACCGGTTGATCACAAGTGATTTATTCCAGTCGGGTTAATGACTATGACGGACCGGTCGGGTGACTTCTTGACGGACCGGCTATACGGATCAGTCTTTTGTGCGTAGTATTTACCCATCACGAGTCCCCCACTTCTTGAATCCACGAGAATCGTTGGGTTCGAGAAGTGAGAATAATTTCCTTGTAACTTGTTCCAATCAGCTTGTCACGAACAAAATTCCACTCAGTCAGTCTACCGTTAGTACTCCCGGTCGGTCTACCGTATTCTTTCTGGTCGGTCTACAATATTCTTCCCCGTCGGTCTACAATATTCTTCCCGGTCAGTCGCCCTACAACTGGTAATTCCGGCCTTCATTCATGTTAAAAAATTCTGATCGGACGGTGTACATTTGTTCAAGTGACACGTGGCGCGATCTGGGCCTTCCATGTAATCGGGCCGACCCTTCAACTTCTGAGCCCATTAGCTTCCTATAAATAGTCCCTCTAGATTTTTTTACTTTTTCACACTTCACTCCTTTGGCCAACTAGAAATCTTGGAATCTTCTTCAACTTGAAAGGTAAAAAATCTTCTTTCCTTCCCTTTTCCTTTTTGTTTCCTTTTTTGCTCTTGCTTTGTTTTATTTTTCTTCTTTCCTTGTCTTGATCGAAACCCTAGCTTCCATAGGAACAAAAAATTATTTCTTCTTTTTCTTGCTGCTCTGCCTTTGCTGATCGACTGCTGCGACATCCGATGTACCGCACGAAACCGCCGATTGCCACCAAATTTCCACGTACGTTTCTTTTCTTTCTTCTTCTGCAATTTACAATGCTTCTTTCTTCTTCTTCTTCAAATATGTATGCATGCATTGCTTCTGCCACCAATCCACCACTCATATTTTTGCTATTTTAATATATATATATATATATATATATATATATATATATATATATATATATATATATATATATATATATGATGATTTGCCCATGCCACTAAATATAATTGCATCTTCCCATTTGCACCATGCCATGTATATATGTTCTTGCTGCTTTACCATCAGCATCAATTTTTTTTTTTTACAATATATATGTTTTTGGTCAACCGACTGTGCAGTCGGTCGACCAAAAACCAAAAAACAAAATATATGTTTTTGGCCGAATGGCCAACTGGAACTTCCAGTTAGCCATTCGGCCAAAAAACATATGTGTTTTTTCTTTTTTTTTTTTTTGCTACTTCACACATTTTTTTTTGTTTACATATATATGTGCCTTTGCTAATGATCATGCATAACATACATATGTTTTGTTGTTGTTGATATGTTGCCGACCAATTGGTGTTTGTAGTTGTCTATTTGATGTGCCCAGTCGACCGGTCAAGTGGTCGGGCCAACCGGTTGGTCACTTATATAACACATCGCCTTCTTTGTTTTGCTAGTGTTTTTGTTGTTGTTGTTGGACTCTTGCTCCATTTTGCCTGCTCCGCTCAGGACTACGACGACGACGTGGAAGTTGTGAGTCCGGTGGGTCGTCACCCGGCCACTTCGACGACGTGGAAGTTGTTGAGGCCTGACCGGTCGAAGGGAGACCGGCCAAGGCCCGTCCGACTGCTCCTCTTCAGTCCACTTCGTCAAAGGCCCCGCCGAAGAAAAATGTGCACAAGGGGGAAGGTAGCTCATCTAAGCCCAAAAACAACGGGTAGTAACGACGTTGAGTTGGGCGCTGATGACACCCCGACCGAAATAACTGTTAGAGAGGAGGAGCAGGTCGGAAAGCTTCTTGGAACAGGGGTTAACTACAAAGTGGACAGGAGCTTGGCAAGAATTGTTTATTGCCACAGCAGGAGATGGATAGGTGTTCACTTTGACTCATTGAAGGCCGGTCTGCGATTCCCGCTTGACCCTTTCTTGGTTGACTTTGCGAAGTACTATAATATAGTCCCGGGCCGGATAGCGCCAAATGGCCATCGAATACTCGCATGCTTCCTGTAACACCCCCAAATTTTATAAGCTTGAATACTCCAAAACAAACTATCTTTCTTACTAACCATATTGAAAATAAATGCGGAAGCGAATTCAAACTCTAAACCAATGGGGTGTTATGCCACGCTCGGGCAACCAACTAAACCCAAACGCACAGGCTACAAAGCTTTCTAACCACAATCCATATTACAACAACTTTCTATCTAGATTAAAAATCAACTATAATACAACAATTATGATTTTAAACAAATCAATTTAAACCAAGAGACAACTCCAATGGCAACTAGCTCTACATCGCGCTCTCAAAACGAGTCACTTCCATTAAATCCTGAAAACATTAAGGTTTGGAAAACACAAACAAACAAAATTAGCATAAAATGCTAAGTAAGGTTCATTTTGCCCCGTAAAATATGTACATTTTAGTTTGGAAATAATATACTTTTAAAAGTAAACAAACTCGACTCTAGTAAAAAGGCATAACTCCACAAGAACAATTCTAAGCATATGATAACTTCAATAACTCAATATATACATAAGTATAGACACAAGAAGAAAACAAAGCATAACTAAAGTCTCAACAACAAGCTTATATAACAATAGTAACTCATTTAAAGTTTATATGATAGTAGTGGCCCATCTCAGGCTTAATAATAATAATGGCTCATCTCAAACATATATAATAATAATGGCCCTTCTCAGGCTGAATAATAATTGTGGCCATCTCAGGCTTAATAATAATAATGGCCCATCTCATGCATATATAATAATAATGGCCCATCTCAGGCTGAATAATAATAGTGACCCATCTCAGGCTTAATAATAATAATGGTCCATCTCAGGCTGAATAATAATAGTGGCCCATCTAAGGCTTAATAACAATAATGACCCATCTCAGGCATATATATTAATAATAATGGCTCATCTCAAGCTGAATAATAACAGTGGCCCATCTCAGGCTGAATAATAATAATGACCCATCTCAAGCTGAATAATAATAGTGGCCCATCTCAGGCTTAATAACAATAATGGCCCATCTCAGGCATATATAATAATAATAATGGCCCATCTCAGGCTGAATAATAATAGTGACCCATCTCACGCATAATGATAATAATGGCCCATCTCAGGCATATATAATAATAATGACCCATCTCAGGCTGAATAATAATAGTGGCCCATCTCAAGCTTAATAATAATAATGGCCCATCTCAGGCATATATAATAATAATGGCCCATCTCAGGCATATATAATAATAATGGCCCATCTCAGGCTGAATAATAATAGTTGCCCATATCAGGCTTAATAATAATAATGGCCTATCTCAGGCATATATAATAATAATGGCCCATCTCAGGCATATATAATAATAATGGCCCATCTCAGGCTGAATAATAATAGTGATCCATCTCAGGCTTAATAATAATAATGGTCCATCTCAGTCATATATAATAATAATGATTCAACATAACACTTATTAATTTGTATATCATTTATATATACATAGAATAAACATGTAGATTTTTAAACCATAAACTTATGTCAAGGTTAAAAGATTCCTCATATAAGTATATTTATATAATCCTCCCAAAATAATATACTTGGACATATGAAGTATATATGCTAGGTTTATCAAATTAGGACATTTATCAAATATGAATATTTTTCAAAATAGTAGTTTTTTTTTTGAAAACATAACCCTTTAACAGTATATAATACTCAAATAAATTAAAGCTTTTGCAAGAAGTTTGATTAGCTTAATTGGAAGGAATCCTAAATATTATTGATTCATGAGGTTAAGGGTTTGAATCTTACTTTAAATAAAATAAGTCATTATATTTTTTCAAAAAAAAAAGTCATTATATAAGTGTATATGTAAATATATAAAAACATCAAAACAATTATATTGCTAACATGGGATGTCGAACCAGTAACCTTCCACCTGCACACTAACGCTAATAAACCACTACACCATCTCAACACATTATAATTAAATAAGGCAACGAATTATAAAGCCACGGTGGTCAGTCCAGTGTCAAAATTCTGCTCCGCCAAAAAAACAAAACACCATTCCAACACCATTTTTAGACATCCAAAAACTCAACCCAACACCATATAACTCATGTTTATGCTTATAAATGATTTTATTTCAAAAATAAAACACATTAACATCATTTCTAAGGATTTGAAGGTAGTAAATCAATTCAAAACATCACAACAAATACAATCAATTTAGGGCAAAATAGATTTGGGCATCCATGAATCTTACCTCAAATGCTATCATCCTCTAGCAAAATCTCCTCCTAATCCCTAGGCTTAATCACAAGCTTCCCCTTCACATTAAGTCACTTAGGGTTTCTTGGGGATGAACTCACGTGAGAGAGGGGAGGAAATGAAGGGAAAATGAGGGTACTTTTAGAGAGGAGAAGGAATTGGGTTAAGTGAGTCTAGAGAATTCCAAATCTTCATAATTGGGTCATGGGCTAAAAATTGGGCTTATGAATATTTGAGCTCAAGACTTGAACATTCCATGCACTTACTAGCACGAAGTGCTCCTAATTCTTGTCTACTCTTACCAACAATTAAACGAATTAACTCATCATCCAAACTTCACCACATTCGAATCAAGTCCAAAGATCACTTATTGAACCAATTACCAAAAAATCCAATCACTAATTCTTAGAGATTTCAATCAATAGCTTCAACTAAACACATAGGAGTAAGTTTACTCATAAATCTTTCAAGTTCCCCTTTCCATTCTTATTCAAGCAGTTACACAAATCAATTCAACATTCGAACTTCATAACACTTAAAGTTATCCAAGTCCTCTTCTAATCAAACTCAAGTTCTTTAGCAAATTACCCTATTAACAAAGAAGCATCACTTACCTCCTCAAAGAGATGCACACTCTCAAGGTGCATAAGCTACAAGATTTCAGCGTTATTCCAAAACACACCATAATAATCATAAATAATTAAATCATTAACACAATAATTCACACTACCTTGATGCACACTTTACCATCAAAGGTCCCATTCGCAAATCAATAACAACAATTATAAACTCACAATCCCACCACGAATTCTTAAAGAGTTCCAAATTCCTAAGACTTGAAACTTTGGTTCTATACACTTAGATTCTCAAAACCAAATCAACCACTATTTCCAAATTTTCATAACTTAAATTCTTGTAGTCAACTCTTAATACCCTAGGACTCTATAACCTAGAGCTCTGATACCAACTGTAACACCCCCAAATTTTATAAGCTTGAATACTCCAAAACAAACTATCTTTCTTACTAACCATATTGAAAATAAATGCGGAAGCGAATTCAAACTCTAAACCTATGGGGTGTTATGCCACGATCGGGCAACCAACTAAACCCAAACGCACAGGCTACAAAGCTTTCTAACCACAATCCATATTACAACAATTTTCTATCTAGATTAAAAATCAACTATAATACAACAATTATGATTTTAAACAAATCCGTTTAAACCAAGAGACAACTCCAATGGCAACTAGCTCTACATCGCGCTCTCAAAACGAGTCACTTCCATTAAATCCTGAAAACATTAAGGTTTGGAAAACACAAACAAACAAAATTAGCATAAAATGCTAAGTAAGGTTCATTTTGCCCCGTAAAATATGGACATTTTAGTTTGGAAATAATATACTTTTAAAAGTAAACAAACTCGACTCTAGCAAAAAGGCATAACTCCACAAGAACAATTCTCAAGCATATGATAGCTTCAATAACTCAATATATACATAAGTATAGACACAAGAACAAAACAAAGCATAACAAAAGTCTCAACAACAAGCTTATATAACAATAGTAACTCATTTAAAGTTTATACGATACTAGTAGCTCATCTCAAGCTTAGTAATAATAATAGCCCATCTCAGGCTTAATGATAGTAATGGCCCATCTTAGGCTTATGTAATAATAATGGCCCATCTCAGGCATAATATTAGTAATGACCCATCTCAGGCTTAATAATAATAATGGCTCATCTCAGGCTGAATAATAATAGTGGCCCATCTCAGGCTTAATAATAATAATGGCCCATCTCAGGCTGAATAATAATAGTGGCCCATCTCAGGCTTAATAACAATAATGACACATCTCAGGCATATATATTAATACTAATGGCCCATCTCAAGCTGAATACTAACAGTGGCCCATCTCAGGCTTAATAATAATAATGGCCCATCTCAGGCTGAATAATAATAGTGGCCCATCTCAGGCTTAATAACAATAATGACCCATCTCAGGCATATATAATAATAATAATGGCCTATCTCAGGCTGAATAATAATAGTGGCCCATCTCAAGCATAATAATAATGTCCCATCTCAGGCTGAATAATAGTAGTGGCCCATCTCAGGCTTAATAATAATAATGGCTCATCTCAGGCATATATAATAATAATGGCCCATCTCAGGCTGAATAATAATAGTTGCCCATCATCAGGCTTAATAATAATAATGGCCATATCTCAGGCATATATAATAATAATGGCCCATCTCAGGCAATAATAATAATATCAGGTGGCCTTCAGGCCCATATCAGATCCAGGCTGAATAATAATAGTGATCCATCTCAGGCTTAATAATAATAATGGTCCATCTCAGTCATATATAATAATAATGATTCAACATAACACTTATTAATTTGTATATCATTTATATATACATAGAATAAACATGTAGATTTTTAAACCATAAACTTATGTCAAGGTTAAAAGATTCCTCATATAAGTATATTCATATAATCCTCCCAAAATAATATACTTGGACATATGAAGTATATATGCTAGGTTTATCAAATTAGGACATTTATCAAATATGAATATTTTTCAAAATAGTAGTTTTTTTTTCAAAACATAACCCTTTAACAGTATATAATACTCAAATAAATTAAAGCTTTTGCAAGAAGTTTGATTAGCTTAATTGGAAAGAATCCTAAATATTATTGATTCATGAGGTCAAGGGTTTGAATCTTACTTTAAATGAAATAAGTCATTATATTTTTTCAAAAAAGAATAAGTCATTATATAAGTGTATATGTAAATATATAAAAACATCAAAACAATTGCTAACATGGGATGTCGAACCAGTGACCTTCCACCTGCATAGTAGCGCCAATAAACCACTACACCATCTCAACACATTATAATCAAATAAGGCAACAAATTATAAAGCCACGGTGGTCAGTCCAGTGTCAAAATTCTGCTCCGCCAAAAAAACAAAACACCATTCCAACACCATTTTTAGACATCCAAAAACTCAACCCAACACCATATAACTCATGTTTATGCTTATAAATGATTTTATTTCAAAAATAAAACACATTAACATCATTTCTAAGGATTTGAAGGTAGTAAATCAATTCAAAACATCACAACAAATACAATCAATTTAGGGCAAAATAGATTTGGGCATCCATGAATCTTACCTCAAATGCTATCATCCTCTAGCAAAATCTCCTCCTAATCCCTAGGCTTAATCACAAGCTTCCCCTTCACATTAAGTCACTTACAGCACGTTTGGTTCACGGAATGAATTTTAAGGGAATAGGAATACGATTCCATAAGGAATGGAATAGGTAAGGAATAGAATATGAATTGTATTCCACCGTTTGGTTCGCGGAAGGAATAGACTTGGGAATTGTATTACATCGTTTGGTTCGCGGAAGGAATAGAAATGGAATATATATTTAAAAGACATAAATGCCCTTGTACAAAATTATTATTATTATTATTATTATTATTATTATTATTAATATTATTATTACTACTACTACTACTACTACTACTACTAATATATAATATTTTTATATAATATTATTCTATAGGAATTACAATATTTAAAGAGCATTTAATAATATTCAGAAGAAAAAATTATTAAGTATTCAAGAAGTTGGTTTGAAATGTGTGTCTCTCCTTATTTCAAGGAGTCTTCCTGCAATAAATAATTAGATATTCAAAGTCCTAATATTACTATAAAATCTAAGATTTCTCTTTTCCTATGTTTCTTTTGTTCTTGAGAGGTTGAGAACTGCTTATATTATATTGTTCATGCAGATAGCACGGATATATATAATTGATGAAGCAATCACATTCTTTAGAGCGAATGTCTTCTTCAAAAACTTTGGGGTCCCAACTTCCCCCACGTTTAATCTCATGAAACCTGTTAATCCTCAGCGCGTCCCCTCCAACGATGCCATGATTTTGGATAAGGAGAAAAGCGTGGATTTTGGGTTCGAGAATGTGGCAGTGAAGGCGTGGGAAAGGGAGAGGATTCACGAGGTGGGATTGGATGATCTGGAGGTCACTCTCGGCGGCGGAACCACTCGCATATGAGGGCTTGATTCTGCAGATCTTGCATCATATTTGGTTCCTAGTTCCTAGTAGAGGATTGATTCTTGTGCAATTTCTTTCTTTTTAACTTTGGTTAATCATAAACCCTCTTCAAATATTTATGGGTCTTTTGAATTCTGCTAGTTTTTTTAATTTTTTTAATTTTTAATGTTTTGTTCTCTAAATTTTTACTGTTGGCGTTGATTAAATGTATAAACCCTAACAATATACATAAACCCTAGACAGAGAGAAAGGTGGTGTGATCATAGAGAGAAAAATGATCGTAAAAAATTAATGTTTAAAAAAGGGTAAAATTGGAAATAAAATAAAATACCTATTCCTGATACATCAGTAATAGGCTAATACCAGGGGGGGTGCTGGTAATAGCTATTACCCTTGTAAGGGTAATAGCTCATTCCCAGGAATGATGTTCCTGGGAATACAAGTGTTTACCAAACAACGGAATAGACTATTACTGGGAATGCTATGCCATTCCCTGCCTATTCCGTGAACCAAACATCCCGTTAGGGTTTCTTGGGGATGAACTCACGTGAGAGAGGGGAGGAAATGAAGGGAAAATGAGGGTACTTATAGAGAGGAGAAGGAATTGGGTTAAGTGAGTCTAGAGAATTCCAAATCTTCATAATTGGGTCATGGGCTAAAAATTGGGCTTATGAATATTTGGGCTCAAGAAAAGTCATTGGACTTATGAAGAATAATTATTTGGGTTTAGAAAGTTTGATAGTTATAAAAATGCTATTAGCAGGCTCCTCTCAGATAGATTTAATAGCATTTAAGCTAAAAATATTTATGATTCAAAAATAAATTTTATTTTTGAAAGTATTTGTATTAAATAATATCGCTTATTTGGAATAATTTTACGGGGTATTACACTCTACCCCCTTAAAAGAAGCTTCGTCCTCGAAGCTAAAACCATTTTGAGAATAGAAAGTCAAACTGAAATGAGAATAAGTAGATGAAGTATGTTTGATTTTAAAGTGTTTGACCTCACGGAGGAGTTAGAATGAGAGATTTAATTTTAAACTCAGAAATAATGTTATACAAGAGTAGTATCAAGATTATCAAGACTACTACCTTGGGAAATTGGGTTCTTATCTTCGCATCTTGCACAAAGTCATTTTGAGAGGAAAATGAAAATGAGGTTTGAAACATAGGAGAGGTTTTCAACAAGAGGGTATTCGATACAATAGGAAACAAGGAACTTAGCTTCAAAATGAAATAATGAACTCGACTTTAAACCAGGAGATAATACTCAACAAAATAGGATGCTTCCCTTAGCTCTGGTTTACTAATACCAGTTTCAAGATCACAAGTTCCAAATGTTTCCCTCAAAACTTGAACATTCCATGCACTTACTAGCACGAAGTGCTCCTAATTCCTGTCTACTCTTACCAACAATTAAACGAATTAACTCATCATCCAAACTTCACCACATTCGAATCAAGTCCAAAGATCACTTATTGAACCAATTACCAAAAAATCCAATCATTAATTCTTAGAGATTTCAATCAATAGCTTCAACTAAACACATAGGAGTAAGTTTACTCATAAATCTTTCAAGTTCCCCTTTCCATTCTTATTCAAGCAGTTACACAAATCAATTCAACATTCGAACTTCATAACACTTAAAGTTATCCAAGTCCTCTTCTAATCAAACTCAAGTCCATTAGCAAATTACCCAATTAACAAAGAAGCATCACTTACCTCCTCAAAGAGATGCACACTCTCAAGGTGCATAAGCTACAAAATTTCAGCGTTATTCCAAAACACACCATAATAATCATAAATAATTAAATCATTAACACAATAATTCGCACTACCTTGATGCACACTTTACCATCAAAGGTCCCATTCGGAAATCAATAACAACAATTATAAACTCACAATCCCACCACGAATTCTTAAAGAGTTCCAAATTCCTAAGACTTCAAACTTTGGTTCTATACACTTAGATTCTCAAAACCAAATCAACCACTATTTCCAAATTTTCATAACTTAAATTCTTGTAGTCAACTCTTAATACCCTAGGACTCTATAACCTAGAGCTCTGATACCAACTGTAACACCCCCAAATTTTATAAGCTTGAAGACTCCAAAACAAACTATCTTTCTTACTAATCACATTGAAAATAAATGCGGAAGCGAATTCAAACTCTAAACCAATGGGGTGTTATGCCACGCTCGGGCAACCAACTAAACCCAAACGCACAGGCTACAAAGCTTTCTAACCACAATCCATATTACAACAATTTTCTATCTAGATTAAAAATCAACTATAATACAACAATTATGATTTTAAACAAATCCGTTTAAACCAAGAGACAACTCCAATGGCAACTAGCTCTACATCGCGCTCTCAAAACGAGTCACTTCCATTAAATCCTGAAAACATTAAGGTTTGGAAAACACAAACAAACAAAATTAGCATAAAATGCTAAGTAAGGTTCATTTTGCCCCGTAAAATATGTACATTTTAGTTTGGAAATAATATACTTTTAAAAGTAAACAAACTCGACTCTAGCAAAAAGGCATAACTCCACAAGAACAATTCTCAAGCATATGATAGCTTCAATAACTCAATATATACATAAGTTTAGACACAAGAACAAAACAAAGCATAACAAAAGTCTCAACAACAAGCTTATATAACAATAGTAACTCATTTAAAGTTTATACGATACTAGTAGCTCATCTCAAGCTTAGTAATAATAATAGCCCATCTCAGGCTTAATGATAGTAATGGCCCATCTTAGGCTTATGTAATAATAATGGCCCATCACAGGCATAATATTAGTAATGACCCATCTCAGGCTTAATAATAATAATGGCTCATCTCAGGCTGAATAATAATAGTGGCCCATCTCAGGCTTAATAATAATAATGGCCCATCTCATGCTGAATAATAATAGTGGCCCATCTCAGGCTTAATAACAATAATGACCCATCTCAGGCATATATATTAATACTAATGGCCCATCTCAAGCTGAATAATAACAGTGGCCTATCTCAGGCTTAATAATAATAATGACCCATCTCAGGCTGAATAATAATAGTGGCCCATCTCAGGCTTAATAACAATAATGGCCCATCTCAGGCATATATAATAATAATAATGGCCCATCTCAGGCTGAATAATAATAGTGGCCCATCTCAGGCATAATAATAATGGCCCATCTCAGGCATATATAATAATAATGGCCCATCTGAGGCTGAATAATAATAGTGGCCCATCTCAGGCTTAATAATAATAATGGCTCATCTCAGGCATATATAATAATAATGGCCCATCTCAGGCTGAATAATAATTGTGGCCCATCTCAGGCTTAATAATAATAATGGCCCATCTCATGCATATATAATAATAATGACCCATCTCAGGCTGAATAATAATAGTGACCCATCTCAGGCTTAATAATAATAATGGTCCATCTCAGGCATATATAATAATAATGATTCAACATAACACTTATTAATTTGTATATCATTTATATATAGATAGAATAAACATGTAGATTTTTAAACCATAAACGTATGTCAAGGTTAAAAGATTCCTCATATAAGTATATTCATATAATCCTCCCAAAATAATATACTTGGACATATCAAGTATATATGCTAGGTTTATCAAATTAGGACATTTCTCAAATATGAATATTTTTCAAAATAGTAGTTTTTTTTTTCAAAACATACTCAAATAAATTAAAGCTTTTGCAAGATGTTTGATTAGCTTAATTGGAAAGAATCCTAAATATTATTGATTCATGAGGTCAAGGGTTCAAATCTTACTTCAAACAAAATAAATCATTATATATAAGTGTATATGTAAATATTTAAAATCATCAAAACAGTGTATATGTAAATATTTAAAAACATCAAAACAGTTGCTAATAAGGGATGTCGAACCAAAGAACTTCCACCTGCATAGTAGCGCCAATAAACCACTACACCATCTCAACATATTGTAATCGAATAAGGCAACGAATTATAAAGCCACGGTGGTCAGTCCAGTTTCAAAACACTGCTCCGCCAAAACAACAAAACACCATTCCAACACCATTTTTAGACATCCAAAAACTCAACCCAACACCATATAACTCATGTTTATGCTTATAAATGATTTTCCAAATGAGTCCTCCACTCGCGGATCTCGTCAATGAGAAGACCGACTATGTGGCGGGGCAGGTTGCCTATCACATATCCCAGGTACTTGCTCTGTTTATTAACTACCACTCGCTCCTTCCATCCCTCTCTGTTTTTAGTTAATTGGTTTTCACCATATCTATATGCGCCCATTTCAGGCTGCCAGTGGGGCTGCCGAGTTATTTGTCCGGGCGACAGTCGATGTTACACATCGTGATCAAGAAATAAGGGAACTTAAGGAGAAAGTGAGGCACCTGGAGGCTCATATCGAATCTTTGAATCAATATCCCGGCTCTGATCAATTCTTTCGGGACGCCGCCACGCTCTACCCATCCCGACCGGCCAATTTGCCTACCTTGGTCAAGTCTTTTTGCTCGTCTGAAGATGCTGTTGCCCCTCTACTCCAAACACTACATCAGGATTCGTAGGTCTGTAGGCGCTACGTCGGGTGACCGCCTGGGTTTCCATCGAGGGAAATATGTTATGCAAGAGTCTATTCACCAGGCACTCGCAGATGGTATTGAGGATTGGGAGTCAGTCCGTGAATTGCTACCTGAGCAGATTCCTCCGCCTGGTCCAGAGCCCTTCAGTGATCTTCCTGTAGGTTCGACCGACCCGCATACTGCTGACTCCCGGAGTCATGTCCCTTAACTTTTTGATGCACTCTTCTTAGCTTGTTTTCCTTTCCTTCTAGACTTGAACTACTAGTGCTCGAGAGACCGACCCCGTTATTGTGTCGGTCAGACTTGGTATTTTGCTTAAAATATTTCTTTATTTCCTTGCTCCATGTAGTCTTCCTTTAACTTTTAATCTTCATGTTTTTTATACGACCGACTAGGTGTCCTCCACTCCGGTCGTATTGATGCCTGCCCTACAAACATACAACAAATGGATTGCAAAAAGAGGACAGTTCTAAGTGTGATAGTTATCCTCAAGCCGTGTAGAGTACCCAATGGGTAAGGCTTCCACTTGCCCACTACAGACGAGTGTTCAGTGGTTATAACTTACTTGGTCGATCGGGCAAGACCGTACCGGTCGGCCTGCCAAAATTTCAATTGGAAAAAACCTTAAGTGATAATTTCCAAAATCAGTAAGTGGTATCAACCATAACGCCGACCAAGCATGATCGTTGAAGTAGAGCTGAGACAGCTCAAACGAATAGGTTAGAAAAATAATAGGTGAACTTAGTCGCAACTCGACCGGTCAAAACCGTGCAGGTAGGGCCGGGATAACTCATCGGGCAAAACCTCAAACGAAAGAGCCGGGAAACAATCAAGTGAACTTAGTCACAATTCGACCGGTCAAAATTGTGCAGGTAGGGCCGGGATAACTCACCGGGCGGAACCTCAAACGAAAGGGCCGGGAAACAATCAAGTGAACTTAGTCACAACTCGACCGGCCAAAATCGTGTAGGTAGGGCCGGGATAACTCACCGGGCAAAACCTCAAACAAAAGAGCCGAGAAACAATCAAGTGAACTTAGTCACAATTCGATCGGTCAAAATCGTGCAGGTAAGGCCGGGATAACTCACCGGGCCAAACCTCAAACGAAAAGAGCCGGGAAAAATGCTTGCTCCTACTTCGGCCGATCGGCCTTTTTTTTCGTTTTTTTTTCGAGCGACGTAAAGCAAATCCGACCGGGGTCGGCGAATATTACAATGATATTAGCAAGAAAATTTTCATTTAACCATCCGAGTACAAGTATCATGCTAGTCACCCTACATTACTTGTAGAATTGTATAAGATGTTCGGAGTTCCACACTCGGTCAATCAGTCGACCAGAGAGGGTCTCTAATTTGTAGGTGCCGGGTTGGACTACTGCTGCGACTTTGTAGGGCCCTTCCCACTTCTTAGCAAATTTTCCTTGTTCGGTTGGTTTACTAGCTTCTCTCCGTCGGAGCACCAAGTCGCCGACTTGAAAATAACGTGGTTTCACCCGTCCATCATGGTAAGTTTTGGCGGCCTTCTGGTACTCAATCATTCTTCGTGCCACCATGTCCCTTTTCTCATCGATGAAGTTGAGCTCTGCACCTTGCAACTCGTCGTTTTCCTCCGGTTGGTAATTCTTTTCCTGAGCGGTAGGGAGCCACGCTTCAATCGGCACCCTTGCTTCGAATCCGTAGGCCAGCGAGAAAGGTGTTTCGTTGGTCGCCCGTCGCGGAGTGGTTCGGTAGGTCCAAAGAACGTACGGGAGCTCTTCTACCCAGCCTCGACCCGCACTTTGTAATTTCTTCTTGAACCCATCGAGGATCGTTCGGTTGGTGTTCTCCACTTGTCCGTTAGCTTGTGGGTATGCTACGGTCGCTCGGGTGTGCCTGATGCCTAGTTTGGCCATGAAGCTTTTGAACGGCTGACTATCAAATTGCGTCCCGTTGTCAGTGATTAGGTAGACCGGAACCCCGAACCGAGTGATTACCTTTTCCCAGAGAAACTTTTGGCAATACTGCGAAGTGATGGTTACTAGTGCTTCTGCTTGTACCCACTTGGTGAAATATTCAATGGCCACGATCACATATTTCTTCCGACCAGCTGCCATTGGTAATGCTCCGATCAAATCAACTCCCCATCTTGCAAAGGGTATTACCTCGCTGATCGGTTGGTAATATGTGGTTGGTCGACCGGGCAATCGGTGAAATTCTTGACAAGTAGCGCATCGCCGAACGTACTGTTCGAAATCCAAGTTGATTGAGGGCCAATAGTATCTTAGCAGGATGATTTTTTGTGCCAATGTCCTTGGTCCTTGGTGAGCCGAACAAATGCCTTCATGAACTTCCTCAATCACAATTTTGGCCTCATCGTTGGTCAGACACCTCAAGAGCGGTCCGCCATACGACCGCTTTTAGAGTTTCCTGTCGATCAATTGGAAACGGGGTGCTCTCAGTCTGACCTTCTTTGCCCTGGTGGTGTCATCTGGTAAGGTGCCATTAGCAATGTAATTTTTCAGATCGTACATCCAATCTAGCTCGCTTATCTCGACCGGTCGGACCTCAATAACATCAATGCTCGGTGATCCGATCTCTTCAATTCGTGCAATCTTGGACACGTAGTCAGGGGCCTCCTGTGTCAATTTGGACAACATGTCAGCGTCTGTGTTTTCCGTTCTGGGCACTTGGATCAACTCATACTTGTTGAACTGTTGCAACAACTCCAGGGCAACGTCCTTGTATTGCATCATGCGTTCCTCCTTTGCTTCGATCGTTACAGACAGTTGACCGATCACCAACCAGGAATCTGACCGTAACCTCAGTCGGTCGGCCTTCATTTGCTTAGCCAACCGTACTCCGCCTAAGAGTGCTTTGTATTCTGCTTCGTTGTTGGTGGGTCGGAATTTAAAGATCAAAGCTTGATAAATTTTGAAACCTTCAGGAGATGTGAGTACGATTCCTCCTCTGCATCCTTTCTTGCTGGACGACCCGTCAGTAGAAGCTTCCCACCATGGTTCCTCAAAGGTGGTTAGGCGGTCCGGCTCTGGGTCCCGCACGGTGCACTCAACAATGAAGTCCGCCAACACTTGGGCTTTGATGGCAGGGCGCGACTTATACTCAATCGCAAACTGGGTAAGCATCATGGCCCATTTAATCAGTCGCCCCGACGACGTTGGATTTCTGAGAATCGTTCCAAGTGGTTGGTCGGTCAACACTACCACCGGGTGGGCCTGAAAGTAGGCTGCAAGTTTCCTGGTGGTCACCCAAAGTGCAAATGCGGTCTTCTCAAACTTGGTGTATCGCAACTCTGGTCCTTGGAGAGCCTTACTGACATAGTAGATTGGCTTCTGGACTCCCTTGGTTTCCTCCCGTACGAGCACTGAACTAACTGCCCGGTCGGACACTACTAAGTAGATGAAAAGTGTCTCATCTTTCTCTGGCTTGGAGAAAACTGGTGATGAACTCAAGTAGGCCATCAGGTCGTCGAACGCTGATTGACATGCTGGTGTCCATTCGAACCCATTAGACTTCTTCAGTATTTGAAAGAAAGGTAGAGATTTCTCAGCTGCTTTAGACAAGAAACAACTGAGTGTTGCTAGTCGACCGGTCAGTCGTTAGACGTCTTTGACCGATTGGGGTGGTTGCATCTCCATGATCGCTCTAACCTTCTCGGGGTTTGGCTCGATACCCCGCCCCGTCATCATGAACCCTAAAAATTTTCTTGTCTGTACAGCGAAAGCGCACTTACATGGGTTCAAACGCAGGTTGAAAGTTTCCATCACCTTGAATGCCCGGGCCAGGTCGGTAGGATGAGTTTCTTTTGATCGACTCTTGACGAGCATGTCGTCCACATACGCCTCCATGGTCGACCCGAGCAATCCTTTGAACAACTTGTTCACCATCCTTTGGTAGGTGGCTCCGGAATTTCGTAGATTGAACGCCATCACCACGTATCAAAATACTCCATCTGGGGTTATGAAAGTAGTCTTCTCTTCGTCTTCTTTGCTCATGAAAATTTGATGGTAGCCTTTGAAGGCGTCTATGAAACTTAACAGCTCACACCCGGCCGTTTCATCAACTATCTAGTCAGGATTTGGCAGGGGATATGGATCCTTCGGACAGGCTTTGTTCAAATCAGTGTAGTCTACGCACATTCTCCATGTAGGTGGTTTAGGTGCAAGGACTACATTGGCCAACCACTCCTGGTAGAGAACCTCTCGGATGTGCCCAACCGTCAAGAGGGCGGCGGTCTCCTTCTTCACGAACTCTCTTCTTTCACTTGACAGGTGTCTATTCTTCTACTTGACTAGTTTGAAACCCAGTTGGATGGATAATCGATGACATATGACAGACCGGTCGACACCAGGCATGTCCTCTAGTCCCCAAGCAAAGATATTTTTGAACTTCTGTAAGACTTTGATAATGTCCTCCCGTAGGCCGACCGGGAGGTTTCGACCGATCTTGACCACCTGCCCCGACCGGCAAGGGTCAAGCATAATTTCTTCCACTTCTGAAGTTGGTTGCGGCTTCTCTTTGACTTCTCCTTGGTCGACTTGTTGAGAGATGGTGTGAATCCTTGCATCCTCACGATCGGACTGCTTTACTGCCTGCACGTAGCACTGACGGGCCGCTCGTTGGTCTCCTCGAACCACTCCAATCCCGTTGGGTGTGTGGAATTTCATGCACAAGTGATTCATCGATATGACAGCGGCTGCTTGGGAGATGCCGAGTCGACCAAGTATTGCATTGTGAATACACTTCAACTTGACCACCACGAACTCCACGGTAATCATCAAGACGTTCGGCTGGGTGCCTAACTCCACATTCAGACTGATCACTCCTTCTGCCTCTATGGAGTCGCTTGTGAAACCAGACAGCGGGGTCCGTATGGGGGTCAACTGGTCGATCGACAGACCCAATTGGGTGAAGACGTCGAAGTACAAAATGTTTATTGAACTTCCCGTGTCAACTAGTATTCTCTGGACGTCCGTCCCATTTATGTCCATTGTGATGACGAGCGAGTCGCTGTGGGTTTCCCCGTGGATGGGAAGATTTTCGTCAGTGAAGAATATCGGCTCTACACGTTTCTTTTTCTCCCGGGGTTCCGAGTGCACCGACCCGACATACAAATTTCTCGCCCATTGCTTTCTTTGGCGAGAAGAGTCTCCTCCTTCTGGTCCTTCACAGATAACATGAATAACTGGCTACTTTCCGGCCGCCTTGTCGTCGCTTGGTCCGTGTGGACCGGGTGCCTTCGATTGTTCCTTAGGGTTCCTCTTCTAGACGTTCTTTTTGAACTTCCCTTTATCCTGTTCGTCTCTCTTTACGAACTGCTCTAATTCTCCATTTTGAATGAGTTGCTCAATAACCAGACGTAGGGCGATGCACTCCGCTGTCTCATGACCCTTCGTTTTGTGAAAAGCACAGTATTTGTTCTTGTCTGGTCCTTCGGGTACCGGGTCGGGTGGATGGACCAGGTTGCATTGCTCGGCATATTGCAAGACTTCCAATAGGGGTTTGGTTAACGGAGTGAATTGCGGTCCATCCTCCGATCGTGACCTCTATCCCGACCGACCGGTTGTTCTTCTCGTCTCTTAGCCATGTTAGCGTCTGTAGCGTCTGCATGGTGCCTGGCCTGGGTAATCGCCTCTTCGTAAGTTTTAGGGGGATGGACGACGAGGTCGTAGTAGAGCGGCCCAGAACGAAGCGACGTGAGGAGAGCGTGGATTGGTGCCTGGTCTTCCATTGGTTCTACCTGGTCGATCTCACGATCCCATTTGTGCAAGATAGCGGACAAGGTCTCCCCCGGGTATGTTTGACTCCATTCAGATAAGTGTAGGGCTTATTTTTCGATCTGCTGACTGTGAACCGCCTCACGAACTTGTCAGCTAGTTTGCTGAAGCTTCCAATCGACCGAGGTTCCAACTTCCTGAACCACTCGGCCGCTTTGCCTGCTAAAGTGGCATAGAAAGCTCTACATATGACTGCATCAGTCACTCCCAACATCAACATGTTGCCATAGTACATGTCAATGTGTTCTTGAGGGTCCGACCGACCGATGTAGGTCTACATCATCGGGATCCTGAGATCTTGTGGGTAATGCGCGCTCATGACATCGTTAGTGAAAGGTGTGGCGATCAGTGGACTGGGCGGCTCTTTATCTGCACCGTTCTTTTCACGAAGCTCACGTTGTAAGCGGTCGATTCTCTCTTGCATCCTAGCCAATTGAAGACGAGGACTATCCTCCCTACTTGGACGTCGCTCTCTCATATCCGGTCGGTCACCAACTCGACCGGCCAGTCGGCCTGTCCTGTCTTCCCCTCTGGATCGCGACGCGCTCCCAGTATTGCTTTTCTCCGTCTCTGTAGTCCTTCGTGGTCGTTGCCTCGGTCAGTCATGGTCATCTTGAGCCCCTAATCGAGACCTAGCACTCTTCCGAATGCGATCGAAGGCACTCCTACGTTGAGCAGCATCAGGTTGACTATGATCATGATGTTCTTCTTGGTCGGGTCTTCGCGATCGATCCGCTGACTGAATCTCTTCTGGATCACGATCTTGGGTGGCAGATGCGACTACCTTTGGGAAGGTTGAGCTACCGGTTGCTGTTGTTCTACAACAGGAATTTGAGGGGTCACCATCACTTGAGGAATTGGCGTTTTGACATAATACCCGGGAGTCCCAGGCCACGGTTGATACAGTTGAGCAAATCCTTGCGGTGGTGTTCCTTGAGCGGGGTTCCCTCCAAGCGCCCCTAGTGTTGGGGGCGGCATCTGACCAGTTGGGGGTAGCATAGCGTACGCCACTGGCATATGAAGATTTGGGTTGGTTGCGCCATTCATTGGTAGTGAAATGGCGGGGTGGAAATTTGTGTTTCCAGCTTGCTGGTCCGGATTCTGACCTACTGTGTAACACCCCGTAAATTCATTTCAAGCCTTCCGATTTCTAATTAATTCCTTGGGCAATTTAATTAATTCCAATTGGGCTAATTCTTTCTATTTAATATATATATACTTGTATATATAAATATTCATGAGCCTAATTTAATTGTTCTAATCAAGAGCCCAATTAATTAAATTTGTAATTAAATATTCCTACAAGCCCAATTTATTGATCTTATACTATATATATATATATATAATGATCCTAAGACATTTTATGGGCTTTCTTATCCTAATCATTATATCTAATTTATAAGGGATGAATTCATTAGCCCAACTACTAGTCTTGAATATGTATAATTAGTTCTTATAGCCATCATATTATATACTTAAGCCCAATTCCTATTAAAGTCTTACACCCTAAATATTGTATGTATTCCTAGTATATAATTTGAAGACCAAAATTACCCTAAAAGTTTACACTCCTCTTCCTCCCCTACAAACACTTCTCACGCCATTTTCCCTTCATCTAGCATCCAAAATTCATCTTCATTTCCCTACAAGTTTTCAAGTAAAGGTTGCTCTTTTAAGCTTGGTTAGGAGTGGGTAAGTGTATCTATCCTAGAATCCATCTTGCATTTTGTGTTTTTAGTAGTCTTTATGCATGTTCTTATAAAGTTCTTTTGGGGTTCTTTGGGTAAAAGATGATCAAGGTGAAGGTGGGGCTTTGTGAGCATTGCTAGAGGCTTGATTGGATTGAGAAAAGCTCTAAAAGGTAACCACTATGTCCATCAAAATCTATTTTATTCACCTATTCTATATATGATGTTCTTGGTGTTGGAAATCCTGAAATTTCTTGTTATTTGGCCTATTTCTTGGATGTATTTTGTTGGATTTCATCTTGATCTTTTGCCTAGTGTTGTATGATCATTGATGCTATGGATTTCCCTATTTTTGGCCTCTAATTTGATGCAATGTTGGTGTATTTTGGTCTGGAATTGGAACATTTTCTTGTCTGCTTGTTTCTGAAATCTGGGAATGGTTGACCTTGCGGAGAACCCCAGCGGCACAATGTAACCCGCTGGAGTGTTCCGCAAGGCCACGGCGGTGGTGGAGCGGTTGAGTGGTTCGTTGAGGAGGACCGCCTCCTCCTTGCGGAGGGGTGCGGCGGAGGTCAGTGGACCGTCGAGGTGTTCCGCAAGAACACTGGGAATTTCGATTCCAGTGAATTGCTTTCTGTTGTTGTTGTCTGTTGTTGGCCCTTTGTTCTGATTATTGTTGGATTGTTTTGTTGGGTATTTTGCCATGGTTTTGGAGTATTTATCCATGCCTTTTGTTGGGTAATTACTATCTTGTTTTGGAGATTGATTCATGTCTTTGGTTTCCCATTTTTGTACTCTTGGTCTATTAATTCTTGGAATTCATTAACTGGGAGTTGGTTTGTGTTCATAGTTGAGATGAACACTTTGGTTGGTTGTTTTGGGATGGTGTTGGAGTAGAGTATGAGATGGTGGTTTGTTGGTATCGTTGAGATTTGTTGGATGAACTAACTGTGCTACTTTGACTATATTGACTATATATTGGGTCATTCCTGTGATTACTCGGTTGTATGATGTGATTGGACTCCGGTCCCTGTGATTGGGCTTTTGCCTGTGATTGGGTTCATTACCCCTGTGATTGGACTTCCCTGTGATTGGAGGTCCCTGTGATTGGGTTTTACCCCTGCGTACCGGTTTTCCGGATTTGACTCTTGACTTCTGACTATGAGACTGACTTGGTTTGGTGGCTGGTTTTGGATTTGGAGGTTTGGAGTTGGGATTCTTCTTTTGGTTGTTTGTGAGTCCTTTATGTTATTCGGTTGTTTTACCTTGTTGTTCTTGTTGAGGTTTGGTTGGTTCTTTTGGATGGGTATTCAGTTGGTATCTCGGTTTTGGTTCGTTCTTGTGATATGCTTTCGTTGTTGGATATTGGCTTTGTTTGATTGAGTCTTGGTTATTGATTCGTTCAGCTTATTGTTGTTGAGTATCGTTTTGAACTGTTTGAAACAGTTTGTTGGTGTTTATATTCTATATGGGTGTGTAAACCTATTTACAAGCTTATGTATATCTATATCTCCTTGCGGGTGTGAATGGTGGTTGCTTAGCATTCTTTGCTAATGGTTCTTTGTGTGTTTTTCCAGGTATGGAGTAGTTATGCGTGAGCGCGCTAGAGCTTTTCTATATGAGGATGTTAGCCTTAGTTCGTGATGTTTAGACTATGATTGTTGGGCATGTGTGCCGTTGAGACATTATGATACTCTTGTTAGTGATTTGAGTACTTATGACTTTGGATTGAGGATTTATTTCTTTATATCTATGACAGTTTAGTTCGTTTTTATGGTTAGCCTGTGCATCTAGGCTGTGTTTATACCTAGATGTGGCATGACGCCCTTAAGTTTTAAATTCGCTTCCGCTTTGTTATGAATGTTGGTTGAGATTGGCAGCTGTTATGTTAAGTCTTAGCTATCTCAGCCTGTGTGCAGCTGTGTTGAGGTGATATCAGAGCCTGTGTTGAGGTCCCTAGGGTTGTAATCTGAGACTCTAGGACTTGATTAGTAGAAATTAAGATGTTTAAGTATTCTAAGATGTGTGAATTCTAGGCCGCGCGGTGAGGACTCGTTTACTTGCTTTCGTTCATGCTTGCAGGTTGTTTGTTGTTTGCTTGTTGTGAGCTCGTTCTCACTTGCTTCCTTGCGTGTTTGGTTTAGACCGACCGCAGCGTTCTTCTCGTCTTCTGTTAGTTCTCTCCCTTCTCTAGCGAGTATGGTGCCGCCACGACGACGTGAGGACTACCCGAGGTGCCGTACGTGGAGCAACTGATGCAGAATCTTCAGCAGCTGACACAGATCACCCAGCTTCTGGGAACCGCGATGGTTCAGAACAACCAGCGCGGGCAGCCGGACCTAGCTCGGAGGGTGGCGGGGCAGCACCCACCTTTCTTTGCGGAGAGGAGGATCCTACGATCCTGGAGGAGTGGATTCGAGCCTTCGACAAGATCCTCGAGGTGGTCGAGTGCCCACCAAGGCCAGGTCGAGATGGCGAGCTTCTACCTGAAGGAGGAGGTCGACTTGTGGTGGGTCCACGGCGGCCCAGCGATGCGCCAGAAGCCTGGCTTTGGATGGGAGACGTTCAAGGATAGGTTGAGGGCCCGTTTCTACCCCGCCCATGTCAAGGCGGCGATGCAGGATGAGTTCTTACACCTCAGGCAGGGGACCGGGACCGTGCAGGAGTATCATAGACGCTTCCTGGAGCTAGCCCGTTTCGCGCCGACGCTAGTGTGACACCCCCCGGCTCGGCTCTACCGGTCAACCGGAGTAGTCACCGCCACACCCAGAGTGAATTCTATCATCCCATGATAAATTCCACTCCAGGTGCACAGGCTAAGGAAGTATACTTAACATTCATACTAACCAACAAACTATAATAGATAAAATACATATTAATCTGACAAGAGATTTACAAAAGTTTCCCACGGGCCCACAATCACAACTTTGGGTTATCCCCAACCCGACTATCTAAAGTTGACTAATACTCGGGTCACCAAAAGATATCTACACCAACGGGGAATCATTCCCAACAGTACAAAACCCAAAACACAGGGAGGGAGATCCGGAACAACTGGGCTGGCAGGAGCAACACCACGGGGACTCACCGGCTGCAAAACTGACGCTAGACGTCATCTGTTAGGGCACAATGAAGCACACCGTTAGCACGACGGCTAAGTAAGAACCATAAGCTTCTCATTTATAGGTAAAGATGATTTAACTTACCAATTGACCATAGCATAGAATTCCTATTGATTGACATGCTTTCATGCTTGTAAGTTACCATAATATAAACAAATAAGCATACAGTTCATCATATTCACATCACACGCGAATTTCCACAACCAAACCTGACAACTATACCATTTCTCAATTCTCAGACATCAAACGTCTAGTTTCTTGGAACTAGTATCATACATCTCATCATAGCATTACACATCTCATCATAGACATCATACACCTCATCACAGACATTGGTTCAACCATTACTTATGAAAACTCGACTTAGTTTCATTTCAAAGTATGAGGCCTTATAGGAAATGTTGAATATTCCTTGTTGTTGACCGATTGAACCTGGAACAGGGGCTTGCGGTCACTACCCAAGTTCTCTTCTCGGTTCCTTGGACGATGGTTCATTAGAATGAGCCCTAGTGTGGCCCCGCCTAGGTCCATTAAAATGACACCAACCCGGAGACGACGGAGTCAATACGCTTAAGTGTGCACACCCCCACTACCATTGGACCATGAGTGACGTAGAGACTCGGCGAATAGACTTCGCCAAAGTACGAATACAATCGTACGTATATCAATGACGGCCTTCGGTAATTATAGCCCGAGGCAAAAAGACAACAAGGTCCTCGTAACTTCTTGAAACTAAGGTTTTATTCATTTTAAACATTCACTCGCACGGACCATCCTCACGACAACTCATGCTTAACTCTTCCGAACACAATATAGACATTCAAGACTTTGGTTCCAACAAGACTTCATCTTCACACACACGTACCTATAACTTAAACATTCAACACGTAATACATAGGTTCACAATAACTACTTACATGACATGCTTACTATCACCAATTCTTTCTTATACTTACTACATACTTTATCAACTTATTCAAACTCACAATACACTTTTCATACTTATACAAATATATCACATAAACGTACACATACTCATGAATATAATACTTGGTCATACGGTATATAATATAATCCATAATACATAATACATAATACATAATACATCATATATATTTTTATATATATATATATATATATATATCATATAGAAGAGTAGCATGCAGAATTTTGGGCCGGTTTGTACACAGTTCGGTAATTTGGTCAGATCTTGGGCTATAAGTGTCCAATTGAGTTGATTCTTGGACCATTGGAAAGAAGACTCAAAGGGCTACAACTCTTTAGAAGAAATCAAAGTCTAAAAAGGCATTTACAGGGGTCAAATTAGCACTGAAAGTTGAGGTTCCGTCACAGTTTTCTTATTTTGACCACAGTTTGGTATTTTGGTCATATCTTGAGGTAGGAAAGTCCAAATGAGGTGATTCCAACGGCATTGGAAAGGAAACTTGAAGGGCTCCAACTTTGCTCAAGACAACAAACTCAAATTCCAAGGTTTTGATGGCAAAAAAAATTCGGACAAGTACACAGGCAGTGCTGGTTTTTGATGGTTTTATTCCCTTTTCACTACATCTATACACATATATGTATCCATTCTTGATATACCACCTTCACCATCATGTATATACCACACATATACATTTACTCACTACATATACAATATGTATATATATACACTACACGAACTATATACATATATATACATATATGTACCATAATACACCTATACATTTATTTATACACACACGCCACATATGTATGCATATTTATTCCATAATCTAACTACATATACTTATACACCATATACATATATACATTCACTTACTTTGTGCGTAATTTGTAACATGTACGCACATACGGTGTTTATATGTTGACTAGGGCAAAGGTGAGACAAAAGGATACAAGCTGGAAGTTTTCGCAGAAATGACCACAGTTCGGTTTTTGGCTCATATCTTGGGCTATGAATGTCCAATTAAGGTGAGTTTTACACCATTGGAAAGAAGACTCAAAGGGCTGTAACTCTTAGGAAGGGGTCACAGCCTAGAAAGGAAGTTACAGGGGTCAAATAAATCCCTAAAGTTGAACCTCCGACAGAATTTCTCATTTCTGCCACTGTTTAGTATTTTGACCATATCTTGAGCTTGGAAGGTCCAAATAATGTGATTCCAACGGCAAATGAAAGGTACTTTAATGGGTTACAACTCTGGTTAAGGCAACAACCTTAAATTCCACAATTTTGGTGGCCGAAAATATGGTTCAACATAGGAGCAGTGCACAGGATTTTCAGGAATTTCTACCCTATCTCCATTTTCATTCAATATTCACAACATCTTACATCATATACACACTTGACATATATAATTAGCCCCTAACTTAGGTACACAACATGATCAAGACACACAAATAGTTCATAAGTTGCAACAATCTCAAGAAATGGCAATTAATTCACCATAAACCTATTTTGAGTAGCCTTGATCCAAATAAAGGGGTAACTTACCTCAATCTCACTACGAACACAAGAAATTCGAAGATTGAAGCTCGGGGTTCAACCTTTGCTCTTAAAATCCTAACATAGAACACAATAATACAAATATGGTTCAACAAAATTCTACCCATAACTATGGACTAGGAGTAAAATATATAACTTTTAACCGATTAAAATTGAAATTTACCGAATAAATATCGATCCAAGCTTGAAACTTTCTTCTTCTTCTTCTCTCTCTCTCTCTCTCTCTCTCTCTCTCTCTCTCTCGCTCTCTCTCCCTCTCTTCACGTAACTAGAAATGGGAATGGAAGAAATGAATTCCATCTTCATTCTTATCCCCTATATATATACCCACGTAATACTATATATAATAATAATAATAATAATAATAAAATATTTGGATGCTTATCCATTCACCCAATATAATAATAATATATATATGGATACTTATCCATCTAAAACTATAAAATAATAATATTACTAATAATAATAAAATATGGATGAATCTTATCTCATAAGCTCGGTACTAAAATATTAATATTTATATTTTTGCACAAAATAATCCTTTGAGATAAGAATTTTACAATAGGTTAATTTCAAACAACATCTGGACCCCTTTTAAAACAATAACTTGATTTGAAATACATTGGTCCAGAGTCCGCGAAACAACCTTTGTTTTGAAAGGTACATAATTATAACGAAATATTTTTTTTGAAAATGTTGGATTTAATAATAAATCCGAAATAATTTCAATAATAATAAAATAATAATAATTTTTGGGTTTAAAATTTCGGGGTATTACACCCTACCCCCCTTAGGAATAGTTTCGTCCCCGAAACTTCCTTCCTAACACATAAGGTCTCAACACATCTAGCCATACAACCACAAATCAAGACATTCAATATACAACAGTTAATCTAGCACAAATAGACAATCAAATCTATATTACTTACCTGAGTTGAACAAATTTGGATAACGTTCTATCATGACGTCTTCCACAAACAATCACAATTACTAACAACAAACACATACGATCATTAGCAGAAGTTATATCACACAATACACAATTTTCAAGATTATATGCAGCAATGATAGGTGATCCCATGTCCTGCTGTCCAGCCACCAGTTCCGATTCCACTCCGAAGGGTTTATACTTAGGTTGGACTAACTTAGTGACTCCGGTTTTTCTTTTACAAACTTAGGCTGACTCAAATCCCTAGGCTAACTCGAACCTAGGCTCTGATACCAACTTGTAACACCGGCTCGGCTCTACCGGTCAACCGGAGTAGTCACCGCCACACCAGAGTGAATTCTATCATCCCATGATAAATTCCACTCCAGGTGCACAGGCTAAGGGAAGTATACTTAACATTCATACTAACCAACAAACTATAATAGATAAAATACATATTAATCTGACAAGAGATTTACAAAAGTTTCCCAACGGGCCCACAATCACAACTTTGGGTTATCCCCAACCCGACTATCTAAAGTTGACTAATACTCGGGTCACCAAAAGATATCTACACCAACGGGGAATCATTCCCAACAGTACAAAACCCAAAACACAGGGAGGGAGATCCGGAACAACTGGGCTGGCAGGAGCAACACCACGGGGACTCACCGGCTGCAAAACTGACGCTAGACGTCATCTGTTAGGGCACAATGAAGCACCCGTTAGCACGACGGCTAAGTAAGAACCCATAAGCTTCTCATTTATAGGTAAAGATGATTTAACTTACCAATTGACCATAGCATAGAATTCCTATTGATTGACATGCTTTCATGCTTGTAAGTTACCATAATATAAACAAATAAGCATACAGTTCATCATATTCACATCACACGCGAATTTCCACAACCAAACCTGACAACTATACCATTTCTCAATTCTCAGACATCAAACGTCTAGTTTCTTGGAACTAGTATCATACATCTCATCATAGCATTACACATCTCATCATAGACATCATACACCTCATCACAGACATTGGTTCAACATTTCCTATAAAGGCCTCCAT